>OX419757.1:33272517-33622390 GCA_948567375.1 Lunularia cruciata
CAACATGTGATGCAACACATCATCAACCGGCGCTACTCTAACGGTTGCCTTGAGAATGAGCATCAACTTGTGCTTTCCAAAGACCACAGTAGCTACTAGCACTATCCATGCATGTAGTGCCTTCCAACAGCACCCACATCTTGCATCAACTGGTGCTAACCTTACAACCAATATCTTCCAATGCAACTATATTGGAGCGCTACTAGAGCTTCCACATTGAGCATCAATAAGTACAAACATGCACCAATTGGCTTCAACTAGTGCTAAACTTGGACCCAAGGTTTACAAAAATAGGTTCATGCAATCCTAAATTCTAAACAAAATAGGTTCATGCAAAGAACAAGACTAGTGCTTAACATTCTCCAAATGATGTTACATCATGAAGCATAAGAGAAGGACTTTGTGCTTATAATTCAGAAAAGGAAATTTTTATTATTAAGGAACATGTTACTATTCAATTTCCTTGAGATGATGAGCAAGGTATTGTTGCATCACCCTTGATCTCCTTTTCTCTCTACCAAGCTCCATTCCATTTAGAGAAAATTTCTGTATCTACTTAAGTTCCCTCTATAAATCCACCATTGTTTTCTAGCCAAACATCCAACCTATCAATAAGAAAGTTATGTAAAATAATACAAATTGAACTCACTTTAACAAATATGCATTTCTACTATTGACTTTAAGTTGCATTCTCAACTCCAAAAGCAAATGCTATCTAGATTTCAATACTCCTATACAATGCTCATTTATCACTCTAGCCTTTGCCAAAAAAAATTGAACTCTTGCTTGTTCTCCAACCAGCCTACTTGAATGCATGGACTAGATGATGTATTGGTACATAACTAGAATCACTTGAAAGATACTCTTTGGCCTCAAATTTGTGGTATCCATTTTGTGGTTTAAATCACTCCACAATGATGATTTCTTTAGACATGTCATAACATGACATGACCCCGGCATTCCTACAAATAAAAAAATCTAAACTTGAAGTTGCACAAAATCTAATCAATTTCAAACAACTTGAATTAAAAGAGAAGAATTACATATTGAACAATCTAAACACTTACCTCTTATAAAATATATAATTCATATTTTATCATCACAAATCACTTCTCCATTTATGGAATAAGAGCTCTTCTTGCTGATATATTTCTCTATCTACCGTACATCACGTTGGTAGTGTTCCATCTACCAAACCTACACAATCAAGGAAACCTTTTTGTGCAAAAACTATAGATATTCTCCTTCTTTCATCATGCTCAAGCCATACCGCTGTACTCTTCATAATACTTAATATGGTTTGCATGACTCAATCTATAAAGGCAATGGTTAAACCTGCTCCAATACCCCAAATGTGTAACCCTCTTATAGTACAAGCTCCATTATCATGATGCCCAAATCTATTGGGAGAGAGCGCTATGTTGATCCACACCAATGTTTGCTCTCACTTGTAGTTCTTCTGAAATACTCTATGATCCTTTATAAATCAACTTATGTCAAAAAAGAATCAATGTCCATTCTAGTCACCTAGCGGAATGCCTTCACATCTAGACCTCTGAAATATTTAATTTTAAATTCCCTAATATGAGGATATGTAACTCTTGGTTCTAAGTATCGATACAAATGTGCATACTCTCACCTTCTAAGGAATAGTTCTAGCATATCTAAATCTCCCTCTTCATCTTCAAATTCATCAAATTCTATCTCCAAATTTAATTGGATAATCCGTTATACATTTCCTAACGTTTATTGGTGAGTTCTCCACTTGTGCCACCTCTTGGTATGATTTGATCTATTATTCTTGATTCTAGTATAACTTAGAAATAGTCAAATCCCTCTAGGTGTCATTCTAAACTCTCCTCAACATTGGAACAAGCAAAAAATGATATCCAAGAAAAGCTAGCACTCTTACTATTGTGTAGAAAAATATGGAAATAGAGACTTCAAGCTAAGAAATTGATAAGAAAACAAGGATAAAAAAACAAGAAAATCAAGCACACTAGAACCCTACCCGCCAAAAACTCATTGGATTTCCACCCAATCTACTTCAAAAGAATAAAAATAGAGAGTAGGCACCAAGAAAATGCAGAAAATCAGGCACTAATCATAGAATTCCTTGTGGGAACAAGCTCAAGCAAAGAATTGAAGGAAAATGGAGCACTACTATGGATTTGCACTCTATGGGGAGAGACCACTCAAGCCAAGAAATCAAGGAAAATGGATAGTTATGGATTCCCGCACTATAGAGGGGGACCAAGCAAGCCAAGAAGTTGAGGAAAGTGGATAGCTCTAGAATGGATTCCTTCTCAAACCCTCCAGATCATTCCTTCCCAATCGTTGTAAATTCCTCTCAAACCATCTAGCACCTAAATTCAAATCAAATCAAGCCCTCTATTAACCCTAAAAAGTAATTAATGTTTTACGGGGTACCAACTGAAAAATTCATATCCCTTCTTTCCTATGAACCACCTATAATCGAGTTTGCTAAAAATAAGGAACTTGGACAAAAGTTTGTAATGGGTCACTTTCTCTTCACAAGAACCCCATATCAATTTCCGATAAACTTAGTGAATCCAATTAAGAAAATATACACAACTTCATAACTTTATTTCTAAAACCTCTTAATTTAACAAGAGTTAGAGGAGATTAGGTACTAGGTATTAGTAAGGCGATTAAGAATTAGCTTCACTTATGTTTAGTTTAGAAGTAAAATTCATGAAGCCATAAGTCTTCTTCTTTTTTTCAAAACTATAAATGTAGAGATTGAGTGTAGACTCAATGCACCAAGATATAGATAGGATTAATTTTATTAATTAATAGTTAAATAAAAAATTATTCAATTTATAATATTTGAGATTCCATATGTTTAAATTTGGTAGATTAAATATTTGATCTAGTATCAATTTGGAGGACTTATTGTCAATTGTTTAAAGTACTCTTTGAATTTCATTCAATAAAATTAATCAAGATACTAATGAAATCATATAAAATAAAAATATATAGTTATGTTTCTTTATTTTTTTAAATAAATATTTTGAGAACTAAATATCAAAAAATATTATTTTTTCTTAGAAAATAACAAAATATCTATAAAATATAATTATTATTTTTTATTATATTTTGATATGTTTTCATTTCACTATTTTTAACAAGATATCAGTTCAAATTTTATAAAAATACACATTTATTTATTTATTTATCTCTCTTTCTTATTTTATAATTAGAGTGCCAGATACAAAAAATTGGAATTCATAAATAATATTTAGACTATTTAAATGGAAAAATAATACAAAACTATTTATTTTAGATATATTTTTCTTTTTTGTCAATAGACTGTTTTAATTCTATAATTGATTCAAAATATCTAAATAAATTATAATAAGAAAATATAAAACTTAGATTAAAAAGTAAACTACCAATCAAATAATTTTGATAGGAAGTCATTTTTCAAGTGCCCCAACAAAGACATGCTATGCTTCTATTGCACACCAAGGTTATTGATAAGTTGACAAACAAGGTATACTCAGAACCATATAGATCATTGGTTCAGATTCTAAATCCCTCATCCTACCAAGGTAGTGTGTGAGGCTTTGGTTAGAATTTGTTGCCTTATATTCACCATGTGAACATCTATGCATCCAAATTAAGAGCAGTTCAAGTGAACAATGCTTTGACTCCATTTTTTTGGATCCATACTCAATCACTAAAACCCTTCCAATTTGGTGTTGTTCTTTGCTTGCTACATAGGTGCACCAAAAAGGTTAAAAATGTACCTTGGTTTGAATCCTTTGACGATCAGATGGATCTCACTTTGAACACACAACTAGATTGCATATATGAGGACTTAAGGACAAGAAAAGGGCAATTACGTAGAAAACACAAAGGATGGGAAAACCCCATCAAGCTATACAAGAGAGACAAAATAGGTAAATGGGGCTAAGCCCCAATAGAGTCAATATGAGAAATCTACCCTACTGCACCTAAGATATATGAGCTATGCAAGTCATACGATCTACAAAACAATTGGAGCATCCAAAGAAGCATCACCTAGCTAGTGTGATTGCTTTCTTGTGGATTGCACCAACCATTGCCCTTTGTAGAGCAATGGACACATGCTATTTAAAATATGCTACAAAGTATGAGAGTGAGAGTGGTACTCCCTTGTGCCTAACATGATAAGCTCTCATGCACTCCTTGACAAATATGTTGAACATCATGTCCATTGCTCCATATAATTCCAAGGCTAGAGGAACAAAGGGGTAACCATGCTGCATACCCCTATACTTGGAGACCTTGTGAGTTGTTGTTGCACTTGCTGCCCATCCAAGAGGATGGATAATCACTCTCTCTGAAATGGTATCAGGCATAGGGTCCATAACCATGACATATGCTATTGTCACCTGATCATCTTAGACCAAGTATAAGTCTACCTTGACAGGTGTTGTCTGCAAAGCATATAAACGCTCCTTCCAAGCCAAGTACCCACTCTCTTGTGCCATAGTAAACACTATGTCCCTAATAGCATCATGAGTATCTATCCTCTGTCCTCCAAAAAACATCATGTCATATGGACCATTGCTGCATCTTGTGTAGAACCACACTCACAAGTGAGTAATGAAGATGCAGATGGGTACACCAAACCTAGGCAAAATCTCATCATTGTAGAGAAAGTAGTTGATGTGAGTCAAAATGCCCTAATGCACGGTCAAACTAGGATCCAAGAGCTTGCACCCTTGCCAAATCAAGAGCAAAAACATGCTCTAGTAGCATGAAGAATAGACAAGTCAACTAAGAGAGAATGTAATATATGTTGGCATTGTCGCTCCGTCAAGCAAGACTATAAACCTCTAGTCCAATCTGATAATAATGTAGCAAAAGATGGAAGGTCCTCACATGCCCATGGGGATAGACTATCTCTCATTTTCCACAATAACATTTGGAGAGAAAAAGATCTCTCTCCACTTATCACAAAAGGCTCCAAAACTGGCCTATCAACAATCACAAAATGAAAGGAAAGTGGTGGTATCAAGAGACCTAAAATGTTATAGATATGACTCCTCCATAGAGCCAAGCCAACCCCTCCACACAAGGATCAGAAGAGGTATTTGTCTATGTGCCAAATCTCCTATCACACACTCAAATGTCCTTGGTCAAATAATATCACCAAAAACTCTCATAATCCTCCTATCAAAGGCTTTCAAACGTGATAAGAAAGTCAAGGAGGGGGGAATTGTGCAAAGGAGGTAAGTTGATCAACAAGCAATACTAGAGGAGAGTATACCAAATGCCACCTATGGATTTCCTAGTAATGAAAGGTCATCCACATGGAGAACATCTTTTGCAAGGACAGTGTCTAAAAAATGTGTGACAAAATCCTTAAATCCTACTAGCACTCTAAGAACACGTAATCCATATGTAGATGTGATACACCCCTATGGAAGCTCAAGGTGGGAAGTGATGCCTAAAGGGGATCATATCCTACACTTTGACATCTTGACTCTCAAGCCTACTAGATGTAGCTTGGTAGTTAAGTGGTCAAAGGTCTACCTAATCTGATTTACAATGCTAATGATGTGGGTATCATCTACCAAAGAGAGAAATATACAACCTGGAATAGTTAAAATAGTAGATAAGAGAGCTCTAAAATAAGCCATGGTAAATAAGGGTCCCCCTAAAAGATCTCCCTATTGTGTACCAACACCTAACTCTAAGATGATGACTCTCTCCTATGAACAACTATGCTAGTAGTAAAGGGAAACAAGAGAGCCATAAAAAGGCAAAAGAAAAGGAATAAGACTTGCCAATGATCCACTAGCATCCCTAAGCTTGCTAGAGATGGGTGCTCATAAGGCATTATTTGTAAAAGACCAAGACCAAGGAGAGAAATAGGAGAATGGAACCTCACATTGGGACACTTGAATGAGTGAAAATTCCAAATGCCTAACATGAGCTTTGGCTTTGGTATTTATAAGTAGCATACAAGGCCCATGAGAAGCTTCTCAAGAAGCTTCCTCAAGCTGCTTTCTTAGAGTGCAAGCCAAGTTAACTAGGAAGCTTCTCAAGAAACTCCCATCTAGAAGCCGTCTGCTTGGCATGCAAGCTAAGCTAGTTGGAAGCTTCTAGAAGCTTCCTAGATACTTCCGTAATATTCTAGGCTAATTTGTCTTATTTGCTACTTCATTAGCCCTACTAACTTTGTTATTAAACTCCATATTGTTACATATTCCCCCACCGCTAGTTGGTGATGTCCTTGCCGCCAATGAAGCTTTGAACTCCTTGATGTCCGTCTGTGCATTCTAGAGGTGAGAAAGAGGTTCCCATGTGGCATCATGAAGGGGATACCCTTTCCAAAGGACCTTGTACTCCGTATGTTGTTGACGGCCTTGTTGAATATGGTGACGCACAAGGATATGATCAACTTTGTACTCCTTTTGATCATTGATAGGGATAGGAGGAGGGTGAGGTTGGACTCAAGAGGAAAAGAAAGAGGGGTTAGGAACAAAGGGTTTCAACTTGGAAATATGGAAGACAGGATGGATACGCATGTGACAAGGCACGGCAAGTCGATAAGCAACAAGAGAGACAATTTGGGTGACATTAAAGTGTCCTATTCAATTATGTGCAAGTTTACAAACTTGGGTATCAAGTAGGAGAGGGAGGTTACAAAGGATAGCATGACTTTATCACTGACTTCAAAGGTGAGATCACAACAATGGTGGTCCGCATATTGTTTTTGATGATTCTAAGCAACAAGGAGGTGAGATTTGGCTTGTTGGAGGGATTGAGATATAATGGTCAAGAATGTAGAAGTATGAGGAACTTGAGATGGAGAGGAAGCAAGAAGAGAATCTGGAACAAAATTGAATCTTGGCCAAAATTGAGAAAGAAAGGAGAAAATCTAGTGCTTGCCTATTTGGAATTGTTGCAGGTAAATTCTACAACTACAAGACATTCATCCCAATTGGTATGGTGGACATTGACAAAGGCACGTAGCATATCCTCCAATGTACAATTTGTATATTCGGTTTGTCCATCAGTTTGAGGATGATAGGCCGTGGACAGAGCAAGCTTGGTGCCGAGTATCTGGAAGAGTGCTTGCCAAAACTTCCTAATAAATCAAGGATCATGGTCGGAGATGAGTACATGTGGCATCCCATGATGCTTGAAGATATTGTTGAAGTAGATTTGCGCTAAGGTTGGAGCATCTACGATATCATAGGCTGGTGCCAAGTGGATTTGCTTACTAAGCTTATCCACAAACACCACAATTGTTGTGTGTCCTTGCTTTGTCATGGGCAAGGATGTGATGAGATCCAAGCTCACATGCTCCCATCGAGCGGATGGAATAGTGAGAGGTTGAAGGTGCCCACTCGGCTTTTGGTTGTTAGTCTTGTTATGTTGGTAGCTCTCACACAATCAGACAAATTCTTGAACATCTTGCATCATGTTGGGCCACCACCATTGGCATTGGAGGGTACCCAAGGTCTTGTTCACACCCATGTTACCAATTACGGGTAAATCATGGGCTTCTTGAAGATGCACAAGTCAAAGATCACCTTTGGTTGGAACATAGATCCGTTCCTCATGGAATAGAAGGCCCTCCTTGATAGAGAAGGTGTTGTACTTCTTATTGCATGTTGTAAGGTGGCCATGTACCATTTGGAAGAAAGGATCTTGTTGTAGAGTTGACTGAAACTTTTTCTGGACCTTGGAATCAATTGACACCATCGTAATTGTCGTTGTAACGAGAGGAAGAGACTTCAAATCAAGTTGTCGTGATAAAGCATCAAGGATGACTTAGAACCGACCCAGTTTGTACTCAAGTTTGATGTCAAAAAATTGGAGTTGTTTCTCCCATTGATGATGTCAACTCTTCATGTGTTCCAAGTTTAAGGTCTACAACAATGGTTTGTGATCAGATCGCATTATCACTTGTTTCCCCAAGAGGTAATACCTCCATACCTTAGTGGCATATACCATTGCAAGTTGTTCTTGATCTCAAGTAGAGTATTTTCTTTCAGGTGTATTGAGTTGGCAAGGCACAAAGGCAATGGGATGTAGTCCATCTGGAAAATCCTATTACAACATAGCTCCAATTGCAAAGTTAGAAGCATCAAAATCAACCACATAGGGTAGTTGAGGATCATACAATTGAAGAATGGACCTTGAAGACACCATATGTTTTAGCTTTTGGAATGCTTCTTTGTGCTTGGTGGTCCATTGGAAGCTTGAGTCCTTCTCCAAGAGGTCAATCAATGGTGCAGCCACATGAGCATAATAATGGATGAATTGTTGGTAAAAATTGGCCAATCCATTAAATGCTCATACTTCTGTAGTATCCTTTGGAGTAGGCCAATTAGTGATGGCCTTGATTTTCTCCTCTTCCATCTTGATCCCCTCTGATGAGATCTTGTGCCCCAAGAAGGTAATTATTTTTGCCAAAAGGCACACTTTGACTTCTTGCAATAAAATTTCCTTTGTTGTAGTTGTCTTAGGACTTCTTGCACGTGATTCATGTGTTTTGCCTCTATCTTGCTATATAGATTAAGATATCATCCAAGAACACCACCATGTACCAATCCAATAGTCCATCCAACACCCAATGCATCTGATCCATGAAGCCTGTTGGAGCATTAGTGAGCCCTAAAGGTAGAACTCTCCACTCAAAATGTCTGTACCTTGTGCGAAAGGTCGTCTTTTGCACATCCTCCCTATCAATGGGGATTCACCAATAGCCACTACAAAAATCTAGCTTGGAAAATAATTTTGCTCCACTCTATTGATCAAGCAAGTCATCAATCCAAGGCAAAGGATATGCATTCTTCATTGTATGCTTATTGAGCCCATGATAATCAATATAGAAACAAAGTCCTCCATCCTTCTTTGGAACAAATAGTACCGGTGCTTCCCAAGGAGAGGTACTATGTTGCATGAAGTCCTTCTCCAACAACTTTGTAAGTGTCATTTTCAACTCCTCCAACTCCTTTGGTGAGAGCCAATAGATTGGTCTACTCACTAGAGTACTCCCTAGCAATAACTCAATCTTGAAGGGCATACTATGATCGGAGGGTAATCCCTTTGGCAAATCATCCAGAAATATGCCCGCAAACTCCTGAACTATCTGATCAACCATTGCTTGATGAGGCTTTTGGCTCTCCTTAGATTGTCCTTGTGTAATTGGCTTGATCCACACCGCAAAAATAGACTTATCTTCTTCCAAAGCTTGCTCTATGGCTGCTTGACCAACAAACTTCCCATCTAGGGACTCATCTCTCTTCAAAGCTTGCTCCATGGTTACCTTCCTAGCAAACTTTCCATCTTGGGGCTCCTCTCTCTTCATGGCATGCTCTATGACTACCTTCTCAACAAACTTCCCATCTTGGGACTGACTATTCTTAGGTGTCTTACTCAAAGGTGCCAAACAACCTAATCGGAAATTCCTACCTTGGTGTTGTACTTGAATTTTTTGTTGGGTCCAATCAAATTGAACCTTATGATGTTCAAGCCAAGGTAATCCTAGAATGACATCATAGTGTAGAGGTGCCACTACAAACCCCATACACTCAAAATACTCTTTCCCAATCTTAAAAGTAATAGGATGTGAGGTATGGAATGCATAACCCTTTCTACCATCCGCCATCATCAATCTACTTCCAATCATTGGCTTGATAAGAATACTCAATTCCTCTGCTACTTGCATAGACATGCAATTCTTTGAACTTCCAGAATCAACCAAAATCCTACAACCCCCATTAGATATTGTACCTTGCAAGTGAAGCAAACTTGCATAGGTTGAGCCTTCAATCCCATTACAACTAATCAAGCTCCCAATAGGCAGCTCAAAATCTCCTACTAGGATTCCTCATTTCCTTGATCATTCTATTCCACAAACTCCATCTGGGCAACTTGTCGAGGTTGTGCATTCCTAAGTGGACATTTAGCAATGCAATGTCCAACTTGGCAACAATAAAAACGACCTCCATTTTGTTGCAATCTTTCTCTCTCCGCTATACCAAGTGATCTCCGTTAGATAGCATCAATCTCCATTAGTGCCAGTTCTTCTACCCGTGCGTAGTGTATTGGTAGGCTTTGTGTAGGTCAAGGTCAAGACCAAGTTGTTACAACCAAAGAATCAAAGCACTCAACCAATTGCATGGCTTTGTCTATGTTTTGTGGTTCCCGCATGGTCACCTCCAATTTGGTTCATGGCTTCAATCTCCGCACAAATTGATCTAAAACATACACCTTCTTGTATATCTGGAATTGCATAATGATGTTCTAAAATTGTGTGATGTAGCTCCTTACTAAGCCAATCTGCTTCAACTCTGCCAATTTATCTTGTGTGGCTTGGGTGGCATTTATAGTTTGAAATTGATCAAGTATTGCATCCTTGAATTCTGCCCATGTCAAAATTGGTACAATAATCTATTGTTCATCTAGCTCCACTTGGGATCACCACCAAAGTTTTGCCACACCATCCAATTGGCTAGAAGCCAAGAGAATCTATTTCAGTTCATCTTGTTGTGCATATATACATTGCTACATAACATACAACGTTGTCAACATCATACACAATAGAAGCACAACTCACATATAAGTCATACATAAACTCTAAAGTGCCACAATAATCAGATCAGTTACAACTCAAATCAATCAATCTCAAATCAATACTTGATTTGATTCTCAACAACTAGGCACTGAGTACAGTCAAGCCACACCCTCTTTAGCTAAGAGACTTCAGGTGACGCTCGCTGACTTTCTATCCACTCTAGCCAAGAACTCAAAGGCTCAACATCAAAGAAGTGAGCTCTCTAGAGCTGCACTTCCAAGGTATACTCTTAATTTCAACCTAAGTCTCATCCCAATGGTCCCGCCGTCATCCTGACGGCACGGATGGTGCAAGTGACGGTGGGCCCAACCATGAAGTCAGTACCCTTAACACAAATTTTGACCGTTGGAAAGTAGTCTATGAGTAATTGCCAAAATGCCTCTAACTATTGACACTGGAACTCCAATGTCCGAGTAATCTAGATGTGACACTACAAATGGCATAATAGTTGTTGTGCGTATATACATCACTACACAATATACATTGTTGTCAACATCATACACAATAGAAGCACAACTCACACATAAGTCATACATAAATTCTAAAGTCCCATAATTGCTCCCATAGTTGGCGGTTAGGTCCCTCTAACTCTAGATAGCCATCTACTCCAAGTATATGGTATACCTTATGATGGGCAAAGATCAGGAGGCTGGGTGCTATGGAGCCCCATCGTTAGTCGCGTGTCTGCAATCTATACCATATAAGGAATGAACTAGCTATAGATCAAGTACATCTAAGACATAACCACTGTCCATGAGGAACCACCGTACGGGGAGGAGTCATACATGCCATATGTCATCCTCTTGAACAACTATCATACACCAACATAGTAGCAGCTCCACTAGAAGAGCCACATAACATATACCTCAAGCCTGCACGTACAAGTGCCAAGTATTATCAATGTTTAGGAGGTGGCATGGCACACAATTGCGCACATGATCCTTCTAAGCAACATCATCACGTCCTTCTAACACAAGGACTCTAGATGGCAAAACCTCACACACTCTCAAGATAGTGTGGCCTGTCAAAATATCAAGTGTCATTGGTGTTGTTTGCTATAGATATACATAGTCTCCTGGATGAAATTGACGGATCAAGGGTCTATAACCTCCTCCTCAAATGGTAGCATAGCAAAAATTATCTCTATGTTGAGCAATTGCCATGTTCTCAAAGGCCATTGGCATCACTCTCCAAAAAAATTTTGCCCATTGAGAACATACGCTCATCCATACATCTGGGTCATCCAAGTCCAAGACTATAGTAGCATCGCAATGAATGGCTGCAGGTAAATCTAGATCTTGTCCATAGAGTAGAAAGTATAGAGAGAAGGATGCTAAGGAGGCTTGCCGGCTGAACCAATAGCCCATGGCCAATCGAGGTAATTGGAGATCCCAATCTCCCAAGTGGCCTCTCTGCAAACCATACTTTTACAATCCTCTCTTCATTGTCTAAACCACTCTCTTTGCTAAGCCATCTGCCTTAGTGTGATCCCGGGAGGTAGTATGGTGATCAATCAAAGCCTTGTTGCACAAGACCTAAAACTCCCCCAAGACCTCTGTACCCTGATCAGTCAAAACCTCAACTGGTGCACCAAAATGACTAAGAACTCAATCCAGGAACAAGTAAGTTGTCCCTTCACTAGACTTGTTAGGAAGTGCCACCAACTCAATCCACTTGGAGAAGTGCTCCGCCATCACCAAGATATACCAATGATGTCTGACAATTAGCGATAAAGGTCCAGCAAAGTCCAAACTCCAACATTAACCCAATCCCATGATAGGTAATGGGTGTAATTGTGGTGTAAGAGCATTGAATGATGCTCTAACTTGGTCACAAACCACACATCTAGCAACAAACTATTGTACCATAGTCTCCATACCGCACCACCAATTTTGACTCTGGAGTAAGTTGTATGTACGCTTTACTCCAAAATGTCCTAGCTCCTCATGAGCATGACGGACCAATTGTGGTCTTTAAGATAGAAGTGGTACTACTTGCACTCTACCATCTTCCCATACACGCAAAAGGTGTCTGCCCTCCAATCTGAACCGTCTGGCTCACTACAAAACATGGTCTCTCTCCTTTGCCCCAACTGTGCCACCCACAACACCAATGCAAAGATAGTCCATCACTAAGATATCATCATGAATGTCTTGCTGAACTGTACCAATATCTTCACTCTCTGGATCTATGACCTCAATAACTCCTCTTGTATGCGTTGAGAGAGATACAACCAAAGCCTCAAAAAATATACAGAGAAAGGCAAATGTATGCCAACCTGGCACCATCTCCTCATCTGTCTTGTGAGCCGGCCTGTCTCTCACTCAGGATGAACCTCTGATGGCTATTATGGTAGCGCACCATGGACTAAGAAGGCAAGGAACCCCAACTCCATCATACTCCTCCAAGGCTAACACTCCAAGACTCAAGACATTGCTCACTAGAGAACTCAATGAGAGAGAGATAGTTGCAAATGAAAGGATGATGAGTACCTCCTCACTCCTTGTTTATATACTTGTGAAATAGTTACGTACCAAAGTTACTAATTACCGTAGTAACTCAAGTTACTAGACTAAAAGTCAAGTAAAGTCAAAAAGTAGAAAGGAATATCCATTCACATGGGCATATTCCCCTTATCTTGACCCAACCACTAAAGCAAGGATTCCTTCACATGGGCTATCCTTGGACTAAAGAAGAATCCAAAACAAAAAGGCTTGCGGGCCCAAGAGTTCTCAACTCTTTCCCCAAAGCCAAACACCTAGGAATAATACCAAGTCAACACACTAAAATCCAAAATAGTGGTGCTCATCTTTTCTACTTCCTCTAAAGTAAGGTCCCATCTATCTTAGCTATGACTAACTTTAGCTAACCATGACTAATATAGAACCATCCTTTATCTCTATATAAATAATATCTCTTAAGTACTTGTAATACCAAGCTAAATATCACAATACCACACACATGCACAAATGGGTGTTACATTTACCCCCGGACTAAGTTTTCACTTTGTCCTCAAAGTGAAGGTCTCTCTACCTTCTATGGTACATCTTCAACTTATCATGGTCAATCCTATCAAAGTGTCTTCCTCCCAACTCCTTGAGATCATAAGTGTAATTTCCCCACACCTTCTCTACTATGAAAGGTCCAAAGTACTTAGGCAAAAACTTCTTTTGTACTCTCTTGAATCGAATGGAATCAAACAACATTACCCAATCACCTTCTTTGAAAGGCTCCACCTTCTTCTTGCCTTGCCTCTTGTCATAGCTCTCCTTTTGTTTCCTTTGGGCTTGCTCCACTCGAACCATAGCAACTGCTCTTGCCTCTTCCAACTCCATGAGTTGATCCTTCCTTGACTTCTCTGCATCACTTCCTTGTGCTTTCTTCAATCTCCTATGAATGCTTTGGAAGGTAGGAAGATCAAAGTGAATAGGTAAGGTAGACTCAATACCATACACCAATTGGAATGGAGAATATCCAGTGGAAGTCTTCATGGTTGTCCTATACTCCCACAAAACTGCATGAATCCTCTTGTCCCAATGATGTTTAGCCCCCTCCATTTCTGCATCTTTGGCCAACATCATGCACAACGTCTGATTGGTTCTCTCTGCCAAGCCATTGGAATTTGGCTTATAGGATGTAGTTACTCTATGTGTGATAGAGAAATGTCGTAGCATGGCTGTAGTAATGCTTCCTGTAAACTCTCCTCCTCTATCAGAAACCAACTCCAAAGGGCATCCAAACCTAGTGATAATGCGTTCATAAAGAAATCTACCCACTTCATCTTCATTCTTGTCCCTCAATGGTCTAGCTTCAACCCACTTGGTAAGGTAATCAGTAACTACCACAATGTACCGATTGTTCCTTGGGGTTCTATTGAGAGGTCCTACAAAATCAATTCCCCACTTCTCAAAAGGTCCTAGCAATGGAATTGATCTAAGTGGTAGAGTGGATGTAGACTTTCTAGCAAAAGCTTGACAAACATGACAAGTTTTGCAATAATCAAGACAATCCTTGAAAATCCCTCTCCAATGGTAACCTGCATCTAGAATCTTGAAAGCAGTCACCTTTCCTGCAAAGTGTCCTCCACATACTAAACCTTCATGAAACTCCTTTATGAGTAGGATAGACTCTTCCTTACCCACTGCTCTTCGAAGTAGACCATCTGCTCCTTGGTGAAAAAGAATATCCTCCACCATTGTGTAAGGTCTAGATCTTGCTGCAAGGGCCTTCCTCTCCCTAGCATGCATCCCTTCTGGATAGTTACCTCTTGTCACAAAATCCACAATCTCCTTGTACTCCATTGGAATCTCTTGAGTGACTGAGATTGTCATGAGCTCCTCATCCGGGAAGGAATCATCTACTGGCTCATCTCCATCATGATCATAGGCTCTAGATAACAAATCAGCATTTGCATGTTTCTTTCCTGGCCTATCCTCAATTGTGTAGTCATACTCAGACAAGAGTATCATCCACCTTGCTAGTCTCCCTTCAACATTAGGCTTGTTGAAGATGTACTTCAAAGCCTTGTGATCCGTGACAATTGTGGCTTTCCCTCCAATCAAGTAGTGTCTAAACTTCTTGAGACCAAAGATCACTGCCAACCCTTCTCTCTCTGTGACAGAGTAGTTCTTCTCTGCTGAAACCATCTGCCTACTAGCATAAGCTATTGGATGATCATGCCCATCTTGGTCTAATTGACTAAGAGTGCATCCTATAGCTACATTAGAAGCATCAGTGTAGAGGATGAAAGGCTTACTCCAATCAGGTTTAGCAAGAATTGGAGCTACAACAAGGGATTGCTTGAGCTCCTCAAAAGCTTTGAGAGCCTCCTTGTCTTCCAAAATCACCATGTAATCTACACCCTTCTTCATGTAGATGGTCAATGCATAAGCCTTGTTGGAAAATGAGAAGATGAACCTCCTATAGTACCCAACCATTCCCAAGAATTGGCGTAACTTTGTCAAGCTTGAAGGGAATGGAAGGTCTGAGATTTTCCTCACCTTCTCAGGATCAACTGCTATTCCATCCTTGGAGATGATGTGCCCCAAAAGTAGACCTTCTTCACATCCAAAAATGCACTTCTCTGGGTTGAGTGATGCATTTGCCTCATCCAAGCGTTGCAAGACTTTGATTAGGTGCTCAAAGTGCTCCTCCTTGCTCCCATAGACACAAAAGTCATCAATGAAATCTCTCACAAATTTCCCAATGAAAGGTTCAAATACCTTGTTCATGAACCGTTGGAATGTGGCTGGAGCATTGCAAAGCCCAAAAGGCATGACCTTGAAAGCGTAAGTTCCCCAAGGTGTGGTGAATGTGGTGAGTTGTTGATGCTCTGGTGCAATCTTGATTTGGTTATATCCACTATAACCATCTCCAAAACTGTACCTCTCATGACCTGCAACCTCCTCCAAGATCTCATCAATGAATGGCAATGGGTAGTAGTCCTTCTTGGTAACAGCATTGAGCTTCTTGTAATCCACACATACCCGAAGCTTGCCATTCTTTTTCTTCACAATGACAATTGGAGACACCCATTCTGAATTCTCCACCTCAAAGATAAATCCAGCCTCCTTGAGCTTATCAATCTCCTCCTTCACAACCAAAGATATTGGTGGGCTAATGCGACGTTGCTTTTGGCGGATTGGTCTTGCATGTGACTCCACCTCTATCTTGTGCTCCTCCAAGGTGACTTCCTTCAAATCCTTGTAACTAAAAGCAAACACATGGATGAACTTGCGGAAAATCTCCTCAAATCTCACCTTCTCCTCCTTGGTAACATTTGGGCCATACTTGAGGGTAGATAACCTTCTCTCTACCTCCTCAAGTGTCAATGGTGATTTATCTGGGTCCTTCAAAACCTCTGGCTTAGGTGCAAAATCCATAGCACACAAAGGATACACATCTGAATCAGATTCAGATTCATCCTCCTCCGTGGAAGTCTCCTCTTCCATGCTTGTGTCCACACCTGAAGCTCCTCCTTCAGAATCAGATTCCCAATAATCAGAAGATGGGGTATCTGAATGTGAAGTGTTGGTGGTGTTAGTCACAGGAACAGTGACTCTATGGTTTGATGGCCCAATCCTTAAGTACCCTTTGTGCCATCGATCAGTTGTGCGTGCTGCTCTCAACCATGGCCTCCCAAGAAGTAAGTCATAGCTTGAATCCTTCAAGACTTGGAAAGTCATGAGATTTTGAACTCCCATAACTGAAACTACCACCTTATCCATCACTCCTACTGGTCGAACTTGTTGCTTGTTTGCCATGCTCACCACAAATGTTGAAGCTCTTGAGGGTATCATACCCAACTTCTTCATCAACCTTTCTGACATGGCATTCACTGCTGATCCTCCATCAACCAATGCATCCTTGATGTTGTGACCATTCACTCTCACATCAATCTTGGAGGCATATTCACAAGCTTCCCATGGTGCTGGCTTGGCATCCACCACCCCCATTGATATTGGAACTTTTGCCTTCTTCTTCTTCTTGCTCCTTGTAGAACTCAAACCACCTCTAAGCTCCTTTCTCAAGGTAGGGTTCAAAGCAATTAATTGGCCCACTGTGATGTTAGCCTTGTGACTACCAACATCCTCCAACACATTGTAGTTCCATTGTTGCTTGGAGATCAAGAAGTCCTCCATCCCCAACTTCTTCCTTGGAGTCTTTGTTGTTGATGGTGTTGAGGTGCGAGTGCTCCTAGTAGACATAGGAGTATCCTTGCTTGAAGTAAATCCTTGAGAAGAGTGAACATCCTCTGCAAAACGAGCTCTCTTCTTCTCTTGTGCCAAAAGCTCCAAATTAGGACCCTTGGAGTTTGAGCACTCTCCCTTCTCATACTTGCTCTCAACCACATCTATGGATGCTATCCCCTTACCTTTGTTGGGATTAGGAGCCACTTGGGTTTCACTACCTCCCTCTTTCCCTCTATTGGCTCCCTCATAACCCCTTCCTCCATGGTAAGTGGAATTTGGGCAATTCCTTTGGATATGGCCTCTTCCCCCACAACCAAAACAATTTCTATCATTGAAATTGTTGGCTGGTTGGCCTCCTCTATATGGATGGTTTCCATAACTCCTAGGCCCTCTCCCTACATTCTGATCCACCTCTCTCTTCTCCCATAATTGCACCACATTGATCTTGAGATCCGCAAGTTGTTCTGTGATGGTTTGGAGTGGATCTTTTGGTGGAGGTGCAAGAACTGGAGCAACTACTACTTGTGGTGCAACCCTTGTCACCAAAGTATCAGAAGTTCCACCATACTTGTAGCCTTGAGGAGGATGCACAACCTCCTTCACCACCAAATCACTCTCATCCCCTTCCAAACTCTCCTCCATACGAATTGCGATCTTGATAGCTTCAACCTTGGAAGAAGGTTTCTCATATCTCACCTTGCTTCTAATTTGTGGTCTCAATCCTCCCACAAAATTCTTGGTGAGCATGGCCCCTATGCCAATCATTGTAGTCTCCACATCATCCCCACCCTTCCTCAACACTATGCGAAATCTGGACTCCAATTTTTCCACTCTTTCCACATAGACTCTCACTTTCTCTCCATCTCCTTGCTTGAGAAATGTAACCTCACTCATCAATCTCTCATAACTCTCATCAGGAAGAAAGTTCTCAATGAGTGCTGAAGTCAAAGTCTCCCAAGACTCCTCTTCCCCCTCTCTCCTCTCTCTCTTTTGGTATTCTGACTCATACCATGTAAGTGCTGCATCCTCAAAGAAATCTGGTAATAATGAGGCCCACTCATTCTTCCTCCTCTCATTGTTTCCTATGCAAGCTCTCTTGAAGTCTCTCACAAAGGCCTCCACATCTTCTCCATCCTTGCCAAAGAAAACCGGAAGTTTCCCCATCTTAACCCCTCACTATCTTTCTTTTCTCTCAAATTTTTTTTTTTCCTCTTTTCTTTTCTCTCACTCTATTACTAATAGAGTATATACATGACTAACACCATCTGAGAATAATCCACTCTAGGGAACACAAAAGGTTCAGGTTGCTCCAAGATTTCTATAGCAACATCAAATCCTAGAGTGCATATTAATCTAACTCTCATGGATAGTTTATCCATAAGTTGAAAGATTATCTCCATCACTAATCTTGAGAACTAGCTGATGAAGGTGGTAGTATTTTTGTAGCTGTACTAAGACTCTCTCCAAGATCCTTCACCAAAGTTTCCAAAAGTGCTTTTACTCCACTACACTCATGTCTTTTTGGAAGTCCTTCAACTCCACAAACCTCACACAACTCTTTGGTCTTAGATCTTCTCCCTCCCAATCTTGGTGAAGAAGGTCCAACATGCAAACCCAAGTCAAGTAAGCCTCTCCTTTCCCTCAATCTCTTGCTCTCAAAGGTTAATGGACATGAACTTGCCTTATGTCCCTTCTCTCCACATAGAAAGCACTTAGACTCACTCTTTCCTCCAAGTGGTGTAGGTTTTTGGATCCTCTCAACACTCTCTTCAAATTCTATTGTAAACTCTCTTTTCCTCAAATCCACCCCTACAATCACCTCAAACCCTTGGGGAACCTTGCATAATCTCAATTTCCACTCTTGATGACCCTCCATGTTCCCAAAGATGAATCTAAACACTCAAACATGCTTTTTGTTGATCTCAAACTTCTCATGCATGAGATCTCCACTCTGCAGAATTGACCCTTCCTCACAATGTCACTCAAATCTCCCAACGAATATGTCACAGTCCTCTGAAATTTTCCACACTTGATCACAACTCTAGGGCGTCCCTCCCTGCAAAATTTTAGATCTTTTCATCGAGCCATTTGGCCTAGACACCTTTCTATTCAGCACCCATATTTCAGATTTGGTCTGAAAACCACCCCACTCACTTCAAAAACTCATAACGCACTGCGCAAAAATGATCTCTCTCTAATTTTTGTGGCACCAGGTAGGATACAATGCACTGAATTTTCTTGGAAATTTTCAGGACAATTCACTAAAAATTGAAGAAATGGCAGACTCTGTACAATTTTCCAGAGAGCATGCAGTTGCGGGAGCACTTTACCCTATCAACTTTCAAAAATTCTAGCCCAGTGCGCATAGAAGCTCTCTCAATAATTTCAAGTGTGCTAACTGAAAGATAACCCAAGCTATCATGTGTAGAAATCTCAAGTCCAGATCTCAAACTTGAGATTTTGCCCAAAATCACCTTAATCCCCAAAATCTGCAATCCACCTCACACAATCTCTCCAATTCCTCTCATGTGTACAAGATGTACAAAATCACCTCAAAGACATCATAATGAACTACAGGGTATACAAATGGATCTTGGTTCTCTAACATAAGTTCAGCCCTCTCCTCTCCTAATGTTCTCTCCAAGTGAGCTCTCATAGCCTCCTTCTGCCTAATGTAGAATTGGACGCGGAACATTATCTTGCCTTCTAGAGAGGTCCCGGCAACGGAACCAAAAATGTGAGCCGGCCTGTCTCTCACTCAGGATGAACCTCTGATGGCTATTATGGTAGCGCACCATGGACTAAGAAGGCAAGGAACCCCAACTCCATCATACTCCTCCAAGGCTAACACTCCAAGACTCAAGACATTGCTCACTAGAGAACTCAATGAGAGAGAGATAGTTGCAAATGAAAGGATGATGAGTACCTCCTCACTCCTTGTTTATATACTTGTGAAATAGTTACGTACCAAAGTTACTAATTACCGTAGTAACTCAAGTTACTAGACTAAAAGTCAAGTAAAGTCAAAAAGTAGAAAGGAATATCCATTCACATGGGCATATTCCCCTTATCTTGACCCAACCACTAAAGCAAGGATTCCTTCACATGGGCTATCCTTGGACTAAAGAAGAATCCAAAACAAAAAGGCTTGCGGGCCCAAGAGTTCTCAACTCTTTCCCCAAAGCCAAACACCTAGGAATAATACCAAGTCAACACACTAAAATCCAAAATAGTGGTGCTCATCTTTTCTACTTCCTCTAAAGTAAGGTCCCATCTATCTTAGCTATGACTAACTTTAGCTAACCATGACTAATATAGAACCATCCTTTATCTCTATATAAATAATATCTCTTAAGTACTTGTAATACCAAGCTAAATATCACAATACCACACACATGCACAAATGGGTGTTATAGTCTCACCATGCCAACGTGCTCTCGTCTGATCCTACTGGTTGGGACATAGGTTTCTACTCAACCCATTTGCATCATGGTTCACCACTCTAGGTCTGTGAATAACCGTGAAATCATACTCCTGTAAAATCAAAGCCCATCGTGCAAGCTTCCTTGAAAGCTTGTCGGACTCCATCAACCACTTCAGTGGCTGATGATCAGTGATGAGAGTGAAGGGGTTACCAAATAGGTAACATCAGAAATGTGCTACTGCCCAAACTATTGCCAAGCACTCTCCTTCATATGAACTATACTTTGCCTCCACTAAATTTTTGGAGCAACTAGCATAGGCCACCACAAACTCCTTCCCCTCATCATCATGTTGGGTGAGCACCGCTCCAAGCCCCCACATACTCCAATCAGTATGAACCTAAAATGGTTGCCCTCTTATTGGTCTCCTCAAAATAGGACTAGATGTCAACCTCTCATTGAGGTCTACAAAAGCTCTCTCCTACTTATCTCCCCAACACCACTCCTATGTAAGCTTTGTCAGCTTTGTCAAGGCCTTGGCAATGGCACTAAATCCTCTAACATAACAACGATAGAAGTTTGCCAACCCAAGAAATGCTTACACTCTACTCACATCCATAGGCCAAGGAATATGTGCAATAGCCTCCACCTTGGTCTGCTAAACACCAAGTCCTCTAGGGTAGATAGTGTGACCCAAATACTCAACCTACTCATGGAAGAACCTACTCTTCCAAGGATGTAGTTTGAGTCCATGAGATCTCAACCTCTCAAACACCTCCAACAACTATCTCTCATGCTCCTCCACAGTAGTATTATAGACCAAAATGTCATCAATATAGCACCAAGTAAAATCCAATCCAGCTAGTATCCTATCCATGACCCTCTAGAACTCAGCAAGAGTGTTCTTTAACCCAAATGGTAAGAACCTCCACTAATATAACACATCCTTGCTGTGAGGATCAATAGCCCAAAATGTTATCTTGGACTTATCCTCCTCACTAATCGGCAACTGATGATATCCTGCTTGAAGATCCAAAGTACTGAAGACCTTTGCATGCCCAATTGCTTCAAAAAACTCCTCCAGTGTAGACATGGCATATCAATCAGCCCTAGTCTGTCGATTGATAGGATGGTAATCTCCACACATTTATTTATCTGTGTAGTTGCCATGCATATCCTTCTTGGCTGGCATCATTGTTGTTGATGCATACTCTACATATGAAATCTCCACCAAACCAGCCTCAAAAAGGTCACTACTCTAGCTCTGAATCAATGTCCTCTCCTTATCACTATATCAATAAAGACATCAAAAACCTAATGTATTGCTAGTCAGCTCAATCCATATACCAGGTCTCTTCAAAGTACCCAAATCCTTCATACTGAAGGTAAAACAACTCATGTGGCTCCTCAAGAATCCCCAAATCCTCCGTCTTTCCTTGCTAATAAGCTTAGGTCCAAGATCTGGCTCCCAAGTATCCTCTATAACTATCGTAGGAGTGAAAGACATATGGACTGGCTGCTACACTGGGCCATTGGGAGCAATAGTGTCATGGCCCCGACCACTAGAGGTCCCAACCTTTGTGTGAAAAACTCCCTCCACTTTGGCTGCAAGCTCCACACGTCCTCTAGCTGCATCCCAAGTGGACCAAGGGTGTAATTCAAGTAGCCCACGCTCACTTGGATGGACTCCAAGTAGACCACTATCCCTAGTAGCTACTAGTTGTGTCCCAAGAATACCATGTCCACTCAATCCATTGCCCCCATCATGTGCGTGAATCATCTCAATAGGCACACGGCTCACAAGTGTCCAAGTGGTGATGCCTATCAAGCGCATCCTATGTTGTTCTGCCAAGCCAAGGCTCACAATCCAAGTCAAACAATTCAAGTCCATAGCCTAACCTAACACTTGATGCCTGAATGCCTCTAACACTTATGGAACAGTGGTAGTACTAGTGCAAATTGCTTGCTCTCTCTCATCGGTATTGGGCTCCACCAACTGCTGTAACCGTGAGTCCCAAACAAGTCTAGGTCCTCCCTTTCAAAAAGCATGAGAGCCTGGGAAACTCATGAGTGTGGGAAATGCGGCACTAAGTTGTCCAACTAGGTTCACCACTGCCATAGGTGACCTATTAGCTACTACCACTGTTTGAGATTGACGCCCAACATCCAAAATATCATCAAAAAAGATGTGGTCAAGTTGTTGAATCCCATCATAAGCACGTTGTAAAACCTATTTGGGTAAGAGGTTTGTCCACCAAAGATGAAGATGATGAGCCCGTGATCCCACTCTGGTTGCATCAAACAATATAGCAAGTCCCATCCAAGAATGGACCTGATGTGTACTTGCCACCACTCTGGTGCGATAATCACCCCTCAAAGGAACGTTCTCCAAAAGGTAAGCTAGAGAAATAGCCTAATGAACTTGGAGATGTTGTAGTATCTATAACATCTCCCTAAACACACCAGAACAAAGATCCTAAAGACCAAAACCTCAAACAACTCATTGACAACTCATGTTTCAAACTCCAACATATGTAGTGTTGGTGGAGCTAGTGGAGGTGCACTAGCTATAGATAGTGTTACCACGAGTGGAGATACCACTACATGAGGTGGTGTGGTACCAGGGTTTAATCCCATGGTGGAGTTCTTCTAGTGTTTGAGGCAGAACTGTAACACCCATATGTGCATGTGTGTGGTATTGTGATATTTAACTTGGTATTACAAGTACTTAAGAGATATTATTTATATAGAGATAAAGGATGGTTCTATATTAGTCATGGTTAGCTAAATTTAGTCATAGCTAGGATAGAGGGGACCTTACTTTAGAGGAAGTAGAAAAGATGAGCATCACTATTTTGGATTTTAGTGTGTTGACTTGGTATTATTCCTAGGTGTTTGGCTTTGAGGAAAGAGTTGAGAACTCTTGGGCCCGCAAGCCTTTTTGTTTTGGATTCTTCTTTAGTCCAAGGATAGCCCATGTGAAGGAATCCTTGACTTAGTGGTTGGGTCAAGATAGGACCACATGCTTAGGGGAATATGCCCATGTGAATGGATATTCCTTTCTACTTTTTGACTTTACTTGACTTTTAGTCTAGTAACTTGAGTTACTACGGTAATTAGTAACTTTGGTACGTAACTATTTCACAAGTATATAAACAAGGGGTGAGGAGGTACTCATCATCCTTTCATTTGCAAATATCTCTCTCTCATTGAGTTCTCTAGTGAGCAATGTCTTGAGTCTTGGAGTGTTAGCCTTGGAGGAGTATGATGGAGTTCGGGTTCCTTGCCCTCTTAGTCCATGGTGCGCTACCATAATAGCCATCAGAGGTTCATCTTGAGTGAGAGACAAGCCGGCTCACAGAACTACCAAGGATTGACAAGTTGAGAAGCTTGCAGGAGTTCCAACAAAAGGTGAGAGAGAGCCTATGCAAGGCATACATTTGCATGAGGCGGCTGATCAGTTTCACTCAAGGAGTTACCGAGGCCCATGCAGTCCAGTTTTGGTATTGGATACTGGACAAGGAGTTACGACGTAGAGTTTATGATGCTATGTTGTTATAGGCTACTTTACCTACTTTTGCAGTGGTCTTTGGTTTGGCTGAGCGTATTGAGCTCAACATGGTGGAGGAGAGAGTGGTAACATCTAGATTTGGTAGGGAGACCTCATCCACAACTATTACTTCTTCTAGAGTGCAACAAAGTGCACCATGCCTAGTTGGTTTTTGAGGACAGGATGGACAGCCTAGATCCTATGGAGCGAGTGGAGTGCCTAGTGGAGCTAGACCCTTACCTTCATTTTTGGGTCAACAGCAGCCAATGAGTAGTAGTGTTGCTTGTTGGACTTATGGTGGACCTCACCATCAGAGAGAGTGTACTCAGGGTAGTGGATATGATACCTTGGGTGTATCATAGCCAGCATAGAGGCAGTGTGAGCATTGCCACAGATTTAGTCACACTAGTGACTGGTGCTTTGACCTACACCTGGAGTTACGGAGTTGTAGGACTACTATGGCAAGTAATAGAGGAGCTCCAATTCATAGAGGACAAGGTGGTAGAGGTGGTGGTAGAGGATCTACACCTAGTAGAGGTGCAGTACCTGCCCTTACTTTTGATATAGCTATGGCTACTTGGATTGAGCATCTGGAGCAGAGATTGGCTAGTATGGCCATTGCTCATAGGAGATCAGATTTGGGTGCTGAGGCTTTTACCTCATATGCTAGTGATAGAGATGCTTTGGACTTCATGTGCGGAGCAGGTGGATGCATCTGCAGTAGTGACTAGGAGTGTAGTATGTGCTCCAAAGCCTAGAGGAGCATCAATGGAGTTGGACCCACATAGAGGAAAGGTTGGGAGACAGGTTAGACTTCCCCAGTCTTTCATGCTATTTGAGGCATTGCAGACGACATCCATGGTTCCTAGATGTCCTAGTGCATGTGTGGTAGGTGTTGATAGAGTGCATATGGACTACCTGCTAGTCAGCTACTTGCTACTACACATACTGAGTCTAGTATGATGTTGGGAGCGGCTCAGCTGATTATGCGGTGCCCTTTGTTTTTAGCCAATGACACGTTTACATTGGGAGTTGATCTAGCTCCAGTGTTCTAGTTGGCTGCCACGCTTTGTGAGAGTAAAGATGATGTGGTTCCTACTACTAGAGCAAAGATGGTTGATAGTGGAGCTAACTTGGTTGAGGAGCATGGGATCCATTCAACGACCAGTGCCTTATGGCAAGCAACAGCGGCTAGATTGGAAGAGTTGCCAGCTAGACTGGCCTTTGAGAGAGCACGGTTCACACCTGGTGTTGTCCTATTGGATAACAAGAGGGGGATTTTCTGTTTTGTGGGACCTTCAGGGAAGGTCTATACACCACAAAGAGTCTTTTTAGACTCTGGTGCACAGCCCTTTATGTTGGAGAAGGTTGGAATAGTCGGTCTGGAGTTACAAAAGACCGATGTGGAGAGGTATCCATTTTAGATCCAAACATCTCTAGGTGGTGGTTTGACATAGTACATCACATGTTGTCATACTTTTCTTTTCTCTCTCTAGGAACACACAGGGTGCTTGGCTATGGAGACTACAGATCAGAGGCTAGAGGTAAACCCGTAATGACTTGATTGAACGCGTGTGTGACCCTATCACCAGAACCCTCCTTTCTCATAACTAATATTCTTGCTATTGGGAAGGGTAGTGTTGAGCAACCTGACTTGTCATCACAACACGCACTCTTGGTCTACTAGTCATCAGTTCCGGCATAACTAAGGAGAAATACACAGCACTCCTAGAAGGAAATAATCTAAGTGCAACGCCCGCACACCAATCCAAGCAAACTGGGCATACAAATAGGCATACAAGCACAAAGAGGATCCAATCACAAGAATAAAGCAACAACTCTCTGTCCTTTTTGTCAAGAAAAAGCTTCAAAGCCTTCTTTCTCTGTCATCAAGCTCATTTAAATCTGTACTCCAAGCCTCTTCCCATCTGTACTTCAAATCTCAACAAATTTCTACTCCATGTGGGGATTTTCTATATTTTTTTATGTGGAAAACTTTCTGCATTTCATATGAAATTAACTATTTCTGTATAGCTTAGATTCAAGTGATCTAGAATTCAATGGAAAGCATGTGAGATAATCTTTTCAGTGATATAAAATACACTTCAATCAGATCACTACAACTTGCCTGAAAAGCTCTCAAAGTTGGCTAGGTTTTTGCAACTTCACCTTAATTTCAAAATCCTCTTTTTACGGTTTGCTCCTTGTTCTTGGCAAATTTTCCCCAGATTTCTGATTTGTAAATGCACTTGATCCTCAAAAACACTCTGGCAACCTGAAATTCTCAATCATAGTCACAAGATAGGAGACTTGATATCCAATCAAGATGAAAGATAAAATTACTCCACCGAGCTTATGATAGTATTTTCAGCAGGATTTTTTGCATTAGATCTCACTCTTCACAAATCTAGAACCAACCAAATTTTTCACAATATTTGGTTGTGTTTTTTTCTAAACTATTGCAAATTTTGGTAGCCTAATCTAACCAGAGTCTCTAGATGTGGATCAATTTCTGAGCTGGGCTAACTTGTGAGCTCTATAGACCCAAGTATACTTGATCCAAGACCTTGATTTCTCTATTTGAATAATTCACATAAAACCTTTGCACAAAGGTGAAAACCGTATCTACCAACAACTCTGGAAATTTTAATAAGGAAATTAGAACCACAACTTGGGGAGTGACCAAAACTCCAAACCTGATCATTAGCTTTTTCCAACACCTTACATCCCATAAGCTTCAACTTCAACAATTGGATCTGATTTGAGATTGACCCAAAATTAAAATTAATTGCCACTCAATATTGTAAGAATTTTGTCTAATCTCCAATCCCACTAACAAATTGTAAAAATGTCTTAAAAAGCTCCCTCAATCTACTACTTTGTGCTCTTGGGTATGAATTTAACCCCCCTTGACTCAATTGATCATATCCCTCTCATAAATAGCTCAAATTGTGTAATTTCTATCTTCAGATTGTAGCCTGTTATCTCTTCTTTCCAACCATGTCCTTTTTTTTCAAATAGCCTCTCCAAACTCCCCTGATGGTTGAAAAACTCCAGACTTCTCTCTTGGGACCCAAGCTCTTGCACATTTGTCCTTTAGTCATTTTACTTTTTGACAAATGGACCCAAAAACTCCACCTTGAAGCTTATGAGCAAAAATTTAGGCATTCCCTAACTATAGAAGGATATATATTGTCAAGTCCCAAACATTTTCATAAGTAAGCACTAGAAGAACAATATGATCCAAGTTTCCTATCACCAACTCCACAAATACCACCTCGAAATGTACCACCAACCAATCTCGTAAGTCGTCATAGTGTAAAATTTGAAGCCTGATGAGAAAAGGATTTGGGAGTGGCAGATCGGGAGCATGGGACATCTCATGCTTGAATGTTTCCTCTGATGCTCTAACGCTTGCTCTCTGCTACAACTCTCACTCCCAATGTTCTTCTCCCCTCGAGACTCTCCAAACTAAAACACACCCATCTCTCCACTCGCCCTCATCTTTATTCATCAGAGTCCTCAAGCATGATAAGATTGTAACCCATGTGGCCAATCACATACATGTATAGAGATGGCTCGCATGGCAACATCTCATCCGTCGGATCTAGCATACAACCTACCCCACTAACTTGGAGATAAACTATGATAAGTCACTTTTTTATGGCCTACACAAACCACAACACGACAACATGGGGAGCTTGTTGTCTAGGTTCAGCCTGGTCATCCGACTGATAGCTCGGTGGTGAGAGCTTAAGCTATTGCGACAATAGCTGAGTCATATAATGTGCTAGTTGGGGGAGTAGTGTTATACCCCATGGGTTTCAGTATTGACTATTGGGAGGAGACAGCCTCCCATAGACCAGGTTGGCAGTCTGGTGAGGGACTGGTATGTCGCCTACCAATACACTTTAATAGTGGCAGTCTTGGCTCACTATAGTTTGAGACCATGGCAGCATCAATTTTAGCTTCCAATGGTGCAGTTACTTGGCCTGATGACTTGTTGGATGGGAACGGCCATGCAGAGGATACTCCAGATACTGCAGATCAATTGGTGCAACAAGCTTGGAGTGGAGCCTTTGTACCATCGGCAGATGAGTGTGAGGATGAGCCTCCAGAGTCGATTACTTTGACACCTCTGGATACCACACTCATTGCTTGGAAATATCCAATAGAGGGGATATGTCTATTGGAGTTGTTCGGTGGGATTAGCACCGGACTCACTACGGTATTACAGGCAAGTATACAAGTATAGAGGTACTTGTAAGTAGAGAGAGATGAGACTGCTAGGCGAGTCTCCCTACATCATGTGGTACACTTGGCCTATCGGTATCCAGAGTTATTATTGATAGGCCATAAAATCTGACATAAATCCCTAAAAATGGCTGACCACTAAATCCTTAGCTAACTCTTCACTTGAGCCAAATTGGAAAAATGGGTTTTGTCCATTCTTCAATTTGCAAGGATCTGCTCCCAAGTCCACCTTCAATTTCAGTTTTTGAGCTCAACTCTTAACAAATTGGTACTGAGCTCAAAATCACAACAACCGCTTGAAAATTGCATCCTTTGTGGCTCCAAATTTTGCCAACACTTTTGCACACACACTCTCTTAGGGAAATCTGAACTACTTGAATGAGACACCATGATCCACCAAGCTCGGAAATACCACCAACACTTGCAGTTCTTGCACCCAATTTCTCCCTGGCTCACTTCTCTGATGTAATCAAATTGTTTACAACTTGAATCAATTGAACTCAGATCAATATTTAATCTTATCTTCAACAACTTGCTAACAACTGGACACTGATTACAATCAAGCCACACTCGCTCTAGCTAAGAGTCTCCAGGTGACGCTTGTCGACTTTCTGTCCACTCTAGCCAAGAACACAAAAGCTCAACATCAAAGAAGTGAGCTCTCCGGAGTTGCACTTCTAGGGTATACTCCTGATTTTGACCTAGGTCTCATCCCAATGGTCCCGTTGATAGCACACCCTTCGGCACAAACATTGCAAGTGATGGTGGGCCCCACCATGAAGTCAGTACCCTAAACACAAAATCTGAGCATTGGAAAGTAGTCTATGAGTAATTGCCAAAATGTCTCTAATTACTAACTGGAACTCCAATGTTCGAGCAATCTAGATGTGACACTACAAATGGCGTGACAATCTTGAAGATTGGTGGCTTCAAAGTAACATTCACAATCAAACACAAAATTCTCCACTATGCCCAAAAGATTCTTGCCTTCAAACACCTTGGGTTTTAGAAATCAAATGCAATCTTCTCCATCTCAAATTGGCACTCTCTATATATTCTTGTCGTTGTTGGTCTCATTCATCCAACAATTGAGTAAGGTACTCAATTTGTTGTTGCATCGCAAGGATAACGTCCGGTATTGCCACAATAGCTACTACTCTACCCCACTACTCCTGATTTATCTAATTGATTAACACATAGAGGCAGCACGTCTACCGTTCTCCATAAGTTACAACCGGAAGTATCAAGGGTTCCTCAAACAAGGTGATTATATGTAGAAATCCTACCCAAAGCACAAGGTGATGAATTGTGTGAAATGATGTTTGGGTAATATTTGGACATGAAAATCCCAATGGTTTGGCGGAAGTGGATTTGGTGGTCCATAAATTCCATCCATCCCATTCATGCTCTGATACCAATGTAAAAGATCAAGACCAAGGAGAGAAATAGGAGAATGGAAGCTCACATTGGGATACTTGAATGAGGGAAAACTCCAAATGCTTAGCATGAGCTTTGGTTTTGGTATATATAGGTAGCATACAAGGCCCTTGAGAACCTTCTAAAGAAGTTTCCTCAAGCCGCTTTCTTAGAGTGCAAGCCAAGTTAACTAGGAAGCTTCTCAAGAAACTTCCTTCTAGAAGTTGCCTACTTGGCATGCAAGCTAAGCTAGTTAGAAGCTTCTAGAAGCTTCCTTCTAGAAGCTACTTACTTGAAATGCAAGTTAAGCTAGCCAAGAAGCTTCCTAAATACTTCCAAAATATTCTAGGTTAATTTGTCTTATTTGCTACTTCGTTAGCCCTACTAACTTTATTGCTAAACTCCATATTATTACATCATTAAAAACATTCTCAACATCCACTTGTAGGACAACACACTCTATATGGATATCTAGTGGTGCCTCAATACCTAAAGATATAACCTTAGATCCTTCAAGTATAACTATTCCAAACTGAGTGTTATAAACAATGAAAGTGTTATAAACAATGAAAATGATCTTGAAGGAGAATGGTGAGATTGACCAAAGACAAAAAGATCTATCCAATATAAAAAATTTTAATGCCACCATGTCTTTCTCCATCACAAGAAGTCAACTAACACATAACACCCGACTAACATACTTAGGAAAGTTTCTTCTCACTACTATTACAAACACCTCAAACAACTTGGTAAAACCATTAGAAGGATCATATGCTTGAAAGAACTCTCTAAGATGCTCATTTACCATCTCTAACAAGTTTCTTCAAGAAAGGCAAAAGGCCATGCATAATATTTGTGCAAAAAAGAACCTATCGAGCTATAAAGTCTACTCAAGTTAATAATCTAAAATCTCTAGTGGTAATCCTTCTCTTGCTATAGGATATAGTGAATGTAAAAAGAAGATAATCTCCTCAATAAGACTACCCAAAAGGACTGAAGTACACACATGGGTGGTGTTTGGTCTCATCAGCTAAATTACAATAAACATAGTGGAAAATTGTACTTCATATTTTAAGATTTTGATGCAATATTCACATTGGACAAGTTCCAAGTGTTTGCATTCTAGTGATATTTTTGAATATGTGCACAAGAGGTATTGGTTAATAGTCACTTCCCCTAAAGAAGAGAGAAAAGATAAGCTCAACATGCAAGTAAAACAAAACAGCAACTCAGTAAAGTCAGAATGTAAGTAAGGGTCAATTAATAGAACTAGTGATAATCCCAAAAGTGGAATTATATAGCTACATGTGTATACTTGAGAGGACACAATCTTTTATCTATAGTATCAAACATGTAACTCATTTTCAAACGTGTAACTCATGTGAATAATTACTAGTGAATAGTAACCCATGAACAATAACTAGTGAATAGTAATCTTGCATGAACAGCAACTAACATTATGCCTCATTATAATTCTAACACCCCCTCTTAATGGACATTTTCTATTCTCTATAACTCCTAATGCATGACAAAACCTTGTATGCAATTCTCTAGTCAATCCCTTAGTAAAAGTGTTTGGAGTATTATCTCTAGTATGCATTACAAAAGATAAAGCAGTATCCTCCTGTAGATCGTCTTGTATCTTGATCTCCTCCCCAATCTGAGTCGGAGTACCCATGAATGGGAGTACTAGATGCATTGTAAGTTAGGCCTTATGACAGGGTACCTTGAATGTAATGGAAAATCCTTTTGATAGCCTTCCAATGGTTGAGGCCAGGATTTGCCATATACTTGGTAATGAACTAACAGCATAAGCCAGATCATGCATGGTGCTGACCATAGCTCACATCAAACTCCCCATTGCAGATTGGTAAGGTATTTTTTTCATATATTATCTCTCTTGATCAGTTTTTGGACAATCCTAAAGACTTAATCTCACTCTTGACTCTACAAGATTGTAAATAGGTTTACAATCTTGCATACAAAAACAAGTAAAAATCTCTCTCAAATATCTCTCTTGAGATAGACTAATCTTTCTTTCTTTTTTGTCTCTTGTGACTTGCAACTAAAGACAATGACTAATCTCTCTCAGATTAGTAATTTCAAAACCTTGTTTAAGAGACTCTTTGATAGAGAGTAGAAGAGAAAGATTATTGCTGGCAAGGATGCAATCATCTACATAAGGAGGTAAGATGACAAAATGAGAACCAGAATAGAAGATATAGAGATTAGAATCAACTCCAGAGCGCTCAAATCCCAAACCTAGTAAAAACTGATCAAACTTGTGAGACCACTATCTGGCAGATTGTTTGAGACCATACAAAGCCTTGTAGAGCTATAAAACCAATTGTCCTTGTTTAGCGGCTTGTTGCTACTTGTGTTGGTCAGGAGTCAGCAAGCCAGGAGAAATGTGCATGTAGATTTTCTCAGTCAATGTGCCATTGAGAAAAGCTATTTTGACATCAAGAGCATGCACTTCCAAATCACTCTAAGCTGAGTAAGCAAGCAGCATGCAAATTTTTGTCAACTTTACAACAGGAGAGTAGGTCTCTATGTAGTCAATACTTGGAACTTGAGAGAAACCACAAGCAACAAGTCTAGCTTTTTACCTTTGGATCAAGCCTTCTGCATCGTATTTCTTCTTAAAAATCCACTTATAGGTGACTGCCTTACGACCTACTTGTAACTCAATGATGACCCATGTTTGATTGTTCTCCATGGACTGAAGCTCATCTTGAATAGCCTTGAACCATTTACTGGAATAAAGTCCAGCAATAATAGCTTCATAAGTGTTAGGATCGGGGTCAAATGCAGAACAATGCATGCTCAGTGCATTAGTAGATTCCAATAGTGCATCATATTTTTGAACTTGAGTGCGAACCTTGGTGTCTTCATGTACAAAAGGTGCTTGGACAGCAAGTGGAGAAGGTAGAGGTTTTGGCCTCCTAGTGTAAACAATGGTAGAGGATCTTGAGGACCTATGTGTGGAGTACCAAAACTAGAAGGTAATGAAAAGAGAATTGCTCGAGTTGTAAGATTGTGGAGAGGAGGTGAATGAGACAGAGTAGGAGTTGGTGGGGATAGATTGTGTGTAGATTGAGAACTAGAAGCAAGAGAGGAAATATAGATGAAATCTAGTTGGACATCTTGAGTGTCAAAACACTATTTATGTTCATGAGTATAGGTATGTTCCTGAAACTGAACATCTCTTGATAGAAATATGGAGTTATCAGATATCTTTTGTAGTCTGTAAGCTTTACTATCCTGATCATAGAAGATACACTTGGAAGACTTAGAATCAAGTTTAGATCTGGACGAAGATGGAACATGTGCATAAGCAATGCACCAAAAAATGCAAAGTAGGGATAGATAAGGTTTATAACCAAACCAGAGTTGGAAGGGTGTGACTTTGAAGGAGATGGCTTTGGTAGGACTGCAATTTTCAAAAAGTTTGCGGTATGTAGTGTCTCTCCCCAATAAGGCTTATGGAGTCTAGACTGAAATAATATAGTACGGACTGCATCCACCAATGTTTTATTCTTTCTCTCATCAACACCATTTTGCTAAGGAGTATGTTGAACTAGCGCATGATACCTTTACCTTTGCATAAAAGATAAAAATCTGCAAAGTTGTATTCACCACCATTTTCTGAGCGTAGCACTTGGACCTTTTGATTGAGTTGAGTCTCTGCATAGGTCACGTATTCTTGGAAACAAGTAAAAACTTCATGTTTGAAGTTGAGTAGATACAAGAATGTGTACCTTGTGTAATCATAAATGAAGGTCATAAAGTATCTATAACCATAGTAGGTAGTAGAAGAGATGGGACCACAAACATCAAAATGGATGAGAACCAATGGAATAGTTGCTCTAGTAGCTCCTTCTTGAGGTAAGGGAATTCAATTTTGCTTGCCATGAAGACAAGGTGAGCAAATAGGAAACAAATTAGGATGGATCCGATCAATCCCAGCAACCAGATCTTTGTCTTCTAGAAGCTGTAGTCAATTCTTGCTGATGTGCTCAAGTCGTTGATGCCTAAGGAGTAATTTGCAGAAGATGTATCCTTGGTTGGAATCGAGATTGCAGCAGCTTGAGATGACTGAGACTGAGTTGATGTAGAGATTGCATCCTCTTGAAGTTGCTCAATTGACTCTCCCAGAAGCCAAAGTTATCCAATCTAGGACAGGATGCAATCAAATTTTGTAGATCATCATAACGGAAAATGATGGTTTCCTTTAACTAAAATGATCCATATGACTTGCTCAACTGAAGTGTTGAATAGAGATTCTTGTTTTGCAAAGGAACATGTAGAACATCTTCTAGCATGTAGGAGGTCCTTGAACAAGCAAGCTTAACAAAAATTGTCCCATGGCCTAGAATAGCAATGTTGGAACCATCTGCCAAGTAAACTTGTCTAGGTGGTGAGTATGCTTCATAGACCATGAAGCAGGTTTGTAGGTAGGTCATGTGCTAAGAGCAATGTCGATGTACCATTGCTTGTACTGAGTGACTAAAGGAACAACATCAACATTGTACAAAGAGAGGTGAGTTGTAGAAGCATTGGAGTGATGGTGTTCCTTGCCTCCTTTCTCCCTTGCATTAACAATGCGCTTGCGATAGTCTTTGATGTGATGTCTCTTCTTTGAGCAATAATTACAGATGATAGAAGGTCTAGAGGAATTCCTCCAAAAGATGTAGAGAAATAACTCTTATTCTTACCATAAGATATGTTGAAAGAGTTTTAACCAAGGGAAAGATTCCAGGTATTTTAGGAATCTTAGCTGGTTTGTTTCATCTTAGTGTACGTCCTCCTCAAAGATTATATAAAGGATTACATATGGGAAATGTTGAAACAATTTATCTAGTACTATTGCAGCTGTTTTTTTTGCTACTTTTGTCATTGCTAGAACTATGTTGTATGGATATGCAGCAACTCCAAATTGAATTAGTCGGACCTACTCGTTATCAATGGGATCAAGGTTTTTTCCAACAAGAAATAGATCTTAGAAATACTTCTAGTAATCTGAAAACCTTAGTTTGTCATAAGTTTGGTCTAAAATTGCTAAAAAATTAGCTTTTTATGATTATATCAATATTAGTCTTACTAAAGGAGGATTGTTTAGGGCTGGTACAATGGATAATGGAGATGGAATAACTGTTGGTTGGTTGGGTCATTTTGTTTTTAAAGATAAAGATATTGATGGTAGGAGCAAATTCAAGAGCTAATGAGGAATTTATAACTGCAAAAACAATAAGATTCCTATACTCCCAATCAGGTAAAGTAACCACCTAAGTGGATTTAAGTTCAATACCATCAACAATTATTAAAACTGAAATCACTTTCAAATTGTAAAACAATATTTCCAAAATTAGAAATACTTACCATTGAATTTGACAAAAATGGAATCAAACTGCATGGTTGGAATAGCAAGTATAGCACCAGCAGGAGCACCAACATCAAGACCAGGAGCACCAACACCAACAACAAACATGATAATTTGATACATAGAGGATAATGGAAAATCTGTCCCAAAACCCAAATTAACATAGGATAGAGGAGAAAATTCTTTCTCACAACCCTTAGAAGAAAGACACTCTTCAATGGAAGAACCAAGAGACTCTTGTTTTTCCAAATACAGTAGTGTGTAAAACTTAGACCTCTCAGAATTTCAAAATTTATGAGCTAAGGCATCCCCTAGCAACTAAAAAGAAATTCTAAAGCTTGGAGCTCGGGTACCATGTGAGATAATGCATGTAAATAAAGGTTAATTGATAGAACTAATGATAATCCCAGAAGTGTGATTATATAAAAGCGGGATTATCAAGGTATATGGGTATACTCGAGAGGATGCAGTTTGCTATCTATAGTGTCAAACGTGTAACTCATGTGAACCGTAACTAGTGAATAATAAATCATGAACAGGAACTAGTGAATAATAATCTCGCATGAACAGTAACTAACACAACACCGCATTCTAATTCTAACATTATTCAGATTGGACAAGTTCCAGCTGTTCACGTTCTATTGAGATGTTAATTATGTACGCAAGAGGCGCCGGTTAACAGTCACTTCCACTGAAGAAGAGAGAAAAGACAAGCTCAAAGCGCAAGTAAAACAAAACAGCAACTCAGTAAAGTCAGAATACTCCACTTGGGGACGCATTTACCTTAACTTGTGGGCTACGATAAGTTTGTTTGGAGTATTCTGTTCATGATGTAACGGTGGTGAGTACCTGTACAGCCTGAAATCGATGTGTAAACTAGGCCAAAGCCGAAAGTTATTTAGCCTGCGCCATTGTATCTTCACTACTCTTATAAATGGAAATCACCGGCATATATGCTACAATACAATCTATTCCTCTATGTCTTCAATAATTCGAGACACTTCCATCTGAATCTAAAGACTGCCATCCAGATCGATGGAGCCTTTAAATGTACCTTTCCCTATCTAAATAATTGCTCGAGCTCCGCTACAAGAGGCTTCAGAAAGAGCCCCTACCTCTACAGAATCAAAAACGTGTAATGCTTCCACCGACAAAGGCTACTGACCACTTGTCAGTAGCTTTTGCTTTTGTACAATAGCAGCAAGGGAGAGATATACATTATTCACCCAGTGAAAAAGCTCTTCAGAGAAATTGGACGAATCAGCTCCTACGTTTTGCTACTAGAAGTTCTACTGAGTGGATGACTGGATCCATATGGGGATTGGGTTTCTCTGTCGGCATTTTTTTGGCCTTGGCTACTTGTAGCAGACAAATAATTACTACGCAGGTGTAGATGATGGGACGAATTCTGACTAGAAAAGGGAGAAGAGTCCAAAAAAGGTTTGGTTTTTCTAGAGTCAAAGCAGTCCCTACATACAGGAACAGGGTAAAAATATCCAAGGTCCTCCAGAAAGATTTTATGGCTACAACAATTTCTACATGATAGCTGCCCGCAGTTGCGGCAATAGCCCTTCTCGTCCTCCTCCGCAAATATTCTCATGCACGACGAGCACGACTCCAACTGCAACCCACCAACCAAAATCAGACAGGAAATTATTTCAAACCGGTCTATTTCCCAGTTGCCCACTTTTCAGTTTTAAATGTCAGATAACAGGATTGTAGGAGTAGCCCGGTCCATTTTGGCTCAAACTTTTGCAAATCGTTTGCTCTATACAGGAAAATCTAGACGACTAGACCATTTGCAGAGGAATTTCAGGGTTAGAATGACCCCTTACCGGACTTTGTGACGATGAAGCTTGCTTGATACCCTCCTCAGGTAGATTCCACGCAATCACATGCCCAGCACCATCTCCACTGATGAGCTGCTTGAGATCATTGGACAAACAAATGGCCGTCACGGGCTCGTTGTGCCATGACAACAGTTTGTAAAGTACAAGCTGATATTCAGGTGTCATTCCACCTGTGAAACAACCTCTTCGGATATCCCCCTGACTTGAAGACAATCGCTCATTCCTATGCCATCCTCCATACGAAGAACTTGATCGCGAAGTCTGAAGGTGCCCACCCTCTCCCTCCACCAAATGAGAGTATCTCATGCGCCAAAGCTTGATGGACCCATTCTGGTGTCCAGTAACGTACCAACTAACTTCCATCCAGTCCGAGAGGTGAGGGCTTGCAATAGAGATTATCGAGTCTGAGGAAATCTGAGAAGTATTGACAGCCGCCAAACAGTCTCCATTTATACTCCAGACAGCAAGTGTAGTTCCCGCCGCGGTCACAACCTCGCCTGTCATATCATTTGCATACACTGCAGAAGCTGGGGCAGGCAATTCTGGCAGCTGCCTCACAAACTCCAAGCTAGTAAGATCCCAGAATATGACAGTCCTATCCAAAGACCCAGTGACGACTAAGCTGTAGGGTTGACACACAGAAAGACAAGTGACCGCCTTCGTGTGTGCACAAAGAGCTCGCTGAAGGTGAAGTCTCCTGGAGCCACGGAGGCCATCTTTTCGTAATCTCCACACAGCAACCACTCCATCTTCTCCACCTGTTACGAGCACACGACCATCTCGACCAATACCGGCACATCGAACTGGACCACAGTCGTGTAGTCCTTCATGGGTGGAGAGAAGCTTGTCCTGGTCGTAGGAGAGGAATCGCAAGGTGCGATCTTGGTAACCCCATGAAAGGTACTTAGAATAAGATGGAGGCTTCAGCACTTGATTGCTACCGACAACATAAATCTTGTCGTGGAACATCACGATTTGAGAAACACTTGACTCGAGAGTTCGAATCTCTTGCGGAATAAGAAGGTGATACATGCGAAGACTTTGAGTGAGAAGAGTCTGAGGTTGCCATTTTCTTTTCGGGTGAGGCTTGACAAAGAGCTGTCGGGGTGTTTGACCGAAATGATTGATTTGTGCCAGGATAGAGGCTTTCATCGACGGATCCGATATCGAGTCAATATCCACAGCACCTTCATAGGTAAGGTAAAAGAACACATTCGTGGCATCCACAGCCGGCTGCAAGTTGACACCAAGAACCGCAAGTAAGATTTCCAAATAAACTACAGATCTACATATATGAAACACTCGTCTTCGGATTCTTAGTTGCGTTCTGTAATTGATCTATATATAACCACTAAAGCGAAGTAAACCGAAAAGGCAGAAGCAAGATGTGGCTTAAAAGATCACCCGTAGAATCACTAATTAATACCAGTAGATGCAGATCGATCTTTCGGTTCTCCCGATTAATTCGATGTAATATATCCACTTGGCAACAGTAAACAAGGACTTACCTTCCCACGCTGTCGATACCCAAAGATTAGATCGATCCAGTGATGTAAGTTCTCAGAAACATACTGAGACTCAAGTGCTTCACGGTGTCTGCAGACGAACTCCCTGGTACTACCTTTTGCCCATGGAGGAAGAATCACATCATCCACCTACATGGAAGAAGAAACATAATCGTCATTGTCAAATTGTAATAAATTAATATCAGTCTGCCACTCACAAGTTCAGATCTAACACATACCTTCTCGATGCGAAGAGAAGGAAAACATCAACAAGCGAAAGTGACATCTGGAAGAGTATGAGAGGCGCAGAATTTCTAAAACACAGGTTAAGTTCATCACCTTCTCTCCCGATTGCTTCACACCAAAATCAAATTTGAATCGATTTTCCAAAAATTCTGGCAGATAGAAGAACTCGGGAATAAGCTCCTTCACATCGGCAGTATTTCCTTGACTTGCACTGAGCCAGGTGTCTCGCAAACTATTGAAAAGACGATCTGCATGATCGAATTGTCCACCTTGTAGTTGGCGATTTTCCATACTAAATGGAGGGAGCCTGATCAGATAGAAAAGAACACTTCCGGCACTCGAATAATGTGACCCATAATGGAATCTTGGGATTTCAGGGTCCTCCCAGCTCTCGTACCTGCGATACCAGTACAGCAAGATTGAAATAAAAGATGAAAGGCTGTAACGCACGGACAGCTAAAGCTTTCAACGGATTGTATGTGAGTGTTCATTTCGGTCACTATAAGAATGCAGAAATTCTTTATGACACAAGATCATACGGTGGTTCCTCACTACTACACTGAGATACAAGGAAAATGTTTAGTTAGGAAAACAATCTACCGCGTTGGAACTTGTATGCGTGAGACAAGAAGTTTGTGCACAAAGTGTGACACTCAAGGGACCTCCTTCAACCTCGAGTTCGAGTACATACCTTTTCTTGAACTCTTCCTCCCGATCCCGTGATAGAGCTCCCATGGGTTTATCCAGGCGCCGAAAGGTGGCTGGATTATTCAAATCCAACTCCTGACTCTCGTAATCGGCTAAGATCCATGGGAAAACTGGATACTGCGTCAAATCATTGTACCCACGCCCTGCTAAAGTATTGAGATGCATCAGATACTGAAAGTTGCTGATTTCACCATTTTGCCAACGCTTACTGAAGGATTTTGCCATCATCTTGAAAAGTCGTCCCCCTTCACTACCTTCTTGCTTTGATACACCTGATATTGTTGTATCCAACCTGCAAGGCCATGAATTGGTTATTTCAAGATGGAGCGTCAATGACTGCATACCACAGTTCCACGAACTCTGATTGTTCACCTTACAGGGAACCCAACCAAATACAGAATCTCGTATTCACGACTGATGAGCTTGAAACCGTCTATATCCTCTCTGCATCTCTCTAAGGAGCGTGACTCTCAACTTGAAGAACCAAGACAATCTGCTTCCAGGCACTGTAAGCGTATGATACTGGAGAGGCATCCAGCAGATAACTAGCGTCAGTTTGTACCAAGAAACTATGATAGAGAAGGGATCTTACAGGCTGTTGCGTGGCAGATTCATCGCAAGAAGATTCTTGAAGACGTCATCTCGCTCACCCTTGTGGAAGACCAAAAGTTCGTTGCACCCATCCATGCTGAAAAGCTCAATGGCAACGGGCCGAAGCTGGTACCGACGCTTTAAAAGCTCGTGTACACTTTCTAGTTTCCACATTCTCCACGTATGGCTCATATGCTTACCGGTCTTGATCGTCTCTTTGCCCCATGCTCCACCACTGTACGCCCAAGCTCTGCCTCCGGGCCATGAATCTGCGGACCGCTCACTCATGCTGTTTGATCGGCTGTCAGGAGCATGCTGCAAGCTGGCAGCTCCTGCTGAGTTGATCTTTACTCCTAGTGCCCGATCGATGACCGAGAGTTCACCTTCCCATGTTTTCTCGTTGATACGCCCTTCATCGTCTATGAAGTAGTGTTCAATAACATAGAGGCACAATTCTCCTATAAGGAATATACCGTCATGCTTATCGAGGCCCACTACGCGCTCACAGTTATAACGAAACCTAATCTTCTCGCCAGGTTGAAGGTGAGGTCTGATCAGATACTCTCCATCATCATTGATGACTTTGTCTAGCGTCTTTTCCATAGTCCTTTTTTCCTCCGCAGCAGCATCGGGTGAAGACGGCCTTGTTGAATCAACTCCATGTATCTCTGTCGGACAGCTTCCATCTATCGAAACTGCACTCTTATTACCACCTACTGAGTGAACAGAGGCATTTGTACCAGCAAGAACTGTGCTCTTCTGATCGTCACTAACACCTGCCTGAACTGAAGGTGACCCTGTATCCTCTTCGATGGCATCCTCGTACTCCAGTCCTTCGATGGGATTGTTTTGAAGCTCACCTTGATGCAGAGAAAGGAGATGGAAAAAGGAACCATACTCTTCGTTGTCCATTTCACCACAGAACATATTCTGTTCCCCAAGGTCATCGAAATTGTTTTCTCCATGCGTAAAAGTGGAACCACGGTTCATTGGATCCAGTTTGATTCTACACCTCTCCAGCTTCTTCCTCATACGGTACGGTCCTTCAGTTGCACAAAGTTGCCACTCGGGGTCCTGGCGAGTTGGCCTATTCATCCTGGGCCATATTCCCCTTTCATGTACTAATTCTTGGAAATGACCAGACCACTCACTCTCAGCATGTAGGACCCAACCATATTTATCCTGTCTCATTACACGTAGTTCTGCTGCCATAGCCTCCCTCACTACATCCAGAGCCACTCTGCGCTCGACCATCTGCTCCCAATGCCTTGTATGAGACTTTGACATCTCCCTTATCCTTCGACCCATCTCCCTCTTTCTTCTTGTCTCTAGAGCCTTAACTTTGGCAGCAGGGAACCGTGTAGCAGCAGCTACATAGTCTCTCCAAGCCGGTTTGGCACGTTGATCCAACGTTCTTCTGATCAGATCCTGGGCATCTTCCAGCCAGATCTTGAAGTCTCTCTCACTTGTAGATAGCTTGTTGAAGCCTCCATGTACGACATCCAATACCTCCCCTTGGCTCCCCTTGCAGATAAGCACCTCTTCCAACGCTGGTCCGCGGTACAGCAACAAGGCTTTCCAAATCTCTATCGCAAGATTCTGGACACTTGGCCGCTTGTCCCAAAGTAGGGGAGTCACATGAACAGAAAGGCATGAAGTAAAGTCGGGGTCCATATTGCTGGGACATAGAATGAGTTTCGAATTAGCTAAAATCAGCTTCAAAGCCATGAGAGTGTCAAGACGACTCACTCCTAGCCCTAGATCTCCAATATTCCCGACTGGAGCATCTTGAAACGGCCGATTAGGATCACTCATGCAGAACGAGTACATGAGCATTCGATTGGTGTTTTTCAGCAAGGCTTGCACATAAGGTTCTACTTGCCGATACCCACCACGTGTGAGAGAAAGTAAGCTTTTGCCTGTAGGTACAGCCTCCTCCACCCGTTTGTCCTTATTGGCCATCTGCAACATCTCCAGCAAGAATTCAAGCACTGTAAGAGTACCACCAGGATCAGCAAATGCTCCGGCATACACCCGATCGACTAGCATTGTGCTCAGCACTTCAACATTTGGAGCCCACCGTGTCTTGTCAAGTTTCTTATCGATTTCTTCGTCATCTCTCATGAGTCGGCGCTCTAGAATATTGATCACACGACTTAGGCACAAACCCTGAAAGACTAGAACAGCATCTGAATCCACGTATAGCGGTGCAGCTTCAAGCGCAGTCTCCATCATCAAAACACCTTTAGGAAACTCGGTCAAAACTTCTCCAAAAATTTCCGCTAGCAAGTCTAAGACTGCTGATGCTCCTGTTGAACAAGGGCCACCACCTGTACCTGCAGACTCGAGCTTCAGAAGAAGCTGTGGCTTCACTGGGTAAAAGGATGACTCCCTCGCAACATTGACTCCAACTGAATTTATGTCATGAACCTCAGAGTCGCTTCTAGGGGTCGAAGAGGCAGTCAAGGAGGACGCAGTACGCAATCGTGAGCTGAAATCACTTCCGCTAAAACCACCAAACCAAGGACTCCCTAAAATCTTTGGAGATGAGGACTCCAGATCAGGGGCTTTGGACGCTGAAACTCCAGTAGTTGTGCCAGAAAGCTCCGATGGTGCAGGGGATCCATTCCCTCCCCAGTTGTCAAATTTAGCAAAATTTCCCTCCATTGCAGCCATAAAAGGAGACTTCGCATTTGTCTGCAACTGGACACCCTGCCCTTCTTTAACGCTGAGATTATCTTCCGAGTTGAAAACTTTGGGAAACTCCACAAGGTCCTCTGATGAATAATCTGGGAAGGAATCCACGAAAATCTCCGAGCCGTCCTTATCCAATACGTTGCCTTCTCCATTGTTGATTGTTTGACCGCTCTCAAAATTTGGATCCTGTTCCGCATTTCCGGTCCAGATCTGCAGGTTTGAACCTTCCTTTAGTTGCTCGTGAGCCTGCTTAGACGCCAGTTGAGCTGCCTGTATAGCCGACGCAGCACTACCAACCAACGAAGAAAGCATCCATCATGAGTGACAATATACGCTTTAACTAAAACATTCCCAATTACATAGATGGAGGTTTGCCGACACACCATTCTAGTCTATTCAGAAAAGTATCAGGCTTAAGAGTGAGACTCGTGGCTCTTCATAACTCAGGACATTAATCGTGTTAACATAGAACTAGAGTTCTTCTATGTTAACAGGTGTTAAAAATCCAGGAGGTCTCAATCTTGGTATAGATATTTTATACTGAAACTACGATACTTCTACTCTTCCAGTATACCGTACAACGGTCAAACTAGACATAGATCTTCCCATTTAGAAGATGCAGGAAAGTAAACGATAAACCGAGCAGTGCCTCCTCGTTACTTTTACCAGATTATGTATATCATGTGACAAAGAAAAGGAAAAATGGATAAGTACCTAGCACAGGAGAAGTAAAGGTCAACACAACACTCGAGGAAGTCTGCACGCCGGCACGCGACGGAGAAAGGATGACACATCTTGGTCAGATCCACCATGAAACGCAGAAGAGATGTCACCATTCCTGGGGCTGCAGCATCACCACTCATCAACCTTGCCGCATATGTCTTATGCAGAAGAGCTTCCCCTTGGAGAGTCTCGGCTGAATCATCCACGGTATCAGAGAAACTACCTGCAACAAGGCCATTAAACTGCGTGAAGTCTCCTGACTCTTGTGCCTTCTGTGAAATGATGCTCATACGGTCAAATACTGCTTTGGCCATGGCGATAATCGATTCCAGCAGATCCGTGAAGAAGAGCTCTCCAGAGCCACTCCCATCATTCGGCATAAGCGCGTGAAAGTCCAGCATTCGCACTTCGGGAACACGCGGGTATACTGCTTTGCCAAATAGGAGGCAAAACAGAACGTAGTACACTTCAGGGGAATCATAGAAACTGGGCAGAACGTGCACCAAAGCCTGATATCCACCACTACTCCGAAATTTTGCTGAAAACATGGGAGATGATGACAAACACACACCCAGAAGAGTCATCACCCATCTCATGCTCGTGGGGTGTACTGCCTCGTCCAAAAGAAAGGTAATAAGCTTGGATGATACAATCTTATGCCATGTATCCAGGACATCGTCGCCTGCAATAGTCATCTGCAGATCGATCAGCATCTCAAGAAGCATATTCCTCACAATCACCTGAACACCCATATGCTCGCGGGTTACATTGACCGTACCAGGCACAGGATCAGGAGGATCGAAGGTCATCACAACAAAATCAGCAACATACTTGAGCTCTGTTTGTAGAAATCCGTCCTCCAGTAAGATTCCCAGCAGGACAACGAGCTTCTCTAATATGGGGATTTCCACATCCCCCCTTTGCAAAGTCACAAGTAAGTGCTGCACAATATTGATCCGCCGCAGGATAGTGAGATTGTGAACTCGGTAGCAGTGCATTGCTACTAAACGTTCGATGAAACCCAACAGAGAGAGCTGAATCGCAGCAGGTGCTGTCACCCACAAAGTCCAATCCAAAAGCACATGCTCCATCATCTCTGGATTGCTCAGAACAATACTGCTCCCTTGTCCGTGCTCTGAGGCATCACCTGTTCCAGCCTCGGAGATCGCATTTATTGTTTCATCACCAGGATAATAATCAGACTGATCAAAAGAACCGAGTGAAGAAGCCTGATCATCACTAGTTACTTTGAGAGGCGAATAGTCAGCTGTGCCGAGGTCTGTCTGCGAGGTGCGAGGAGTTCCAGAATCATGTAAACTACTACTTGCAGGCTCTGTAGCCTTGGACGAAGGTAGAAATGGAGAAGCTTCGCAAGCAGCAATTTGAAAGAGTAGGTCAAGATCTTGCATCCGAAACAAAGCCATCCGGCGATGTAGAAAGAGGGCTAGAAGATGATATCCTCTGCATGCCAGCATGTCGCGCAAATTTCGAGGATTTGAGTGGAGGACGCACACTAAAAGAGAAAGTGCACACCGAAGCATTTCTCTGCTCTCTGCTGCCTCAAGGAGAGCCAGAACGGCAGCCACACCTCCGACCGAACGGATATTGTCACCGATGCTGCATGGAGTGCAGATATACACATCTCCATGTAGTCGAGCTAAGCGAGGAAGACCTGAATCACAAGTGGAAGAAACCGAGATCATTTTACTCCACTAGACTAAGAGAAAGAACTGACGTGCATCAAAGTATGAGAGGGAATGGGTTAACCGAAATTGCAGGACCATGGTCGGCGATATAAATAATCCTTGGTGAGATTCCGAAAGTGCTCAACCAAGAGAGAGTAATAAGAACTTAAAGTCGACATCCAATAAACTCAAGTGTAAGTAACCCATGAAACTATAGTAAAGGTTTCTCGCCTCCAATCACAGTCCCCGCTGTTCCAAATAGGAATCTTGATTATAAGAAGCCCAAATATTTCAAACTTGAACATGTGGTGTATCTTTATAACTACAATCGTCCATTAACCATAACGTTGTGCGGAAAAACTCTTGGAACATACCTCCAATGGGAGAAGCTGCAGCTGACATAGGATCGACCAAATTGTACATGGATGCCGCGGAGGATTTCACGGTGGTGTAAGGATGCGTTCCATCAAACGCAAAAATCAACTTCCTCGGAAAGAGCTGTAACCAAAATCCAGCCAATCTCTCCAGATCCCAGACAATCCCGCTATTGCTTGATTTGCCTGAACCTCTACTTCCATCTCCCTTCTGGGCGTTGGTGTTTGATGAGATCTCAGTTTCAAGGGCCTCCAGTATTGCAAGGTTCCCACCTCCACAAGCTTCATAAGGGACAAATCGAAGGAGATCTGTGTCTTGGAAAGTCCCACGGTAACCTCTACCAAGAGAGAAGAGAAAGAAAATCGCAGGTGCGGACAGAACTTCCTCAAAAAGGTAGCAAGGCCCCAGCCTCCAGGTCAAGGGACAGACTTCCGCAACAGATGACGTGGTACCGATTGTGACTTGTAAAGCTTTGCCAGCAGCAGATGCTGTGTATCCTAGCTTCCCGGTGTGCCTCAAACTACCGTTGACGTAAAGACACGCCACACTTGATTGAAACAGGCCCGCTAAGGCATTGGGTTTACTGTGTACGACCACCAAATGATACCAAACACCTTCCTCTAGCCTGACTCCCTTGAAGGACAAGTATGAAGTGGGACTGGTGGCGAGAGTCAAAACTCCTGACTCACTCATGTAGAGTTCGGCACAAGTGGTGCACTTCTCTTCTACAGTACCCACAGTCAACAGTCGCAAGTAGTGTGTTCCCCTCACACTTGTGGTCTTGCTAGGGGGATTAGATCTCGACAGAGCTCCTGATCCTGACGCCCCTTTCCTTTCAAGGCTTTTGTACCTCATCCAGCAAGCAAACGAGTATCCTACCCCTGGAGGCCAACTTCTTTCACCTAATGAGATGCGCATCGAAGCATGACCATTCCGCATCATGCTGAATTCTACAAATGGAGACAAAGATATGCTTTCAGAAGACATTCCATCCAAACGACTCATTCGCTCCAACATCTCCAGAAACTTTCGTCCAATTATACTCGAGGCTGCTTCTCTGCTTTGCCAGACATATCGCCCCAGTAAACGGAATTCACTCGAAGAAAGCCTGCACAAAGACAGATCACTTGACTTACCATTGTAGATCTGCTAGGGTGTTTTGCTAGTACATTAGCGAAAAGTTGGAGGTGACAGTACAGCATGATGATGCTTGCAACTACAAAAATCGGCTAATAACAAAGTTGTATTGTTTCCAGAAAGAGAAAAGAACTCAGGGTCAGGTGGGAGTGTCATACCGGTAGACTCCCAACACTTCAATAATCTGTAATACAGAGTTCATTACTGATGACGGACTGCCCAGTAATGGACGTACTGCATCTAGTAAAAGTCCAACACATCCTGGACACAAACAAATCAATAAACCCAAGTGTCGAGGTAAGCGCCAAGAAAAAGCTTCCCAAGGTATTACAGTCCTTGATGGCACTGTCCACTTCAAATAGTCAAAGAAGTGACGGCAAGGTGTTCAGCGTTGTAAGGTCTAAAAGTTCAATAGTTGGACTAAACCACACACGCAAAAGGTTATAGAGCTATGAAGTAATCTTGTTGCTCGTAATAAGGAAGCTTCACAAAAGATTCCTAATGTGCAACATACAAGGACAATAGCACACAGCAAAATCCGAGTCAATTCATCAAAACGTGCTGGCCATGCTTACCGACAGAAGTAAGGCTATCTTGATTGCGAATACCGGCATGGGCCAGCTTCTCCAATCGCATAAGTAACTTCAGTTGCAAATTCGGCGTAACAAACGGAAGAGCATGAATCAGCACTTCTACAGCTCCAGGATTGTATATCTCATCAAAGATTTCATATCCTTCCTCATCCTTCACGTGCCCATCACCTCCAATATTCTCTGGGAGGACTAGCAATGGGAGATCACCAACGGTATCAGAGGCCCTGGAGGGATTTTGGACCTTCTCGAGAGCGACATCAAAGAGGGAATCAACGAGCATCTCCTCATAAGCAGGACAAAGAATGTCCGAAGTTGTCAATAACTGCTTGAATGTCTGCGATGAAAGACTTTCATGCAATCTGATTCGATTTATTGCACTAGAGGAGGCTCCAGAAATCATTGTATGCATGAGTGCATCTACCAGATCCCATGCGCTGTGGTATGCGTTTCCACGGTATGGTTGATACACGTCCTCGCCTTCCGATGTCCTTCCAGACTTCTCTTCTACCTTGAGACTTTGGAACACAGTGATGAGAAGGGTGAAACCTTTGGCTTCACCAAATACACTTTTTATGGCAACGCTAGTACCGAGGAGACGCCATACAGTCCACATAATCTCCGTTTTGCCAGTGATACCAACGATCCATTGCCTGCCGGAGATACTAGTCACAACCCCAGTTTTCAAGATCCTGACAAGTTTCCCGAGTTCTTCAGGATGAGACTGCACATCCGTTAAAAAGTAGTACAACGACGATGATAAGTGTCCAATATTTAGTTTCTCTTTGGGCAGTCCTACCATGTGGAACTAGTATTTCCTCGATTTTTTTCTCCCAGAGGTTATTGCATTCAAGACGAAATGCCATAGCTTCAGTGGTTCTACGTCTGAGGTACAGCCCATGGATCTCATGTTTGTGCAAACAAACTTGTCCTTCCCTGATAAGACTTCGTTGCAAAGGAGCCAATTACAATTGATCGGTAGAAAACGTATCATTTCAACTCGCAAACCACCATACAAAACAAAAATCAAACCACACGCAAAGCAACTACTTAACTTTCTTCACGTCGGCTTGGTTCCACATCTGTTACTAGGACTCATGCATAGGGGTCACAGACGCAATTAGATCCGTTGGTATGACAGGTGGATCATCCTCAGAGCAAAATCTAAGTATGAACCCTTGCAATGACTTCTACGAACCTCATAGGTATCTTTAAAAAAAAAGCATGGCAGGAACTATGTTGAAATTTGAAAGAGATTTCACCTGGCTAGAGTCCTCAAGGATTAGACAGGACATGACTCGTAGTGCCCCTGGTCGATGCTCACTCGAGACCAACAGAAGAAGAATAACGGCAACTCCACCAGCTTTACGAAACACAACTTGATTCCCTTCGCACTTCTTCAAAAGGGCGTGGAGGCAGTCCCAAGCACCGCTAACAGTAACTGTATCTCCGAAAATGTGCATATTTGCGGGAGCCTGCCCCGGAATCCAGATGGCAGGTAGAGGGCTTTCTTTTACAAATGCATCTTCACTTGGTCTAAGTGTGCTGTTCGGCCCAGAGGTACTTCCTCGCGTCGAATCTAAATCTTGACTCGAGTGGTGCTGGAGAACATCCGAAGCAGGTAGTTCACAGAGTCTTAGATCATCCAAAAGCAGGTCAAGCAAGCCAACCTCTCGAAAGACTTTCTTGTACTGCCGATCGAATGAAAGTAGCTTCACGAAGAAAGATAGAATCTTCGCTCTCATCGATGAGTCCAATGGTTGCTGAAGAAGATAACACAGTGACAAAAGCTCTTGCTCGGGTATGCAATTCACCACTGTAACAGCGTACTCCAATACTTTCAGAAGACGTTCTTGAAGAATAGCTGGAAACGATGCCATGTTTTGAACGAAAACAGGGATGGTCCGGAGCTCCTGGACCAGGGCGTAGTTATCGGGGTGACTTGAGAAGAGTCTAAGTAAACGATCTAGGACCTCCAGCTGTAGACTGAGATTACCAGATTTCAAGAATAAGTCTTGTAGAACCTGGAGTGCATCGGGATCGCGGATTTTCCCATCCACGTCTCTTTCTCTACTTTCTACACCAACTGCCCCGGGGCCATCGAAAAGAGGAAGACAACGAGGATTCTGACCGGAAGGTTTCGTTGTGCTGGCAGATTTGCTACCTTTCCCACCTGTTGTCCCCTCAAATTCCCCTATTTGCGAAAGCTCCACAAGAAAGTCAAATAACCTCAACAACGACGGAGGGACATTTGGGCCAGAACTATCCGCCCTATCTCCAGCGGGTCCCGGACTCCTCACAGATGATGTTGGCGAAACTCCTCCTGGATACACCTGGTTGCCGTCTTTTTGTCTAGGTGCGCTTGTGGGCGTCAAATTGTCACCTGTTCCATCTCGGTTTGATCCGGCTAATTTGAATGCCAACTGAACAAACAGCTGATAGCCACCAGCTTTCCTGAGGTCATCTCTTAGTTTCACTCCACCTGCCTCTGCGGATCCAAAAAGCATGAGATTTAAGATATAAGACATTTGATAAAGTAGGCTTAGCATAGAATGCACGGAGGGAATCTTGTATCCCTTGAGTTTCCTTCCTTCTATCCCAAGATCAGTGTGCGTAATCTACCTCTAATTCATGACTCTCCAGATGAAGTCAGTTTTCGGACATATGCACATAGTTTCATCCGAACTTCATAATTAGCGACGCCACGAGACCAGATTAAAAGTTTGAATACTTGATTCAGAGCTGGCAAGGCCTTGCATGTTGAACCTGGTCGGCAAGATAGTTGGAGGCAGTCGAGAAGCAATGTCACAACCCCCATCGTGTATGTTGGATCCCCTGTCTCATTGTCGAAGTCTTTCACCACTTTCAGGAGCGTCTTCTCAATCTAATGCGAAATATCAATTTTCATTACCATATGGCGACTTTAGTACTTTCACAATTGGAACACGGACTAGCAATATAACGGAAGCAACCAATAGGCATACACAAACAATTACTCTCGAATATCAATTTGATTTGCAAAACTCGTGAAGCCATGAACGCACCAGCTTATGAGTGTGTATGTACTTCGCCGTACTGCCATTGTCACTTAGCAGCAAGAGAGCGAGTATCTGCTTCCAAAGAATACAGAATATCAAAAGATGTAAACTACTACCTATCACGAAGAAAATATTTAAACGAGTACCTAACAGGACGGGATCAACAAAATCAAACGTAAGCGGAGGGAACACTTCGACATTATTCAGTCAGCAGGCATGTAAGAAGAGGCGCAAGACCTTAAGGTTGAGAATTCTGTATTCAGTAACTAAATTCCCTATTCAACTATATACCACATTAGATTATTGCTAAATTCAGCAGAACAAGAGCAGACAATTTCAGTTTCTTTTAGACCAGTAAACAGTACCAACCAACACAATTTTCTGTACCTGCAACGAATGACGATGGAGCTGTGCCAAATGCACAGGAGGACTCGGGTTATCATCTAACTTGGGTAATGGTGAAGCGGCAGAACCCATCACAACCATCTCAAATACTAGGTGAAGAGTGTCGTCCTCCGCAAGGTGTTGTGCAGCTCCTGGATGACGAGCTAAGGCTTTCATGATGTGAACCACACTCCCTTCAACCTACCAATCCAAACATGTAAGTTATCAGTTTATATAAACAAATCAGCTATACATTTAGCAGCGCAGACCTTTCATCGATAAACGTACTCAACCTTGAATTTATTTATTTACTGGCAACTCATAGACAATCAGTGGACAACTACTTTGCAAATTTTTACAAGAACAAAATGCTTGCGGGGTAACGTGACTATCTGCTTCAGAAAACTCTTCCAAAGTAACTAGCTCCAACATCACAACCGCATACAGAACTTGGTTCAAATATCCAAGTATCCGGGAAAATGTAAGCGAGGGACAAGAAATATCACCTTAAGTCTACGCTTCAACTCTGAGTTGGCATCAACTGGACGTGGACTACTTGTATGATCCTCTGCGCTGGTTGGATTGAAATCAGTGACTGCATCTGCTCCCTCAGTTCGAGTCGTTGTTTCGCTTGGAGAACTTGGAGAGCTTGGGGAACTTGCTTTGATTGAAAGAAGACGATGAAAGATGGCAGGTCCGGCATGATTCCTGTTATCAGGTGTGCTAATAGGACTACTAACAACTTCAGTTTCAAGTGTATTTGCTTCCCACTGATCCCTGGTCCCTGATATCTTGGAGAGACTGATGGTGAGAGTGGTTGGCTTCCTTGAGAGAAGTCTATGAAGGATAGAAACCAGGCAAGAGAGGAGACCAGCATCTAGCAATGGCTGCACGTCCAGAGGCTGCAGCCAAATTCGTATTCAATAAGGTGAGAAAAAGCTTACGAGGCTGAGTGCAGTGCTAATTGAGACACTTTGAGCTATTTTACTGTCAATCACTCTTTCTTGAACTCCAAATCCATGTCAGGATTGCGCTACTCAAAGATCACTCCATAATGTCTCGAATAGAATCATCCGAAAGCAAGAATGTTGTTTAATTGCCGTGCATTCACACTGCATGAGTCATCTTGAAGTAGCTAGCTACCTTATGTAATCTCTTCAAATGATACGTACACTAAACAACGCGAGAACAGTCTCAATTTCGACGAAGTTCAATTCTTTAAGGCTAAAACATAAAAGTGATATACACTCAAGTCCACAACAAAAGTATAGCCTGCGGCCCATGTCAATAAAAGCTTAGCGTGTGACTCTTACAGGAGAGACGAGCCCCTCGAGGGCAGAAATCATGTTCATCCCAGCGCTTGGCTCATCCTGCGAGCAACATAGTACGGTCAACAGATCTTAAGCTACAACGGTAAGGTTTCTTAAAGGACCTGATGGTATGAAGAGAACACTTGATTATCTTCAAAACCACGAATTCCGTTTCCTGCTGAAAATGTTGAGAGACCATTGTGTTCTTTCTTTTAGCCTAACGTTCTGGGAGAAAGAAACAATATGAACAATAAGACGTTCAAAGAAGCCATCATCTACGATACCTTGTGGCCTTCGGAGAAAAACTGCAAAATATCTCCCCCTTTGAGTTTCTCAATGTCGGTTACCAGTGCCCTGGCCACTACAAAAGAGAAAAGTCTCGCATCCACCAGCCTGAAATAGGACAAATACGTATGTCAAGTTAAAATCGACGCAAGACAAGGCTCCAGAGAGTATGATAAACACGACGACATCCTGGGGCCGTTTTTGAGACCACAAATGGACAATGTCTTTCCAACAAAGACATTTGCCGACACCATATAGTGGTCCTATGATGCGCCTCGTGGGAAGTTTATTACTCTCATTCTTATGAGATGCTAATGTGGAAACTTCGAGCACCCGCCAAATGATGCTCCTCCACTAGCTCTCGTCTTCTTTCTCCGTAGCACATAAGCACTAACCTGTACCTCAGGATGAGCGGTATTTGTGCAGTAGAAACTAAAAAGGGATGTTATTACTACGACTAAGTTAACCACACCGCGGAACTTCACTACCAATTAAACGCACACCAAACATTTATCAATCTCAAGCAGACATCTCAAGTGTTTGCTTCGTGGCGTTTTTCCTGAATGCGACGTAGCATACTACGTCGCCGTGGGAAACAAAACTAATTATACTAAGTTCCTTGATTGGCTTACATGGAGGCTAAGTGTGGAGCATTTCCGTTCTTCTCGGACAACTTGCAGAAAACCTCAAGCGCCATCTCCAAGGCTTCCTCCTTCTCCTGCAAAATGAAGAAAACCACGTGACCACATTTGTTACCAACAAGTTTAGTGGGCCCCTTTTCGATAAACAGGAATAATCTGTCAAGAAAATTGAGTTGTCACAAAATACATCATCTTACCTTTTCATTGATTGAAGAACGAAACTCATCCCAGAATCTTTTGAAGTCCTGCTCTGTTTCCGGTCTGCATATTAATCTCCATGAAGGTAGTTAGAAAATGATCCCAAGTGAACTTTAAAGACATGTCGCAACGGGAACACGCAAGGGAATTCGTAAGGATGTACCGCAAGTGAAAGGATAAAACTTCAGAGAAACCCAACACCTAAAGGATAGATGGACGTGGAAGCTAACTGTGAGCTTGAAAATATCTCTTATTTTGATGATGGACAAGTAAATTGTGCGATTCCCGAACCCTATCCACAACCCCACTGCCCGCTCACAACCATGACCAACCAACGCTTCTATCATTTACCATCGCTACCTTTCGGCAGACGTTTCAATCACTAAAATCGACCTGACTTTCTCTCAGTACCCCGGAAGCGAGATCGCTGACAGATATCATAGCCAGGTAGTAAAAGTGCAGAAAGCACAAAAGAAAATAGACTTCAAATCTCTTTACGGAAGGCTGGAAGTTCAACACCACTCTGTGACCAGAAAGATATAGAAGGCTGTTCTGATATAAATCCGGCAGTTTATTTATATCTCGGAAGGGCTTCCTTCCAACGCTACGATCCAACTGGAACTATACGCGTGATGATGTCAGAACACTTATCCTTAAAAAATTATGAGGTGCGGGAAGGTACGTTCTTGCACTCACGTGTCTAGTTAGGTTATGCGCTCTCTGTAGTCTCAGAAGGGCTAGAGAAGAAAAATCGCTAATAAAGCAAAACTACCAACAAAGATCATTACAACTGAACGGCAATTTCCTAGCGGAAAGATAGGAAGTACAAGTGTTGTTTCACTCAGAGGAAGTCCCCGGAAACCAGTTGCAGAGTACTGAACAACATGATGTTGAAAAGGAAAAACCTATTCTCTTACTTGCGTGTGACTTCTCCTCCACTTAAATCTGAGAGAGCTAAGGTCAAGAACTTAAGCTGACAGAACGAAAATTACAGGACCTCTGCTTTTGTTTTGCATCCGTGCCAATGAATTCCTACTGTCCTAGGAATCCCAACAAACACCGTTGTTCTAACGATGGCTTCCGTCTAAACTTTCCCTTGGCAACTGCCCTTAACAGATCATCAGAACTGAGGACGTATGGAGTATAGACTCAACCAAACCCGATGACAGGTGATGTCCTTGATGGAGTTGCAGCTTGTGTAGCATAATCTGGCTAAATGCTTGTTGGATCCGATATCAACTTCAATTCTAACATCCAAAGCTCAAAACGGTTGGAAAGAAAGCACCCATCTCGATCCAACTTCCACTTCAAACAGCTCTCACCACAGCCTGAGAGCCGATTACAACTGGATGTGATGACAAGTGCAAACCACATGCATAGCAAGCCCTCAAAAGTCAGCATATGGAATTTGGCATCCTAGCTACTTCTGATTGCATCACTTTCAGTACAGACGATGCGTGGTTGACACTTCGGACCGTCTTGGGAAGTTAAGGTGTTGATCAGGCTTACCGGTGTCTACATAATAGTCGTAGAGGCAAAGGAAACAGTATTTCCAGACTCCGTAACGAGCACGGCAACCTCACATCGCTCAGATGCTTTCAAGCATTTCCACTTTGAAGATTCGCTTCTAATTTGGATGATTTTTCATGAAGTGCAACTCAGTTGATCGGAGCATCGGAGGACAAATGCGGCCACGATTTCTTCCATCTCACAGAGACATATTTCAAGACGGATACTAGGCCCGTAGTCAAGTACTGAGACGGACTCTAGGTTGAGAACCTACAACCGATTCTCTTGTGTATTCTAGTGGCAGATCTAACCTGAGGAAGAGATGTTCAAAGCTCAACAGAATATCTCAAATCAATATCACGTTCAAAAACTTCAGCTAGATATCGTGGAGATTTATGGTCAGACACGCCAGCTACCTTACCAGGGGTAAAGCTGGCAACTGAAGGTGTAATTCCATATAGTTTTGAGATCACCATCGTTGATAGTGACCGGTGGGCATAATTGGCAGGAGGATATCCTCGGTGTGCTACGGTCCTAAGGTTTAGGGCAGTTTTGTTGTATCACAGTAGGTGTACATCTTCAATTTCCGTCAGAACCTTAACATATTTAATTCTCATATGCCAGCGATGGTCTCAGACGAATAGATGTAGTGCCAAGCCCATTCCATCTCTCTGTCTACCTCAAAATTCAGCTCGTGCTCAATAAAGCGATCGACAGCCGTTGCGTTTTCAAGTAAACAAGCGGTTGGCTGCTCGACTGCAGGTACTGTAGAGTAAACCGAGCAATTTGGGATGTCTCCGAGCTAGAGAGATAGAGAACGATGTACCTGGCCCTGGTCGTCCCATCTTCGGATAGCTGATGACGAGCAGGTGAAGGGGTTGCAAAAGGTGAAGTAACTCGGTCCTTAAAACGCGCGACCCATTTCATTGTTGCTCAGCCGACTGATCGCACCACATTGACATCTGTGTCCAGTCGAACATCACCTCTTTATCTCTACCTTTCTCTGTTTCGTCTACATTAACAACTTACGCCACGCAAGGATGCCGCCTGATGCACCCATTCGTTCCAATCGCCATCCGCAATCTGCCCCTTCTTTACAACCTGCGCGGTATATCACCTACTCGTAAAGTTCACTCTCGATTTCAGTTCACGCTTTCCGCAGAAAACTGCTACAGAGTGTCTGGATCTGGTGAGCTCCGAGAATGGTAACACGCCCAAACTTCTACACAATCTGATCGCCTCTACCATATCTTCCAGGCCATCTCAGAAACGTATTTAATCATGTCTTTGCCCAGACTGCAACCCTCTGAAATACTTGTATCCGGTCGAAAGATGCGCCAGACCGGCCCGTCAACAACGACTCCTTGATGATCTAACTAAGCCCGATAGTGACTCCAATCTCTAATCTGATCCTCGCTTGTCGAGTGTGGATCATTCCATTTCTACAATTCCTCACCAGTACTGTTACATTAATCGATGTCTCTCTTCACCTTACTTTGATCTGCAAGGGCATTCGATTACACATTGTCAAATCGCATGCCGCAGCCTCCTGTCTCCTCTCGTATCTTCTCCAACTCCAGGACAGAATCCAGCATCCGTCACACACATAAACTGAACACCCGACGAAACATTTCACACCTCCATAATCTTCCTATCTCCGACCCGCACAAACTTCCACACGTTTCAACATGAAAAACACAGAAGAAACAAACAATTCAGGACTTGCCTCTTCACACTCTTCGCGTTGACTATTCCCATCAGCTCGAGCTACTCCACAATTTACACCTCCCTCAACTTCGACTCCTCGACTCCGTCAACATCTGAATCAGCCAGCCCCCTCGAGCAGGATTAATCGACCTCAAATTCTCCGTTCCACTGCTGCTGTTCCTGCTCTCCTCTCCTCGAACTCAAAACCTCTGGATCTCTTAGAGGAAGAGAGTTTAATGCACTCCTTCCCTCCCTCCTCCACCAAAACCAAACACCAATTCCGCTTTCGTCTCTATCTAGCAGTCACAGATAGCCGAGGTAAGGACCTCCCGCTACGCACTCAGAAAGCGGCTCCGCTTACTTGCCTTTCCTTGGCCTCTCTACCCCTAGATTCATTCCAACCCCAGCTCAACTTCGTGCTCCTTACGAGTCGTCCGCCGACTTAGATGTCTCATAGCAACAGTTAATGGCATTTGTACTCACAGTCCGCAGGCGGCAATATTTTACCTTTCCTCCCTAGCATACAATGCCGTGGGAATCTTTCTTCCTGACCCTCCCAAACCCTGTACATTTCGCATCTTCTATTCCAAACTCTTCCACTGGCAACAGACGCCGACTTTCAGCCTTGTGCATAGGGAATCCTAATTGATTTGCGATTTGAATCCTCCTTTGAAATGATCTCGTCGATGGGAGGAACTCGCTCCCGTTTTCTACTTGACCTCCAACAAATATGTTATCCGTTCACCTGCAGTAATCAGGGATTCTTATCCTTTATTATTGTTTCATTCATTGTTATATTTTGGTTTCCCAATTCTAGCATTCATTGCCCATATTCAGGTGCACCAATCGTGGTCTCGATTGTCATTCTTCCCCCACAAAGAAAAGGTTTCTTACTGCGTCGAATTTTGGTATTCTCGTCATGTTTGAAGGTTGAAGCATGGTTTCTTTTGCGTATTCCCTAGCGATGGGGCCATCACTGACGGCTGACAGAACGCAACCACTTGGACAAAGAATATCGTCAAATGCCATATTTATTTCGAGCAGAGCAAAGTGTACAAGGAAATCCCCCGTCCGGTCTCGGTCTTGTCCATCGGGCAAGCTGTGGCTTAGTCAAAGGATGAACTACATGAGTTTCCACACATGCATTGACTTGGCTTTGTTTCGTTGCAAAACAGTGGAATAATTTTTATGGTGCACATAATTATCCCGGGCGGCCGATGGGCAAGAAACTGGAGTCGTCCCAAAGAAAAGGAAGGCTATCATGGTTCTACAGGTTCGGCCATAAGTATGCTCAGGTCTTTAACTGCTCAGACTTACGAGCTGTTCTGTTTCCTGAACACGGGCGTGACGCGACACGGTCGTCTATTTCAAAACTTGAGCGGCAACTTCGTCAACACCCTGGACTACGTGAAGTGAAACGTTGTACATGGACGGTCTTTGACGCGGTGGAAGTGTTTTGGTCTTTCAAAACTATTTTTTCTTTTTTGTCTCTCCCTTGTATAGCTTGATGGGGTCTTCCCATCCTTCGGTTTTTCTACGCGGTCGCCTTCACTTTTTTCTTTTTCATTTTAGGTGATACAGCTTTTTCTTTTCAATTTCCCATTTACCGACAGTAAAATGCACACCAGTGCTTTAAATCTTTTTAATCACAATCTTATTATATAGATGCGATATTTGTCGAAGGATGTGGGATTAAAAAGCTGAAGTATTACAGTAATCTCGTATTTAGAACTGGACAGAGGCAAGAGTACTAGGCAACTTATTATTCAACTGCAAGTTTTAGATATTAAGTGATACAAGGATACAATAGGTGAATGATTTTTCTAGAAGAATAATTTGACAATATAGCTTTTGAAATCCTATATATAGCATATGGTATCACTGTTGGGCGATCTTAGAACTTAGATATCTAACAGTGTTCTCTTTAGTTCTATTCTTATTGGAAGAAAACCTGGATAGAAATTCTAAAATTTTCATCGGGGGTAAATATTGCGTAATCATCAGCACTCTCGTAGCCGAGGAACGGAAAGAAATCTTATTTTGCTGATTAAAAATGAAACGTGCTTTACCAGTCTCGCCGAAGATGGCCTATCCGGCCATTATATTTTAATAAAAACTTGACCATGATTATGTCATGGAATTTCATAGAGTAACTCATTTTAATAGGGAGAGTTTACGATATCAATAAGATCATATATATATATATATATATATAAGATGGGGTTTCGGTTTTTCTACGCGGTCGCCTTCTTCCCCTAGAAGACATGGTTTCTAGGCAATATAAATTATAGATTCGGTTTCGTGTGTGATCCTTAGTGGTTCCGTTGTATTGTCTTTAGCAGCAGTTAGATTTTGGTGTTAAGACAAACATATAGTTTAGTTTGGGACGGGCATGTAGCCGTAGATGAAGATCCTTAGTCTTTAGCGGTCGATGGAATTTGACTTCTTGTGTGCAGATCGAGTGTTATAGCAAACTGGCATTTAAGTGTTGCTGCAATGTTTGAGTGTTCGGGTAATAGTTTTGTTAGATGGTGTTTGGAGTGCATGTAATAGACTTGGATTCCGATGTGGTATTTAATGGTTTCGGAATAAGGTCCTTAGCGACGGTTATATTCTCGTGTTTCGTTGGATAGATGGACATGTGACATGGCATTTGGCAATGGAAAGACCTTAGCAATTGACAAAGTGTCATTTGTCCTTAGCAATTGATAATATCCAATGATTAGATTGGAAAAGGAGGAATTTTTTTTTGCAAGTGGTTATGGTCCTTAGTGTCGGGTGGATTCTGGTGTTAAGATTTGGATAATGGACGCGCAATAAGTGATTCAACAATTTGAGAGACCTTAGCAGCTGACAACAAGGTCCTTTGTCCTTAGTGGTTGATTGAATCCAACAATTGGATGGGGATTTGTTTATGAGAGATAGAGTAGACAAGAGTTTAGGTGTTATCGTAGTGTTATTGCATGCTCAATTCAATCTACTTAAAACTCAAACTCGAGCTCTATATTTTCCACTCATTGTGTCTAGAGGACACACAAGTAACTAGATCTTTGTGCTTCATCCTTAGCATGTGATAAAATCTGATTATCCTCTTTTGCATTTCTATGTTTCAACTAACTTTGCCACTAAATACCATAGTGGACATTTCTAGGATAACGTAAATATGTATGCTAGACAAAACCTGATTGTGGATCTAACTTTTTTCCACATTACTTGACTTGTGTCCAAACCACAATAGATTAGTGTATATTTGTTTATCTTAGTAAATATTTTTAACCAATAACATTTGAAGTGTAATATTTTCATTTAATTTATGTGCTTGAGTGAGCTTGCTTCTAATAACCATTAAATTTGGATATCCATCAAATAATTATAAAATAATTTATATGTTAGTAAAGATAAAATTTAATCTAATTATCGTATTTTTGGTCCATATTGCAAAAACATAAAATATATTTATCCTTTTTTTCCATATTACAAAATCATTAACCAGTGAAACTTATTAATATATTTAGATTGTAAAGATATTTTTTATAAATACTCACACTCAAAACTCCATTCAAGATTCACAATTTTATACTTTGTTACAACCAAGCTAATTGTTACAAGATCATCAAGATTTAAAAAAGAAAAATCCTTAATGCATCTATAACATAATATATCAAATAATAACAAAAACCTTTGAGATTTACATTAGCTTTTTCATTTAGCAAAGAAATTAGGTGATCTCAAGAGAAAGTATACATAAGGGAAGGCTTGAAAGAATTCAAGAAACTGTAATTGTATTACTTGAATAAGATGTGATTGAAGGTTGAGTTTTAGGATTTACTCTTATGCCTTACTCTTACTCTTGACGTAAGGTAAGTATGTTAGGTTCAACATGGCAAACTACAAACAAATAAGTATTCTTCTAGCTCTTCATTCCAAGATTTCAACGGCATGTTGTCCTATAGATATTATGGAGAAGGGTTTGATGGCTAACATTTCTTATGAGAAGACTGCTTATGGTCTCATGTACTTGATGACTTGCACTAGACGTGATCTTGCCCTAGCAATGAGTTAGGTGTGTAGGTAGATGCCAAATACATGAAGGACACATTGGAAAGCAGTTAAGTGGATTCTTAGGTATTTGAGAGGTACACTAGACCCTACACTTGGTGGTGGGTGCATTAATTTGAGATCTACCTTGTAAAAGTGTATTGCATAGTCTACTATAGAAGTGGAGTATGTAGCAGCAGCAAAAGCAACAAAAGGAGGCAATTTGGTTGGATAGACTTGTTGATGAGATGGGGTTCTTGCATGGTAATGTAATGCATCATTGTGACAATCAAAGAGTTTTATACCTAGCTTCAAATCAGGTGATGGACAGTAGTGTTAAGCACATAGACATCAGGTACCACTTTCTTAGGCATGTTGTGTTTGAGAAAAAGTTTGAGCTAGTCAAGATTGATGGTAAGTCAACCTGGCTGATGCCTTTACCAAAGTCATACCTTTAGAAAGTTTCTCTGGGCAAAGTTTCTCTCATGCTACCCTTTAGGTTGTGAAAGTGGAGCATGAATAAGGTGACTTAGCATTGAACATGACATTGGCTATTTTAATTACTCTATCCATGTATGGGCTATAATTATAAGTTCTAGTTTATCTTAGTTTAAAGGAGTGGTCAAGCAATTAGTTGTTTGTCTAGAACTTCCCATTGAGTGATAAAATGTTTAGCAAGGTTTCTAATTGTAAGACATGATTCAAGGGGAGTTTGTTAAGACTTACTCTTATGCCTTAGGGTTACACTACAAGCTGACTTTTTCATTGGTTGATGGTTAGAGTGAATTGAGAGTGTGTGGGAGCTCTTGCTTTGTATGTTGGGATATTGCGGTAAGCCTTGAGTGTTAGAAAAGATTCCTAAAGCAATCCCATGGACGTAGCCTCACATCAAGGTGAACCATGTACTTTTTTGTAATGAGTGAATTTGCCAGTTATATACATGATGTTTGCATGTTGTTATGACTCTTATCAATTTTCAAACATTGAGGTATTGTAACAACAATATATTATAACCTTTAGGCCATTTACATTTTATGTAACAATATGGAGTTTAACAACAAATTTAGTATGGCTAACAAAGTAGTAAATAAGATAAATTAACCTATAATATTCTAGAAGTATCTAGAAAGCTTCTTGGGAAGCTTCTTAGTGTAATACCAAGAGCTTATATGATCTTTTGCCATATGATCCAGATGTGAAATTTGGTTTGGTAACATCTAGAATGATGTTATACATGATGGTCAAAATAGATAAGATAGAAGTATCACCAAAAGAGTACTTCTATTACTAGGGCAGAAACCAAAATAGACTTGAGGACCTTAGAACCAATAGCTCAACATATGATTTAAAGGTGAGAATTGGTTTGGTAACATCTGGAAGGATGTTATACATGATGGACTAAACAGATCAGAAAGAGGTATCACCAAAAGGGGACTTCTTCTAATAGAGTAGGAATTGAAATATGCCTGAAATCTTTGAAGGCAATTCCGGAGGCCTAAATGGATGAATTAGGCCTCAAAAATGTATAATTGCCCCCCCTCCAAGCAAAGGAAGGGTTGGCCTTCCTCCCCCTGCTTTGTCTCATTGAGAGCTTTCCAATGGTACCTTATGTGATTCCGAGATTCCTACAAGAAGATTCTCTAAAATATTCCCTCCGGTCAAAGCTTGTTTGACCAACCAGATAGGACCTAGACCAAACATGTCACATATCCAAGTAAGTAATCCAAGGGTGGAGCTTGCTAACATGTCACCTATCTGTGTCCCTAATCTTATGGTGGAGCTTCCTTGGAGGAGATACTCTTTGTCTATATAATAAAGAGAAGGTGCTCCTTTAGGGCATCGAATGTTTGAGTGTGAAATATGTGTTTTCTCTCTTCTCTTGTCCTCAGAGTATTATAATGGTATGAGAGCGAGTGTTTTAGTCTAAGAGAGTGGATCACCCCTCTTGGAATAGCACAAACTATTGAAACTGAGTAATTTGAGGTGGAGAACATAGAGTAATCGCTAGACTTAGGAAGGACTTTAGAGAGCGGATGGGATGGATGCGCTAGGACAATTTCCCACACCTAGCTTTCCATTCTCAAACCTATTACACATCAAGGTTATGTACATCCAGCGTGAGCAGATGAGGGTATCTCTAGTTTATCACTTTGGTGCAGAATTCATGGATAGAATGATGAACTCACCAAACCCGGTGATTCTACCTGTGATGATATATGACAAAGAGTGGGATTTGAAAATCTACATTCTATTATGATAATATGGATATGAATGTCCCAAATCCTCTCCCTTTCAACACTCAAGTAGAAATCCGTTATGTAGTGAGGCCGAAAGTGATGTTTAGAGATTTTGTGGTTAGGAATTTTGGTGAGGAGTATTATCAACGAGTGATAGCTTTTGAGGTCCCATTGGTAGTTCCGATAGTTCATGCGCCTTCCAGAGTGATTATATTGACTTTGTATTGAAGTAGACATTAGTAATTGAGTGTTGTAAGAACCATGGATCCGTAATTGCAAGAGCTGGTGCAAGGAATGCAAGGGATGTTGAATGAATTTTGAGAGATTAAGATGACCATGGAGACATTACAAAGTCAAGTGCAGATCCTCAGGAACAATCAAGCCATACAAGAAGAAGAGTTGTCTCAAAACCGAGTACTTGTGACTAAAGTACTTGGAGAGGCACCCGTGCCTCTGAACCCTATCAACAATGAAGCCACATTGCTACTTCGGATGAAGAAGACCTGCAACATTGAGCCTTACAAGGGGCAGCGTACAATGGGAGTAGTGGAAAATTGGATCTCGAGAATGAATCGATATTTCCAATTGTTCTCAACAGAGATCATAGAGCATGTTGCAGGCGTGTTTGCATGTGGGTACTTGATAGATGAAGCCCTCACATGGTATGATGCTTGGGAACAATCCATGTTGGCAGAGAGAAGGGAGGTCACATGGACAGCAATGCAAGAAGGACTGCTGAAGAATTTACAATCGGTGGATTTTGTGCAAATGGCTCGAACCTGACTATGGGGATTGAGACAAAAGAATAGCGTACAAGAGTATGTGGAGGCATTTCTGGATCTACAAGTCACAATTACCGACATGAGTCCAACAGAGGCTCTTGACAATTTCAAACGAGGGTTGAAAGAGCGGATTCGCCAAGAAGTCATGGTGCAAAATCCTCGCACGGTATTTGAAGCCATTGCTTGTGCGTATAGAATAGTAGGAGCATTAGGTGGAGGTGAAGGAGTAGTTCCATCTCAACATTATTGGGTAGAAATGCCACACATGGGTGGACCAATACCAATGGAATTGAGCAACCTTTGATTTCGGGATCAAGGAACACGACCGCTTCAAGGGGAGCGTGGACGGGTAGAAGAACAAAGAGATGGAGTCCCACAAGGAGAAGGGACTCGAGGAGAACAATGCTGTTGTTACAATTGTAGCCATATTGGGCACATATCTACCAACTGTCACACTCATTTCCCTAGAGGCATTCAGCCTTCGTATAGGCAATCTTTGAACAACATGGAGAGGCACATTGAAGAGGAGGAGGTGGAAATTACTTTGGAAAACGAAGATTGCCAGTAAATGTACCTCGTTGCCTTATTGGCTCAATAAGGAAGTAGAGAAGCAAGGGAAGGAAGAAGAATAATGCACAAAGATCTCGAAAGGCAACCTCACAATTGATTGTCATGCATGGAATCCTAGAAGGTAATCAAGTGAGAGTATTAATAGATCCGAGAGCAACAGAGAATTTCTTGGCTTGCTCTGTTGCAATAAGATTGGGAATGGATCTAGAGAGAGATGGGAGTGAAGAAGTAAAGTTACCTAATGGGCAAACAGAGAGGATTGAATCATTACCTAGATGTGTAACCCTCTTTATAGGAGAATATCAAGAAGCAATTGAGTGGCGAGTGATACAGTTAGCTTGTTATGATGCAATTTTAAGCATGCCATGGATAGAGTAGTACAACCCTATGGTGGATTGGAGGAAGAAAGTAGTGAGAACACACCAATGGTCAATCATTGGGGTTAAAGAAAGATCACACAAGCAGAAACTGTCTCTATATGTCATAATGATGACAATTGTATGTAAGACCAATAGATGTTTTATGGGTCTAATAAGAGAAGTCCAGAGTGCACAACTTGATGGACAAATTCTTGAGAAATTGAAGGATGTGGTGGATGAGTTTCAAGATGTCTTTCCCGATGATCTACCCTCAGGATTACCACCAAAAAGGCGAGTAGATCACAAAATTGAGACACTCCAGGGGAAGACACCTCCTTGTAAGGCCACATATCGCCTATCACTTCATGAGTTTGAGGAGTGTAAGACTCAAATTGAGGAGATGTTGCAGAAAGGGTTCATCCAACCTAGCGTATCACCATATGGGGCCCTTGTCTTTTTTGTGAAGAAGAAGGATGGTACAATGTGCATGTGCATTGACTATCGGGGTCTCAATTAGCAAACAATGAAGAACAAATACCCCTTACCTTGCATGGATGACCTGTTTGATCAACTCCATGGAGCGAGATACTTCACCAAATTGGACTTATGAAAAGGTTACAATCAAATCCAAATTGTAGAGGAGGATGTGTACAAAACTGCCTTTTGAACCAAGTATGGCCACTTTGAGTATCTTGTGATGCCTTTAGGCCTCACCAATGCACCTGCCACATTCATGAGTCTAATGAATGACATATTTTGTCCATACTTGGATAAGTCTGTTATCGTCTTCTTGGATGATATCTTAGTATATAGTAGCACGATGACAAAACACAAACAACATCTAAGAGAGGTCCTCAAGATTCTAAGACAAAATCGATTGTATGCCAAAATCTTCAAGTGCAAGTTTGGCAAGTTTGAAGTAGACTACTTGGGGCATAGAGTAAGTGAACATAACATTAAAATGGCTCTTCTTTTGCTACAAAAAGTTCAACACTCTCTTCCCTTAATTTTCTCTTCAATTAAAATCTCATAGCCTCTTTTGTCTTATACATAATGTTATGCATAAAAGTTTTGTTGCTTACCAGAGATGTTTGATAACACTATGATATACATCAATATTTTGTAATATTCTGGCAAGATTTTGGTGGGTTAACTACAATGACTGAAGTTCAATTAATAACTATGGTGTAGCTATTTCTCACTAAGTTAGTGTGGCTTATAAGGGAAAAGATTGAGTATTTTAGTGCAGTATACTTTATAGTGTACCTAGATGAATTTTAAATTACAATATATCAATCTTGATCTTAAATACAATTGTAAGGGAATTTTATATGAGTGCATGACCTTGAAGGGGAATTTTTACTATAGTGTGACGTCCATCTTGAGCTTGGTGTGGCAAACAGAACTTGGTATGCAAAAAAAGTCAAAATCCTATTGGTTTGACTAAGCCAAATGACTTTTGGTTAATGAAGCAAGTGCAATTATATAAATTTAACTTAACATTGGAAAATATTGTAAATTTCAAGTAAAGGAAGATCTTAGATGCTTATGGAGTATACTTGACATTTTCAAATGGAGACATATGAGGCAAAAAAATGAATGTCAAGGTCTATTGACCTAAAATTCCTTATCAATGTAATTAAGTAATGGAGACCAATAGGTTGACATCCCCTAATTACTAGAAGTGACACCTCCTTCCATGTTGTACAAGTCTGATTGGAAGAGAGAAACTCTATATTAAGTTTCATGTTGTGTTGAATTTTACTTCTATTTGCATATTATTCTATTTTTTCTTGCTTTGAAAGTAGATCCACTAGGTCTTAGCATGCTACTAAGACCTAGAGGATCTACTTTTAGAGACAAATCAAACATCAAATAATGATGAAGTAGAACTTGGAACTTGAAATCTCATGGGGCCTACATTCTATTCAATACAAGTTTCTTACATTGGAAGTTCTTTAGGATGAGCTTCACATTGCTCAATTTTAATCCAATGGGTCTTTGTGGCAAAATTTCTAGTCAATAAAGCAAACAACTATTCTTAACATTGATCTACATACATGAGAGCTTATATCAAAGTTATTATTATTGGAGAGGATGCAAAAATTATTACATTTGTAACAACTCTTAGTAGAGTAGTATTTGATTATGGACAAAATTTGACATGGTTTGAGAAGAGTTACATTAATGTAGAGTCAATTGCATTGTCTAAGCAATATTTTCATGGAGAAGATGATATTCCAAAGGTTACTTCACAAAAGATGGAGAAGATGAAGATGAGTCTCCTAATTGCAACAAACTTGTGTCTCCAATCACCATAGTATCTCATGGAGATGATGCTTGGACAAGTTATGTGTTCTTCATGAACTTTGTAGGTTAAGAATGACATTTTTTGTATTACTATTGGTTGTAAACTATTCAAAGCATACTAAAAGTAACCTAGATTAGTAAAAATGTATCAAGTTAAGCTCTATAAAAAAATGTGATCTTACCGAGTTGAAGATGAAGATAGTGGTGTGAGCTCACACATCTTCCAACTACCCATTAGTATCATGAACTATAAATCCTTCTCAAAGTAGCAACTCTGGTTAGAAATAATACATTTGTGACTCAACCCCTCTTATCTACTTCTTAGCACCATTGAATGACATAAATTTTATACCAAGTACTTAATTGGGATTTTCAAATCTACATACATAATGCATTGAATGATAATTTTGTTCTTGGACTAGTTGAAAGCATTCAAGAAGATAAGTAATTTTTTGTGTAAAACTAACATAGCATATCTATAATAAAAAATGCCAAAAGCCTCTTGCTATAGTTATCAAATTGTTAGCAAAAACAATATCAATCTAATCTTTAGATTTACAAAAGTTTAAAATCAAGTTAACCAAAATAATTGCTCTATTGTTGAATACAATAGGTGAAAGGACCTCAAGGAAGATAGGACAACAACTCTAGTGACCTTAGCTTTTGCCCCTAATTGACCCATTAGTCACCTCATTGCTACACAAAATATGTATTTTGAAAGAAGTTAGCATTTGATCAAACAAGGTTGTAAAGCATCCTTATATCTATATTGAGAAACTATTGGTCACGACCAACAACACAAGGACATTGTTGAATCTAGTCAGCAAGTAAGACCCACATGAGGGAGAATCTACTATGCAAGGAATAATCTAATACAAAGAGTAAAATTTAACAAAGACATGTTACTAGTAAAACACCAAAATCACTAAACACAAATAACCAAAAGCACCACCTATTGCATTGTCTTCCTTTCCTACAACTACTCCCACAACAATTGCTTTTTTTGCACTTCTTGAGAAGGGATGCCCCAACTCATTACAAGTATTCACATGGAAGTTGGTGCACATGGAAAATAGTGTGCATTATATTGCGGAAAATATTGCACTATTTTTTAGAGAAACACAAAAAAGAGTAAAATGGAACCAAAGTAAAATATCATGAAACATATCATGAAACATAAAATAGAGTTTCCTTTTTCCAATCAGAATTATATACCATTCAGGGAAGTGTACCTTCCTTCCTTGTATACAAGTCTAATAATAAGGGTGTGTCAACCTAGCCGCCCCTTAGATAAGTTGTAACATTCCAAGGACAAGAGAAATCCTAAAGAGAAATATGAGAGAAAAAAAACAAGAAACACAAGGTTTTATTCCTCAATACTGCAATGCCCCATAGAAGCATCTTGTCTTTATTATGTAACAAAGAGGATCTCCTCAAAAGGAGTTATATATTTAGATCAAATTTATAGATTGGTGATACATCAGCAAGCTAAACCCTTAGATTGGCTGTAAGAAGCTTATAAAAGCTTCTTATAAGAAGCTCAGAACAACATGGGTAAGGTACCTTTGGAAAAGTCTTGACAAGAAAAAAAGGAGGGAAAAGAAAATGCCTTCTCTTTTCTCCTTTGCAATGAGAATATTCTTCTTTTCAAGGTTTAATTCTTTTGTTTAGGTCTCCAAAACACCCTAAAAGCTTTGAAGCTTTTAGGGTGTTTTTGGCCTCTACACTACTAGTGTAAGTACTCTTTTGGTGACACCTCCATTTGATATACTTAGACCATTGTGCATAACATCCCTAAAGATATTACCAAGCCAATTCCACCTCTAGATGATACATCTAGCTAATAGCATTACAAACCTTCCCCCATTTAAGATGCAATCTCTTTGTTGTGAAGTTGTTTCTCAAAATATAACACTAATATTGGTCAAGTTAGCTAATGGCTCCTATGTTACCTCATATAATGAGTACCATTGCCAATCTACTAGATATTCCATACATGGTTGGTGAGTACCACAAATGCATTTTTGGAGAATGCATTTGACTTTGTGTTCCTCCATGCAATCAATGAGTGTGGACAAGGTTGAGCTTCTTGTATGGAAGAAAAGTGGAGCAATCAAGGTACATACATGTATAGCAAGGAAATATGGAATATTGGATGTGATAGTAGCTCAATGTGATAAGCCATCGTGTTGATTTGATGGATGATGGAAAAGGCCAATAAAACAATTCTAAGCTTATGATTGCCAACTAATATAAGGTTGGTTGTGGAAAACCACACTTGATACTTGATGTTAAACTCCATGTGTTTGCATATAGATTGACTTATTGGTTCTTTTGATTTGGGATATATGCAACTTATTGTTGGCATTCTCCACACCTTGTTAGATTCTAGAAACAAAAGTATTGATAATATAAACTTTTGTACCTAATAGGCAGATCTCTACCAAGCTTGAAGGCGTGAAAGTGTGTTCTTTATACATGAGAAAGAATGTTGTGACTTATGTAGATGCATTTAGTGAATTGTTATTGACAAATTCCACAAGTGGAAGTAATGTGTCCTACCTTTCTTGCTCCTTCTAAGGTGAAGTCTTGGAGCATATCCTTGATAGTGAAATTGGCCCACTCTATTCCATTGGGTTGAAGATGGTAGGCCATGGACATGGTAAGTTTAGTTTTGAAGATGCCAAAGAGTGTTCACCAGAAAAAACTAGTGAATTGAATGCCCCAAGTGGTGCTGAGCACTTGAGACAATCTATGGTGAAAAAAACTAAATTAAGTATAATTGAGTTTTTTGTGATGTAGTCACGTCCTTGATCATGTGACACACATGAATTATTTTTCTAAGTTAGTCTATAAAGATTACAATAGAGTCAAAACCTAAGGTGGTCTTGTGCAAGTAACAAACCAAATCCATGTTGACCTACTCTTAAAATTGTGTAGGAGTAGAGAAGGGTAGAAGGAGACATGAAAGAGCCTAATTAGGGGCCTGATTTTGTTGAAAAAGTATGCAACTTTAAATGTATTCTATCACATTGTTGCTCATCTTGGGCCAATAATAATGGCATTTGATTGCATCTAAGATCTTGTCCATTGCAACATGACTTACAATGGAAAAATCACAACATTGTGTTAGAATAATTAATTTTAGTTCTTGAGCATTTGCAATCCATACTTACCATCATAAAAGGTGAGTCCTTGGGTACAAGTTATGCCTTTGGATAATTGAGCTTTTACGATCTATAGATCAATTTTTGTAGCAGTCAAAATCACTGGCTAAAAATATGAGTTCATCTTGACCTCTATAACCAAATTGTTCATCATAAGCATCTGGATGAATGAATCCACAAGTTGCTTCTTGCACTCCACATATGTTATTATCATGTTATCTCTACTCTACCCAAAAATTCTATCTGTATCATAGATTTTCTACCTCTTGAGGTAGACAAGTAGTTTATGGTCCGTCTCTCCTACAAATGCCTTCTCACCAAGATAGTTCTTCCAATGCTTGGTTGCAAAGACAATAGCCAACTCTTCTTGTTTGGTGGTGTGATAGTTGTGCTCCACCGGTAGCAAATATCAAGAGAAAGTTGTCATCAATGGAGAAAGTTTGTTCAACAATAGAGTTGTTACTTCAATATTATTGTTATATGACTACTCTTATTGCAAAGCTTGATACATCTATATCTAGCTTGATTGAATGCGTTGTGTCATACCATTTCAAGGTTGGTGTATGTAGTATTGCTTCTTTCAATTCTAAAAAATCAATTCTTGTGCGGTTCTCAACATCCATTTCTTTCTCTTCCTAAGTAGTATCATTGAAGGTTGCAAAACTTTGAAGAAGTCTTTGAAAAATTGATGAGAGGACCTAGTCAATCCCAAAAAACTCTTGGGTTTAGTTTGATCTTCTAGAGCACTCCATTTTTTAATGACACTTATTTTATCTGTTAAAACTTAGAAACCATTTGCCTCTACTCTATGTCCCAAGAATTCTACTTCAGACTTGCCAAACTTGCAATTATGACTTTGGAATACAATTAGTTTTGTCACCAAATCTAGATGACTTCTTGTAAATATTGTTTGTGTATTTTCATTGTCTTATCATAGACTAAGATATCATCTAGGAAAATGATAACATACTTATTCAAGTGTGGATAAAATATATCATTTATCAAACTCATGAAAGTGGTTGGTGTATTGGTGAGACCAAATGGCATCATTAGGTACTCAAAGTGACCATAACTTTTTTGAAAGGTAGTTTTGTATATATCTCTCTCTACAATCCTGATTTGGTTATAATCACTCCCGAAATCAAGTTTGGTGAAGTGTTTTGCCCCATTTAATTGATCAAACAAGTCATCCATGCAAGATAATGGGTATATATTTTTCACCATTTGTTGATTAAAGCCTCAACAGTCAAGGCTTATTTGCATTATACCATCCTTCTTCTTCATAAACAAGATAGGAGCCTAGAATGGTGATATGTTAATAAGATAAACCCTTTTTGCAACATATCCTTGATTTGAGCCTTGCATTCCTCCAATTCATGAGGTGATAATTGATATGAGGCCTTATAAGGAGGTGTGTTTCCAAGAAGTATCTTGGTTTTATTATCTACTATCCTTTTTGTGGTAAACCTAAGGACAATCATCAAGAAAGACATCTTAAAACTCAATGACCACATCTTTCAGATTCTCAATAATTTGTTAATTGAGCTATGCACTATGAATTTCTCTTATTAGATCCATGAAATATCTATCTATCTCACTGATAGCAATTGTCCCTATGATGTATGGAGACAATTCTTGCCTTTGGTATCTTTCCTATCTCTAATTATCTTCCATTGGCTAGTTCTTACTATTTTCCTTCTCCAATCTATCACGGGTTTGTAATGATACATCCACGGCATATCTTAGATCATATTGTAATGAGCTAACTATATCACTTGCCATTCAATTTCTTCTTGATACTCTCATACATAGAATTCTTCCTTTCTAGATAGCAACTAGATCTTCTTTGTTTGACCATAAGATAACTCTATTTCTCCATTCTCATCCTTCTCTAGTTCCATCCTAAACCTTATTGCAACAAAACAAGACAATAAATTCTTTGTTGCGCCAAGGTCTATCAATATTCTCACATACCACCTATGAAATGGAGGGTTAAATTACCTCCTATGACTCCACTTATGGCAAAAAATTATGTGTTTGTCTTCCTCATGCTTTGTACACTTGGCTTCTTCCTCCCCTTGCTTTTACTCTTTTCCATTGAGCCAATAAGGCCATGAGGTACATTTATTGGTGATCTTCATTTTTGGGTGTAATTTCAATATCCTCTTCTTTGATTTATCTCTCCAAAGACAAATCACCTTTATATCCAAGGACCACTAGGAAGGCAAGCACAAAAATTGATGGTTATATGCCCAACTTGGTTGTAATTGTAACAATGATTTTTTTAAGCATAAGCCCCTCCTCCTCACGAGACTTCATCTCCTTACTTTAATGTATCTTTGTTCTCCTTGGAAACTTGTGCGCCTTGGTCTTGGAAATGAATGTTGCTTAATTCCATACTAAATGGTTCACCAAAGCGTGTTGTTTTAGTTCAAGAGTGTTATTTTGGGACTACACTTCACCTCTTCCAAGCACTCTTGCTATTCTTTGAGCATACACAATGGCTTACAAAATGGTGTAAGGATTTTGTACAATTATCTCTTGGCAAATTCACTTTTTTAAGATCCATTTGAAAATTTAAAGAGCTTCTATTAGGCTCATATCAATTATTGAAACATAAAAATCAAGAAAAAACATCCTTTTATTCTTGTATATGTTTCTTTTGCTTCACCTCCTATAGTTGAGTTTGAGCTATCTACAAAAAATTCATAGGTTGAAAATTCTTTAATAGCCTTTCTTGCATCACCATCCAAGTGATCTCTCTTCCTTCCACCAACACTTATAGTTCCCAAGCATCATACCTTGTGAGGGATTTATTGATTAAGTATGCACATGCAAACAAACCTTTAGATTGATTGGTGATCTCTATAATGAATAATCAAAAGTATTGATTCACTTTTGAGATCTAATTTTCCACTACCCTTATAAGTGTAATACCAAGAGCTAGCCATATGATCTAGATGTGAAATTTGGTTTGGTAACATCTAGAATGATGTTATACATGATGGTCAAAATAGATAAGATAGAAGTATAACCAAAAGATTACTTCTATTACTAGGGCAGAAACCAAAATAGACTTGAGGACCTTAGAACCAATAGATAGACATATGATTTAAAGGTGAGAATTGGTTTGGTAACATCTGGAAGGATGTTACACATGATGGACTAAACAGATCAGAAAGAGGTATCACCAAAAGGGGACTTCGACTAATAGAGTAGGAACCAAAATATGCCTGAAATCTTTGAAGGCAATTTCAGAGGCCTAAACGAATGAATTAGGCCTTGAAAATGTGCAGATCCCCCCCTCATCCAATGGAGGAAAGGCTGCCATTCCCTCCTCCCCTGCTTTGTCTCATCGAGATCTTTCCAATGGTACCTTACGTGATTCTAAGATTCCTACAAGAAGATTCCCAAAAGATTCCCTCCAGTCAAAGCTTGCTTGACCAACCAGATAGGACCTAGACCAGACATGTCACCCATCCAAGTTAGTAATCCAAGGGTGGAGCTTGCTGACATGTCACCTATCTGTGTCCCTAATCCTATGGTGGAGCTTCCTTGGCGGAGATCCTCTTTGTCTATATAATAAAGAGAAGGTGCTCCCTTTGGGCATCGATTGTTTGAGTGTGCAATCTGTGTTTTCTCTCTTCTCTTGTCCTCGGAGTATTACAATAAGGCTTGATTTTTCATGTATTTTTCATCTACACTAACCATGTAGATTCATTGTTGATCAAGATTGGTGTCATTGACTCTATAGATACTTTGATTGTTGGTATTGGGTTTTGAGATGATTCCACTTCTTGCATTATATGATTGTTCCAATGATATGTATCTGACTTTGTAATGCTTACATTGTCATTTTGATCTCCCAAAACTCATTCAACATCCCCTATATTCCTTGCATCAAATCTTACAATTATGGCTCCATGATTCAAATACATGATAGATGCTCAATTGATACTTCCTACTGTAAGAGAGGTTTAATATGATCACTCATGAGAGAGCATAGACTATTAGGACTACCATTAAAACCTTAGAGGCTATCATTTATTGATCATATTCCTCACCAAAATTGTAGACTATAAAATCTCTAAATATCACTTTTAGTCTAACTACATAATGGATTTCTACTCAAGTGTTGAAAGGGAGAAGATTTGATATATTTATATTCATAATATCATAATAGAATGTAAATCATCAAATCCCACTCTCTCTTGTATATTATAATTAGTTTTTCAAAATTCATTATTAAGTCCATAAACCTCACTCCAAAATGGTAAACAAGATATACTTTCACTTGCTCATGCTAGATATACATAACCTTGATATGGAATAGATTCAAAAAGGAAAGTGAAGTGTAGGAAATTATCCTCCATGATTCATTCCTCAATACTCCAATGTCCCAAAGGAAAACCTTGTCTTTATTATATAGCAAAGAGGATCCACTCAAAGAGAGCTACATCCTTAGATTAGATACATGGGCTAGTGACATGTCAACAAACTATACTCTTAGATTAGGTGTATGGATTGGTGATATGTAAATCTTTGTCTTGTTTGGTTTGTGAAACAAGTTTGACCAAAGAAAATCTGTGAGGAATCTCCTATAAGAAGCTTGTAATAGCATAAGTGAGATATTATTGGAAGGATCTTGAAAAGAGAAAATATTCCATTATTTTAGGCTTAATTCTTTTCTTGAGGCCTCAAAAATTGGCTTGGAAGTTTTCAAGGTGTTTTTAGCTTTTGCCTTATTAGTGTAAGAAATTGATGAGAGTTGTAGCTACATGCACAAACACACATGATGTATATAATATTCTGAATTATAGATCACATAGATGTACGTGGTTCAACTCAAAGTAAGGCTACGTCCACAAGAAAGCTTCAAGAGTCTTTACTCATGCCCAAGCTCACCGCCATATCCTAAACATACAAAGCAAGAGCTCCTTCACTCTCCTAGTCCATTCCGACCATGAACTATCAAATGAGCAACCAACCAAGGCATAAGAGTAAATCCTAACAATCTCCTCCTTGACTCTTATCTTGGGGTTAGTAACCTTGCCAAACAGTTGATCACTCCATGGGAAGTTCTAGATAGACAATCAATGACTTGACCCCTCCTTTAAACTAAGATAATATAGAACTTACAACCGTAGCCCATATAAGGATAGAGTAACCAAAAACAGCTATATCACCTTACTCATGCTCCACTTGCACAGCCTTAAGGGTAGCATAATGCCTAGAGAAACTTTCTAAAGGTATGATTTTGGTAAAAGCATCAGCCAGGTTGAGCTTACCATCAATCTTGACTAGATCAAACATTTTCTCAGACACAACTTGCCTAAGAAAGTGGTATATGATGTGTATATGCTTAACCCTACTGTCCATCACCTGAGTTTTAGCTAGGTATAAAGCAATTTGTCTATCACAATGAAGTATTACATTACATGCATAAGCCCCATCTCAACAACAAGTCTATCCAACCAACTTGCCTCCTTTGTAAGCTTTGACTACTGCCACATACTCTACTTCTATAGTAGACTGTGCAATACACTTCTCCAAAGTAGATCTCCAGCTAATGCACCCACCACCAAGTGTGAATACACACCCTACTGTTGACCTTCATTTGTCAAGATCTTGTCCATAATCAACATCTACATAGTTATCTAGTGATATAGCATTCATTGATATTCTATCAAACAAGAGCCCATAGTCTAGTGTACCTCTCAAACACCTAAGAACCCACTTAACTATTTCTAAATGTGTCCTTCCTGGATTTGACATATACCTGCTCACCTTACTCATTGCAAGGGCAAGATTAGGTCTAGTGCAAGTCATCATGTACATGAGACTCCTAATAGCCTTCTCATAAGAAATTTTAGCTATCAAACCCTTCTCCATGGCATCTATATGACAACATGCTGCCAAAAGCTTGTAATGAGAAGCTAGAGGAGTACTTATTGGTTTACAGTTCTCCATGTTGAACCTTGCAAGTATCTTTCTAGTATACTTACCCTACATCAACCACAAGTTACCAGTACCCATGTTCCTCTTGATCTCCATGCCTAATATCCTTGTGGCCAACCCTAGATCCTTCATCCTAAACTCCAAACTCAAGAGTGCCTTGAGCTTGTTCACCTCATATCTATCCTTGGCAGCTATCAACATTTCATCCACATACAACACAAGAATAATAAAATCAAAGGTCTTACTGCTCACTTGTTTCATGTACATACAAGGATCACACAAGCTCCTATTGAAACTTTGAGTGTGCATAAACACATCAAACCTCTTGTTCCATTGGCAAGGTGCTTCCTTAAATCCATACAAGGACTTCAGCAATCTGCATACCTTGTCCTCCTAGCCATTCTTTACAAACCCCATAGGTTGTCTCATGAAGATCTTCTCATCCAAGGTGCCATAGAGAAATGTCCTAACAACATCCATTTGATCTCAAGTAAGACCAAATAATGCAACAAGCATACACAATAGACGTATCGTGGGATATTTTGCAATAAGAGAAAATACCTCATTGTAGTCCATCGCCTTCTCTTGAGTGAACCTCTTTGCTACTTACCTAGCCTTGTAGATCTTTGATCCTACCTTATGGCTCTCCTTCAACTTGTAGATCCACTCGCAATCTATCACTTGCTGATCCTTACGTAACCTAACTAGCTCCCAAGTCTTGTTATCCCTCAAGGATTTCATCTCCCTCTCCATAGAACTAAACCATTCATCCTTCTCAATAGAATAACATGCCTCCTTGTAGAATGAAAGTTCAACTTCTTCCAAGAACAAAGCATGAGCATCATCACCAAAAGTCAAGTCATCATCCAACAACTTAGTTGAATTAGTCCATGTACCATATCTGTTTGGGGCTCAACTAGCACGCCTTGATGACCTCTTGGATGAACTCCCTACTTGATCTCCATTTGTAGGTTCAATGTGAGACTGACCTAACATATATTTTTTCTCACCAGCAACAATCAGTCTCTACTATAGGAGCATCTCCTTCCTCCTCATCACTTAAGTGATCAATCTCTCCCTCAACTAGATCTAGGGTAGGATACTTATCTTTGTTACTATAGGAAGCCTAAGCATTCTCACCCTCCTTGAATGATTTGGATTCATTAAAGTATACATCCCTATTGATCACAATCTTACATGTTATTGGATCCCATAGCCTATAAGCCTTCACTCTACTTTCATAGCCAAGAAAAACATATTTCTTTGACTTAACATCCAACTTGGAACTATTTTCCTTAGGTGTGAGTGAATATGCATCACAACCAAATATATTCAATCTACCATAATAAGCTGGTCACTAATGCCTCAACTCATATGACATCTTGAAGTTGATTGCATTAGATGGAGAAATATTTACCACATATGTTGCTGTGTTGACAACTTCTGCCCAAAACTCATGTGGTAACTTTCATTTGCTCAATATACTCCGCACATGCTCTAACAATGTCCGGTTGAGCCGCTTAGCAACACTATTTTGCTATGGAGTGTAAATTGTAGTAAGGTGGCAAGTTATCCCCTATTATGTGCAATATCTCTAAAACTCTCTAGAGACATACTCTCCACCATTTTCAGATCTTAGACACCTCACCTTTGTCCCAATCTGAGTCTCCACTTGGGTCTTCCACTTCTTGAAAGTGGCAAAGACTTCAAACTTGTGGTGCGTGAAATAAATCCACACAAACATTGAGTAATCATCAATAAATGTTACCTAGTAAAATTGTATAGAGTGTGGGGGTGTAGGGGGTAGTCCCCACTTATCACTATGTACATACTCAAGTAGACCCTTGGAACTATGGGTCTCCACTCCAAAAACAGATTGGTTCTATTTTCCAAAGACGCAATGCTCACAAAAATCAAACTTCATAGTCTTCAAGCCACTTAGCAAGCCATTTCTTCTCAAGACAGCCAAACCTTTCTCACTCAAATGACCTAGCCATGAATGCCACACAATTGTTATCCCATTTTGAGACCCAGTTACATTGGCTTCTCCACACACTATAGGGCACTCCAATATAAATAGATTCCTTCAAAAGTTACCTTGCAAGATAACCTTTCCACCAAAAGTGACTCAAAGTACCCTATCACCAACACTCCATTGATGAACTTTGGCATCCAATACTCCAAGGGAAAGCAGGTTCTCCTACATGTCAAATATAAACCAAACATCATTGAAATTTTGCATAGCTCCATCAAACACTTAAATCCTTATGGATCCAATACTCTCAATCCAACAAGGTTGATCATTCCCCATTAAAATTGAACCATTCAACATTAAAAGTGAATAGAAGAACTCCTTGATATAGCATATATGGTACAAGAAAACACAATCTAGAATCCACTCATCATCCGTACTAGGAGATGAGGCATAAAGAGCAACCTACAACATCACAAATCATACTAATCATCCAACAAATCTGTCTGCTCATCAGTAGAACTTATGTTTGTTGAAGAGCCTTCATCTACCTTCCTTTGCCCTTAGGTTTACACTCCTTCTTCACATGGCATACTTTACCACATCCCCAACAAGTCACTTGTTTCTTGTCCTTGGACTTGCCTCTAGACTTAGACCTAGACCTGACCTTGCTTTTCCCGTTATCACCATCATTATTAATTACTTATCCATTGAGGTCTCCCACATTAGATAACCAAAGCATTGCCCTAAGTAGAAGATGACATTGAAGTTGCAAAAGTTTTTGTTGCAAGTCATCCGTAAGTAGATCTATTGTCACCTCTTCAAAGGTAATAGTCTTTTTCTCACAATGCAACAAAACTTGTGAAAGTAATAGATAGGACGACGGCAAGGAGCCCAACAAGTACAACACCTTCCCCTCCTCATTCAAATCCTCTCCCAAGTTGTTATGTCTACTACTAGGTCACAAAATGCATCCACATGGTCTCTAGTGTTGGTCCTTGGTTTCATCTTGAATGTAATTTGTTTGAGATTGGTGTACAATCTATTTGACAATTCATTCTAATGATACTTGCTTGGAAGTGCATCAAACAAGGAGGTACAATCAGAATGCTCTCCCACTTGCTTGATCACATGGGGCTGAACGTGAAGCACAATAGTATTCATGGCTTGCTCTTGCATATAATCCCAATCACTTTGTCTCACATCCTCAAGTTTCTCCCTCAAGAGCTCTCCCAAACAAGTTGCACTCAATACTCCTTTCACCTACTGTTCCCACAACAAGTAATTCATGCAGCCATCAAACTTTGCCACATCAAACTTGGGTCCACCAAGCTTCAAAGTACCCATCTTGACTTTCTTTTGCTCCAAAAGTACTGCTGAGACTATTGTTACACTTAAAGAATAGTTTCATTATGGTGTAGCCCTTAAGATAAGCTTTCTAGTGCACTAAACAGATCATTCATCCTAGTCTTGAGTCAAAAGTTGTGAACTAAATTTGATGGGAGCTCAAAAGCATTGGATTCACACCAACAACTCCCCTGGAGAATCTGGTGACTATGGCCTATCCTCCAGCACTGCAAAGTGGAGGTGTGAAGACCTTTTCTTATTGGGATGGATGCATATGGTAATGGGGGCAATATGGGTGGGCATGTCTTTATAAAGACAGCAATATGTAACTTTAGTTTCTACAGATGTTGAGATTGGGCTAAGTAGATATTTACTTGATTGGCTCTCAATCAAAACCCATTTCTAGCTCATTTTCTTGAAGTCGTCCCCATATACAGGTTAATTCTACTAGGAGTTCTTTGGCCCAAGGTTCTGAGTCTCAGCCCAAAATGGTTCCCAATTGTCCAACTCCAATTCTTGCTAAACTCTTTAGACTTATAGCTACATGTGGTAGAGTTTTTGTTTTTTTAATCTTCCTCTCACAAACTTGTTCTTCTTCACTCTAGGTCAATCTTCACCAATTCTTCTTCATGTCAATTCCACCAACTCCTCCTTCACCATGGGAGAGCTATTGCTTCTATTGCATCTTGCTCCTTGATTATTACTATTGCGTTGATTGTCCAACTCCAGCAATTAATAAAATTATTTCAGTCCAATCTTGTTTGCTTACTTCCCATTTGAGACTATAGACCTGATTGTGGGAGTTGTAGCTGGCTGGGCCTTTGACCATATGACTGGCAAGTATAAAGAAAAGAAAGAAAATGTTGCAAAAAACAAAGACTTTGGTGATCCAAAGAATAAACTCTTGTTGTTTTGGGTTTGAAGGTGGGATCCTCATCCATACAATGAATCTATCACCAAAATAATTTAGTGGTTCCTTGATGACCATTGTTGATAATTCAAAAGTAAATTGAATTGTGCAATTATTTAACAATGTAGGATATCAAGTGTATGCCAAGTGTTCAAGCTTTACATAATCATGAGACCTTGGGAGTGTAAGAATACGAAATTGCTGATGACTAAACTTAGTAAATAAGATCAAACCTATGTGGTAGAATTCACCATGTCAATCTTATTTTGTAGACAAATTAACCATTTTAGTTGTTGTCTATCAAATCTAGTTCTATCGGTAATTGCCAACATTTAAGGCTACTACTCTATAAAAAGAGAAAAAGGAATGGCATACAAGGTGAGAAACAAAAGGAAATGTGGCATTTTCAACAAGCAGGTTTGGAGATGCTATAAAACATTTTTCAAAGGCAATCAATCTTTCACTAGGGAATTATGTCCTCTTCTCCAATCATTTTACTTCTTTAGTGTCCCTCCAAAGATACCAAGATGCTCTTTTGGATACCCAAAAAAAATTGTCAAGCTGAAACCTGAATGGGGCAGGGGTAACAATGGAAAACTGCTTACATAGTCTTGGGAAGCACAAAGATTATATTAATGCATACAAGAAGGGTTTAGAGTATGACCCCAACAACAAAGCATTGAAATTCTGGCTGTCTAATGCTCAAGCTACTTCCCGATCTCCTCTTGTTGGTGCGAGCTCTTTGTTTTGGGAATATATTTCAGTATGATTCTATTACACCAATGCTCTCAAGTTATACAAAGAACAAATCTTCTTCCTTACTAGTAGAGCAGCCATTTATCAACCTCATGCTTCAATCAATTCAAGTTGTAAACTCACTTCACCCACAACATTCTTTGTTGAAGTCTCATAGACAATTCCTAAATTGCTTTCTAGGCACCACACATCAACTACATCCATTGAAAGCTCAAGTTCTTTGCCAAGAGGTCAATCAATGGTGCAACCACATGAGCATAATAGTGGATGAACCGTCGGTAGAACTTGGCCAATCCATTAAATGCCCGTACTTTTGTAGTATCTTTGGAGTAGGCCAATTAGTTATGGCCTTGATTTTCTCCTCTTCCATCTTGAAACCATTGTAATAATTCAAGGACAAGAAAAGAGAGAATACACAAATTTCACATTCAATCCCCGATGCACCTTCTCTTTACTATATAGACAAAGAGGATCTCCTCCAAGAAAGCTCCACCATAAGATTAGGCACATGGATAGGAGACATGATAGCAAGTTCCACCCTTAGATTACTTACTTGGATGGGTGACATGTTGGTCCTGGTCCTATCTGGTTGGTCAAACAAGCTTTGATTAGAGGGAATCTTTTAGAGAATCTTCCTATAGGAATATCAGAATCACGTGAGCGAGGTACCATTGGAAAGCTCTTGAAAAGACAAATCAAGGGGAGGGAAGGCCAGCCTCTCCTCTATTAGAGATGGGGATTCCCACATTTTCAAGGCCTAATTCATCCGTTTGGACCCCCAAAATTGCCTTCAAAGATTTTAGGTATATTTTGGTTCCTACTCTACTAGTAGAAGTCTCCTTTTGGTGATACCTATTTTTAATATATTTATTCCATCATGTGTAACATCCTTCCAGATGTTACCAAACCAATTCTCACCTTTAAATCATATGTCTAGCTATTGGTTATAGGGTTTTCAAGTCTATTTTGGTTTTTGCCCTATTTGTAGAAGTACTCTTTTGGTGATACTTCTATCTGATCTATTTTGTCTTTCATATATAACATCATTCTAGATGTTACCAAACCAAATTTCACATCTAGATCATATGGCTAGCTCTTGGTATTACAAACCTCCTTCCTTTTAAGATGCAACATCCTCATTGTGCAATTGTTGCTCAAACAATTGTACCAACAGTTGTGCATGTGTCAAATTGGCAGCAAGCTCCCAAGTTACCTCATAGAGGAGGTAACCTTTCCACTATACTTGATAGTCCACCCACGGATGGTAAGTAGCACACATGCGTTTTTGGAGGATATACTCTACTTCATATTCCTCTATGCCATCAATGAGTGTCGGACAAGGTCAAAGGTCTTGTGTGGAATGATAATGGCCCAATTGGGGAGCATATTTGCATAGTAAGGAAACATGGAACACTAGATGGATCTTCATGTGTGCTGGTAGCTTGAGGTGATAGGCCAAAATGCCAACTCGATGAAGAATAGAAAAGACCCAACAAAACAAGGTCTGAGCTTACGAGTGCCAACTAATGTGAGGTTGGTTGTAGCCAGCCACACTTGATCCCCAACATTGAAGTCCATGTGCCAATGGTGTGCATTGACATACTACTTTTGGTGATTTTTGCACAATCTAAAATCTGTGCTTGGCATTCTCCACACCTTGTTGGATTCCATAAACAAATGTGTTGATTACATTGACCTTGGTAGCCACCGGATGGATCTTCATCAAGCTAGAAGGTGTGAAGGGATGCTCACCATACATGAGGAAGAATGGAGTTACACAAGTGGAGTCAACAAATTTTACCAAGGAGAGTAGGGTGTTCCACCTTTCTTGCTCTTTTTAAAGTGAAGCCGTGCAACATGTCTTTGATAGTGCAATTAGCCTACTCTATTTGTCCATCTGTTTGTGGGTAGTAAGCTGTGGATATGGCCACAACTTACCACCCACAAACAGTTTGCCAAAACAAACAGGTGAATTGAGTGCCTCTATCGGTGATGAGTACTTGAGACAAGCCATGGTGAGAGAAGACTGCATGGGAGTATAATTGAGCTAGTTGTGGAGCGGTCACATCCTTTGTGGTAGAGGGTACATGACTCATTTTTTTGAGCTAGTCCACAAAGACCACGATAGAGTCAAACCTTGAGGTGATCTTGGGTAATTCACAAACAAGATCCATACCCACTTGTTCCTAACGTTGTGTAGGAATGGGGAGAGGTTGAAGGGGCCCTACATGAGCTTGATTAGAAGCTTTGTTCTATTGACAGAGTAGGCAATTGTGTACATAGTCCATCATGCTATTGCTCATCTTGGGCCAATAGTAATGGTGATGGACTGCATCCAAGGTCTTGTCTACTCCGACATGACCTACAATGGCCAAATCATGACATTCTACTAGAATGGTGGTGCATAATTCTAGGACATTTGGGCTCCATGATCTACCATCACAAAAGGTGAGTCCTTGGGTGATGGTGATGCCTTTAGATGATTGTGCTCCTACAATCTATGAATCAGTTTTTGTAGTAGCCAAACTCTCTAGCTAGAATTTAGGGTTAATCCTAGCCTCTACCACCAAATTGTTTGCCATTGGCATGCGGGTGAATGCATTTGCAAGTTGCTTCTTACCTTCCACATAGGTGATTGTCATGTTGAAGCATTTTTGCCACTCTACCCATCAAATCTGGTGATGAGATAGATCTTTTTGTGTCTCAAGGTAGACTAGAGGTTTCTGGTTTATCTCTAATACAAATGACTTCTTTCCCAGATAGTGCTTTCAATGCTTGGTTGCAAGGACAATGGCCAACTCTTCTTGTTCTATGGTGTGATAGTTGAATTATGTTGGTAATAACTTTTGAGAGATATATGCAGTTGGATGCCATCAATCATGCCACTCTTGTTGTAGGACTATTCCTATTGCTATGCCTGATGCATTTGTAGCCAACTTGATTGGATGTTTTGGGTCATACCAATTCCCGATTGGTGCATGTAGCAAGGCGGCTTTCAATTCTTGAAAGGCCAACTCTTGTGCGGTTCCTCATGTCCACTTCTTCCCCTTGCCAAGTAGTATTGTTAAAGGCTGTGCAACCTTGGAGAAGTCCTTGACAAATCAACAATAGAATCTGGTCAAACCCAAGAAGCTCTTGAGTTGAGTTTGATCTTTTGGGGCACTCCATTTTTGAATGACCTTTATTTTATTTATCAATACTTGAATACACTGTGCACTTACTCTATGCCCCAAGTAGTCTACTTCAGATTTGTCAAACTTGCACTTGGAGATTTTAGCATACAATCGATTCTATCTTAGAATCTAGAGGACTTCTTGTAGATGTTTTTGTGTTCTGTCATTGTGCTCTTGTATACTAAGATGTCATCCAAGAAGATAATAACAAATTTACCCAAATATGGATAAATATGTCATTCATAGACTCATGGAAGTGGCAAGTGCATTAGTGAGGCCAAAAGACATCATGAGTACTCAAAGTGGCCATACTTGGTTTGAAATGCAATCTTGTACACATCCTCCTCTACAATTTGGATTTGATTGTGACCGCTTTGCAAGTCTAGTTTGGTGAAGTATTTTGCTCCATGGAGTTGATCAAACAGGTCATCCATGCGAGGTAAGGAGTATTTGTTCTTCAGTGTTTGTTGATTGAGGCCTCAATAGTTGATGCACATGCACATGCACATTATATCGTACTTCTTCTTCACAAACAAGTAGGAGCTCCATATGGTGATACGTTGGGTTGGATGAACCCTTACTATAGCATATCCTCAATTTGAGTCTAACACTCCTCCAACTCATGAGGTGATAGGCAATATGGGGCCTTACAAGGAGATGTCTTCCCGAGAGTGTCTCAATTTTATGATCTACTTTCCTTTTTGGTGGTAATCCTAAAGGTAGATCATCAAGGAAAGATATCTTGAAACTCATCCACCACATCCTTCAATTTTCAAGAATTTGTCCATCGTGTTGTGCACTATGTACTTCTCTTATTAGACCCATGAAACATTTATTGGTCTTATTGATAATTGCAATCCCTATGACATAGAGAGGCAGTTCTTGCTTATGTGATTTTTCTTTAATCCCAATGATCAACCATTGGTGGGTTCTCACTACTTTCTTCCCAATTGACCATAAGGTTGTAATACTCCATCCATGGCATGCCTAAGATTGCATCATAATGAGCTAATTGTATCACTTGCCACTCAATTGATTCCTGACATTCTCTTAGAGAGATTGTTACTTGTTTAGGTAATGAATCAATCCTCTCTATTTGCCTATTAGGTAACTCTACTTCTTCACTCTCATCTCTCTTTAGATCCCAATCTTATTGCAATAAAGCGAGACAATAAATTCTTTGTTGCTCTCGAATCTATTAATACTCTCACTTGATTGCCTTCTAGGCCTCCATTCACAACAATCAATTGTGAGGTGGCCTTTTGGGACCTTTTTGCACTTGTCTTCTTCCTTCCCTTGCTTCTCCGCTTCCTTATTGAGCCAATAAGGCTGTGAGGTACATTTACTAGCAATCTTCATTTTCCAAAGTGATTTCTACCTCCTCCTCTTCAATGCATCTCTCCATGTTGTTCAAAGATTGCCTATATGAAGGTAGAGGGTCTATAGGGAGATGAGCACGACATTTGGTAGATATGTGCCTAATACGGCCACAATTGTAACAATGGCATTGTTCTCCCCAAGTTCCTTATCCTGATAGGACTACATCTCTTTGTCTTCTACCCGTCTATGCTCTCCTTGAAGCCCTCGTGCTCCTCGTGCTCCTCGGTCTTTAAACCAAAGGTTGCCTAGTTCTATTGGTACTGGTCCACCGATGTGTGGCATTTCTGCCCAATAATGTTGAGGTGGAGCTACTCCTTCACCTCCACCTAATGCCTCTGCTATTCTCTACGCACAAGCAATGGCTTCAAATACCGTGCAAGGATTTTGTACCATGACTTCTTGGTAAATCCTAAACTCAACTCTTGTTTGAAATTATCAAGAGTCTATATTGGACTCATGTCAGTTATTATGACTTGTAGATCTAGAAATACCTCCACATACTCTTATAAGTTGTTTTCTATTTCAATCCCCATAGTCGGTCCGGGCCATCTGCACAAAATCCACCAACTGGAAATTCTTCAAAAATCCTTCTTGCATTGATGTCCATGTGACCTCCCTTCTCTCTGCCAATATGGATTGTTCCCAAGCATCATACCATGTGAGGGCTTTATTGGTCAAGTAATCCCATGCAAACACATTTGCAACATGCTTAGTAATCTTTATTGAGAACAATCAGAAATATTGATTCATTCTTGAGATCTAGTTTTCCACTACTCCTATCGTACGCTGCCCCTTGTAAGGCTTGATGTTGTAGGTTTTCTTCATCTAGAGTAGCAATGTGGATTCATCATTGACCGGGTTTGTAGGCACGGGTGTCTCTCCAAGTACTTCAATTTTAGGTATTGGGTTTTGAGACTGCTCTACTTCTTGCATTGCTTGATTATTCCTGAGTATCCGCACTTGACTTTGTAATGACTCCATGGTCATCTTAATCTCTCAAAATTTATTTAACATCTCTTGTATTCCTTGCACCAACTCCTGCAACTGCAGATCCATGGGTCTTGCAACACTCAATTGCCATTTTCTACTTCAATAAAGAGTTAATATGATCACTTTGGAGGGCACATGAACTATCAGGACTACCATTGGGACCTCAAAAGCTATCACTTATTGATAATATTCTTTACCAAAATTTCTAACTACAAAATCTCTAAACATCACTTTTGGTCTCACTATATAACAAATTTCTACTTGAGTGTTGAAAGTAAGAGGATTTGGGACATTTATATCCATAGCATCATAATAGAATGTAGATTGTCAAATCCCACTCTCTGTTGTATACCACCACAAGTAGAATCACTAAGTTTGGTGAGTTCATCACTCTGTCCATGAATTTTGCTCCAAAGTGATAAACTAGCGATACTCTCATTTGTTCATGCTAGATGTACATAATATTAATGTGGAATGGATTCAAGAATGGGGAGCTAGGTGCAAGAAATTTTCCTCCAAGTGCGTCCATCTCATCCGCTCTCTAAAGTCCTTCCCAAGTCTAGCAATTACTCTACGTTCTCCACCTCAAGTTACTCGGTTTCAGTAGTTCATTCTCTTCCAAGAGGGGTGATACACTCTCTTGGATTCAAACACTTTCTCTTATACCATTGTAATACTCCGAGTACAAGAGAAAAGAGAAAACACAAATTTCACACTCAATGTTGTGATGCACCAAAGGAGCACCTTCTCTTTATTATATAGACAAAGAGGATCTCCTCCAAGGAAGCTCCACCATAGGATTAGGCACATGGATAGATGACATGTCAACAAGCTCCACCCTTGGATTACTTACCTGGATGGGTGACATGTTGGCCCTTGTCCTATCTGGTTGGTCAAACAAGCTTTGACCGGAGGGAATCTTTTATAGAATCTTCTTGTATAAATCTTAGAATCATGTGGGTGAGGTACTATTGGAAAGCTCTTGACAAGACAAATCAAGGGGAGGGAAGGCCATCCTTTTCTCTATTGGGGGTGGGGAAATTTAACATTTTCAAAGCCTAATTCATCCATTTAGACCCCCAAAATTGCCTTCGAATATTTTAGGTATATTTTGGTTCCTACTCTATTATTAGAAGTCTCCTTTTGGTGATATCTCTTTTTAATATGTTAAGTCCATCATGTGTATCATCCTTCCAAATGTTACCAAACCAATTTTCACCTTTAAATCATATATCTAGCTATTGGTTCTAGGGTTTTCAAGTCTATTTTGGTTTTTGCCCTATTAGTAGAAGTACTCTTTTGGTGATACTTCTATCTAATCTATTTTTTCTATCATGTATAACATCATTCTGAATGTTATCAAACCAAATCTCATATCTAGATCATATGGCTAGCTCTTGGTATTACATCCACTCTGATGAGATCTTGTGACCTAAGAAGGTAACTTCCTTTTGCTAAAAGGCACACTTTGACTTCTTGTAGTAAAATTTCCATTGTCAGAGTTGTCTCAGGATTTCTTGCATGTGATTTACGTATTCTATCTCTATCTTGATATAGATATCATCCAAGAACACCACCATATACCAATCCAATAGTCCATCCAACACCCAATGCATCTGATCTATAAAGACTACTGGAGTATTAGTGAGACTAAAAGGTAGAACTCTCCACTCAAAATGCCTATACCTTGTGCAAAAGGTAGTCTTTTGCATATCCTCCCTATCAATGGGGATTTGCCAATAGTCGATAGGAAGATCTAACTTGGAGAAGTATTGTGCTCCACTCAATTGATCAAGCAAGTCATCAATCCGAGGCAAGGGATATGCATTCTCCACTGTTTGCTTATTGAGCCCATGGTAATCAGTACAAAAACGAAGTCCTCCATCCTTCTTTGGAACAAATAGTACAAGTGCTCCCCCAAGGAGAGGTACTATGTTGTATGAAGTCCTTCAACAACTCTGTAAGTGTTTTTTTGTGAGAGTCAATAGATTGGTCTACTCATTGGAGTACTCCCTGGCAATAACTCAATCTTGAAGGATATACCACGATCGGAAGGTAATCTGCTTGGAAAATCATCTAGAAACATGTCCACAAACTCCTAAACTATCTCATCAACCATTGCTTGATGAGGCTCTTGGCCCTCCTCAAATTTTCCTTATGCAATTGGCTTGATCCACACCACAAAAATAGAATTATCTTCTTCCAAAGCTTGCTCTATGGATGCTTCACTAACAAACTTCCCATCTAGGGACTCGTCTCTCTTCAAAACTTGCTCCATGATTGCCTTCTTGGCAAACTTTCCATCTTGGGACTCATCTCCCTTCAAGGCTTGCTCTATGGCTACCTTCTCAATAAACTTCCCATCCTAGGACTGACTATTTTTAGATGTCTTACTTAGAGGTGCCATACAACCTAATCAAAAATTCCTACCTTGGTGCTGTATTTGAATTTGTTATCGGGTGCAATCAAATTGAACCATATGACACTCAAGCCAAGGTAGTCCTAGAATGATATTGTAGTGTAGAGGTGCCACTACAAACCTCATACATTCCAAATACTCCTTCCTAATCTTGAAGGTAATAGGATGCAAGGTACGGAATGAAAAACCCTTTCTACCCATTCCCCATCATCAATCTACTTCTAGTTACTAGCTCGATAGGAGTACCAATTCATTTTCTACTTGCATAAACATGCAATTTTATGAACTTCCAAAATCAACCAAAATCTTACAACCCCAATTAGATATTATACCTTGAAAGTGAAGCAAACTTGCATAAGTCAAGCCTTCAATCCCATTGGAACTAATCAAACTCCCTGTATGCAGCTTGAAATCTTTTACTAGGATACCTTGTTTCCTTGATCATTTTGCATCACAAACTCCATCAGGGCAACTTGTCGAGATTGCTAATTCTTGAGTGGACATTTAGCGATGCAATACCCTAATTGGCAACAATTAAAACAATCACCATTTTGTTGCAATTTTTCTCTATCTACAATGCCAAGTGGTCTCCATTGAATGGCATCAATCTCCATTGGTGCATGCTCCTCCACCCATGTGGTGTATTGGTAGGTTTTGTGGAGATCAAGGTCAAGACCAAGTTTTTGCAACCAAGGAATGAAAATGTTTGGCCAACCGCATGACTTCCTTTGCATGGCTCTTGCATGGTTACTTCTAATTTTGTTATTGACTTCAAGCTCCTCACAAATTGATCCAAAGCTTCACCTTCTAATATATCTAGAATTTGCATGACGGTGCTCTGGAATTGAGTGATATAACTTCTTACAAAGCCAACATGTTTCAATTTTGCCAACCAATCTCGTGCAGCTCATGTGGCATTTATAGCTTGGAATTGACTGATTATTTCACTCTTGAATTTTGCCCCCATTGAGATTGGTCCAACAATTTGTTGTTTAGCTCGCATTACTTGGAATCGCCACCATAGTTTTGCTACTCTATCCAATTGGCTAGAAGCCAAGAGAATCTATTTTTGCAAATCTTGAAGATTGGTAGCTTCAAAATAACCTTCATAGTCAAACATAAAATTCTCCACTATACTCAAGAGATTCTTGCCTTTGAATACATTGGGTTTAGGAAATAGGATTTGATCTTCTTCTTCTCAAATTTGTTCCTTCTTTATGTGCTCATATTGTCGATGATCTTGTTCATCTGACAATCAAGTAAGGTGCTTGATTTGTTGCTATAGAGCAATAACAACCTTGAGCATTGCCACCATGGTTGCTACTCTATCATACCTTTGCTAATCTATCTTATTAACTAACACATAGAAGTAGCACATCCACCGTTCTCCATAAGTTACAATTGGAAGCACCAAGGGCTCCTCTGATATGGTGATCATATGCAAAAAATCTTGTCCAAAGCATGAGGTGATAAATTGTGTGAAACAATGCTTTGGTAGTACTTGGACACAAAAATCCCAATGATTTGGTGGAAATGGATTTGGTGGTCCATAAATTTCATCCATCCCATTCTTGCTCTAATACAAATGTAACACACCGAGACCAAGGAGAGAAATAGAAGAATGGAAGCTCACATTGGGACACTTGAATGAGAGAAAACTCCAAATGCCTAACATGAGCTTTGGCTCTTGTATTTATAGAGATCATACAAGGCTCTTGAGAAGCTTCTCAAGAAGTTTCCTTGAGCCGCTTTCTTGGAGTGCAAACCAAGTTAATTGGGAAGCTTCTCAAGAAGATTCCTTCTAGAAGTCGCTTACTTGTTATGACATGTCAGCAAGCTCCACCCTTGGATTACTTACTTGGATGGGTGACATGTCTAGTCTAGGTCCTATCTGATTGGTCAAACAAGCTTTGACCAGAGGGAATCTTTTAGGGAATCTTCTTGTAGGAATCTCAGAATCACGTAAGGTATCGTTGGAAAGCTCTTGACAAGACAAAGCAGGGGGAGGGAAGGCCAACCCTTCCTTCCTTGGATGGGGAATCAGCACATTTTTTAGGCCTAGTTCATCCGTTTAGGCCTCCAAAATTACCTTCAAAGATTTCAAGCATATTTCGGTTCCTACTCAATTAGTAGAAGTCCCCTTTTGGTGAAACCTCTTTCTGATCTGTTAAGTCCATTGTGTGTAACATCCTTCCAGATGTTACCAAACCAATTCTCACCTTTAAATCATATGTCTAGCTATTGGTTCTAAGGTCCTCAAGTCTATTTTGGTTTTTGCCCTATTAGTAGAAGTACTCTTTTGGTGATACTTCTATCTTATCTATTTTGACCATTATGTATAACATCATTCTAGATGTTATCAAACCAAATTTCACATCTATATCAAATGGCTAGCTCTTGGTATTAGATATCTCCCTCCTTTTAAGATGCAATGTCCTCGTTGTCCAATTGTTGCTCAAATGCTTGCTCCAACACCGGTGCATGTGCCAAATTGGCAGCAGGCTCCCAAGTTGCTTCATAGAAGGAGTAACCTTTCCATTGTACTAGATAGTCCACCCATGGATGGCGAGTACCACGCATGCGTTTTTGGAGAATCCGCTCCACTTCATATTCCTCTATGCCATCAGGGAGTGTTGGACAAGGTTAAATGTCTTGTGTGGAATGACCCTGGCCTGATCGGGGAGCATATCTATGTAGTAGGGAGACATAGAACACTGGATGGATCTTCATGTGTGGTGTTAGCTCAAGGTGATAGGCCATAGTGCCAATGCGATGAAGAATCAAGAAAGGCCCAATAAAACGAGGTCTGAGCTTACGAGGTCCAACTAATGTGAGGTTGGTTGTTGATAACCACACTTGATCCCCAACATTGAACTCCATGTGCCTACGGTGTGCATCAATATACTGCTTCTGTCAATTTTGTGCAATTTGTTATCTGTGCTTGGCGCTCTCCACACCTTGTTGGATTCTAGAAACAAATGTGTTGACTGCATCGACCTTGGTAGCCACTAGACTGATCTTCATCAAGCTCGAAGGTGTGAAAGGATGCTCACCATACATGAGGAAGAATGGAGTGACCTGGGTGGATGCATTCACTAAATTGTTGTAAGCAAATTCCACCAACGGGAGTAGGGTGTCCCACCTCTCTTGCTCCTCTAAGGTGAAGCCGCGTAACATGGCTTCAATTGTGCAATTAGCCTGCTCTGTTTGGTCATCTGTTTGTGGGTGGTAAGCTGTGGACATGGCCAACTTGGTTTTGAAGAAACCAAAGAGTGTTTGCCAAAACAAACTGGTGAATTGGGTGCCTCTATCAATGATGAGTACTCTAGACAAGCCATGGTGAGCAAAGACTACATCTAAGTATAATTGAGCTAGTTGTGGAGCGATCACCTCCTTGGTGGTAGGACGTACATGAATCATTTTGCTGAGCCGGTCCACAAAGACCACGATGGAGTCAAACCTTGAGGTGGTCTTGGGTAATTCACAGACGAGATCCATACTCACTTGTTCCCAACATTGGATAGGAGTGGGGAGAGGTTGAAGGAGCCTTGTAGGAGCTTGATTAGAAGCTTTGTTCTATTGACAAAGTAGGCAGCTATGCATGTAGTCCATCATGTCATTGCTCATCTTGGGCCAATAGTAATGGCGCTTGACTGCATCCAAGGTCTTGTCCACTCCAACATGAGCTACAATAGCCAAATCATGACATTCTGCTAGAATGGTGGTGCGTAATTCTAGGACATTTGGGATCCATAATCTGCCATCACAAAAGGTGAGTCCTTGGGTGCTGGTGACACCTTTGGATGATTGTGCTTCTACAATTTGTGGATCAATTTTTATAGCAGCCAGAATATCTAGCCAAAATTCAAGGTTAATCTTAACCTCTGCCACCAAGTTGTTTACCATTGGCATGCGGGTGAATGCATATGCAAGTTGCTTCTTACCTTCCACGTAGGTGATTGTCATGTTGAAGCATTGTTGCCACTCTGCCCACCAAATTTGGCGATGAGATAGATCCTTTTGCGTCTTGAGGTAGACTAGAGGTTTGTGGTCTGTCTCTACTACAAATGCCTTCTCGCCCAGATAGTGCTTCCAATGCTTGGTTGCTAGAACAATGGCCAGCTCTTCTCGTTTTGTGGTGTGATAGTTGTGCTCTGCCAGTAAGAACTTTTGAGAGAAATATGCAATTGGATGTCATCTATCATGCCACTCTTGTTGTAGGACTGCCCCTATTGCTACGCTTGATGCATCTGTAGCCAACTTGATTGGATGTTTTGGGTCATACCACTTCAAGATTGGTGCATGTAGCAAGGCGGCTTTCAATTCTTGAAAGACTAACTCTTGTGCAGTTCCCCATGTCCACTTCTTCCCCTTGCCAAGTAGTGTCGTTAAAGGCTGTGTAACCTTGGAGAAGTCCTTGAAAAATCTACGATAGAATCCCGTCAACCCCAAGAAGCTCTTAAGTTGAGTCTGATCTTCTGGAGCACTCCATTTTTTAATGACCTCTATTTTATCTATCAATACTTGAATGCCCTCTGCACTTTATATTGTTTGTCTTATGATATTCAAAAATAGATAAAAATAAATAAATTCCCATGGTTCATTATGATATTTGTCTATGTATATATACTAAAACTTGTTGTCTTGATAAGACTTGGATAGATAATGTAAGTTATACTCAATTATCTTGATTTTGGAAAAATCTCAAGTTTAACATTTTGACTTTTTTAATAGCTAAATGGGTAGTTTATCCTCTTGATATGCCACTTGAAATAACAATGAAAGCTACTTTGAACCAATATTTAAAACATAGATAATTTTTTTGCAAAAAAGCATGCTCACTATAATTGTATATAGAGTCATTATTTCTTCAAATTTCACTGAATTTTAATGAAAATTGAAAATTAAATTATGTAAAAATATGGTACCTTTTGAAAAAAAAAATTATAGTCTATCTTTAGAGAAAAATGATGGCTTTTTGAAGTCAATGGGGTATAAATCAAGGATGCAAGGAAGTGTGCTAAAGAGAGAAATGCTTTGGCTAAATGGTTGAATGAAAACTGAAAAATATTTCCAAGAACATGTTTGAAGTGTTGATTATTTATGAACAAAATTCAACAGATCATAAACTACCCTATAGGAGCAATGATTGATATTGTAAGGAAGGGTGCATTTTTGGAATGCTTTGTTTTGATGAGTTTAAGAATAACTAAAAGTATGTTTCAGTGTTTAGATTCATCTTTATTGTATGAAATTCTATCAAAAGTGTAATTTGAAGTTAGTTAAAATTATCCAAGGGATTGAGACTTATTCCAATTTCCTTTTCATATAGAGACAACAAACAAGAAAAGCTAATTGAAGTGCTTCTTATATGGAGAGAAGGAATATAGAGAAAATTACACCTATTCAGATTTTGGTTCAGTTTATATATAGGGAAGAACCATAAGTACAACTATTATCTATTAAGTTGGGAGGATAAGAGATTGAGAGAAAAAGGGAATTTCATGTGACTTAAGATTATATGAAGAATCCTTTTCACCAAGATTAGGATGAATGGGACCTAAGACCAAGAACTTATGTGAGCTTTGTGGGGTAGAGGAACTTCTAAAGAGCTAGTAGAGTAGTAGTACTTTTGGAGACCTTGGTGGATGTTTTGAATAGAGTCTTAATACCGATAAAGACAAACCACCTTGCATTAGATAGTTATGGAGATTAATGCTCAATGTATTTGTTTAGATGATGAATATCCATGAGAGTTTTATTCATATATACTTAAGGATTTGGCCATGTAACTTAAAGTTTGGAGCAATTTGAACCTTTTTTATTGACCATCCTGAACAAGAGTTACTCATATTTGTACGCTATTAGGTAACAAGAGAGAGAAAGCAATAAAAACAGAAAGGTACTTAAAGGCTACGGTAACTTCCAAGAGAAACTTCCACTTTTCTTTGGTAGGAATGGAGAACATATAGAGTTCTTTGCACGTGAGTATAGAATTCAAAAGCATTTGTATAGGCAACAACAAGCGTAGAAAGAACAAGATGGATTTTTTTGAGTATATAGACTTGATATGGTAAAGTCAAAATACGAGAAGAAATAAAAGAGACTATAAAGAGTAAAAATAGAGTTAAACTATTATACATATTGAGAAATTTCTTCCAAATGAAGGTTGAAAACTGATGAGTGTTGTACCTTCCTTAAGAAAGAAGATGGAAATAAAGTGAAAGTGTGTAGAGAAAGAGTGCATAAATTAGAGTCTTATTTTTTCATATTATTGAGGAATAATAGGAGTGATATGGATATTGTAAAGATTAGGATAGTAGCCATGCACATCAAATTTACTATGGAAGTTACAAAATTGCAGATTCAAGGTAAGGTGAGGTATGAGAAACCTTATACTAAGGTAAAAGCTATCAAGATCAGAATTTATTTTGAGTATGTTTTGGAAGGAGATGATTTATTTGGTGGTGAGGGAAATTTTGCATCCTCTACAAGTCCATAAATGTTGTGGTACTTTTGTTCTTTTTGTGTCAAGGGTTGAACCTTAAGGTAGTTACTCTTGTTCTTGCAAGTTTACTAAAATATCCACTTCAAATTGTCATTGAACAACTTTCTAATGTCAAAATTAATGTTATAGAACTATTAGAGGAAGAAAGCTTGGCTAAAATTTTGGTAGAGAGCATAGAGGTTTATAGGAACTATCTATATATAGAAGGCAAACCAACAAGAAAGTTTAATAACATATATAATTTGATTATGGAGGCAGAGGTCACATCCAAAAGAATATCCTAAATTCTACCTTTTATCAAGAAAGGGACTATGAGAGAGCAAATAAAGTGAAGAAGTGAGGTGAGAGGTACATCTTGTCAAATGAAAATAAAGGTTTGGTTTGATTAATTGTTGCACAATAAATAATAATTGCTCCAAATTTTGCATCTTCACCAAAAGATCCACTTCAACCCATTATTGATCAACTTGGAGATCAATGTAATGTAATTATGAACAAAGGAATAGGTAGAATAAAATGTTAAGAGAGGGCAAATGTTTTTATAATCATCTATTTAGAGGATGCTAATCAACAAGAAATTCAATAATGAGAATTTTTGGATTGTGGAAGTAGAGTTAAGCTCTAGAAAAAGTACCCAAATTCTACCTACCATCAAGAAAGCAACTATGAGGGAGAAATAGATAGAAAGAAGGAGGTGGAGAGTGAAATACACCTCCCTTTCACAATAAAAATAAAGGAATAATATGCATTGTTATGGTTGAGAGAAAATGATAGAAATCATAAATGCTCAATTTCCAAAGGTGTTAGCCTAGAGCTTTTGGCAATAAAGAAGAGAGCTCATTTTATAAAAGATGTATATTATTTTCAAATATTTATGCTTACAAGAGACATTTCCGTACCCATATAGAGTACATGTTTCACTAACTCAACACTATCAACCACAAAGACACCAAGAAAGAAGCTTTGAAAGTATAATTTCTTGTTATCATAGATACAATCAGACTAAAAGTTTTTTGAGTATGAAGTGTAGTCACAAAGTTAACATTTTGATGATCCAATTGATTGCTTTGAATCCTTCCTTGAAAAAGTAACTTAGAAATAGTTTAAGTTACATAAAAAGTTAGTGAAATATGAAATCAAATGAGATGGTTTTAGTATAATTGAGTGTAGTGGATGCAAAGTTAACATTATATAAAGCTCTTTTACATACCTTGTAGATTAATGTGAGGTATATTGAAATATTACACTGTCAAAGATGCACTTATAGAAGGAAGCTTATAGTGAAAGTTATATTAGAAAGATTGATGAAAAAGTTGTGCATCATATTTTTAGACCTTTATATTTGTATCAAGCGTTCCTCATAGCTAATAGCTTCATTGATATGTACCATATACAAGTGGAGATTTTGGTTATATGCATTCAAGATTTTATAACTTTATAAGTTTTGAATTATTCAAGCTTTAATTTGCTACCTAAAAAGCTATGGTTGGGAGTAGCTTGTGCAACATATTGATAAAAAAGTATTATTTGACAATTGGACTAAAAAAAACTTATATTTTCTATCAATAATACTTAATACACTCAAAAATAAAGTATACCATCTGAAAGTTAAATTGGAAATCTCATGAAAAAGAGAGTTGTATGTATAAATAAATTCATGCAAAAGGAAACCAACTTTGATAAGGATGACTTTAAGTGTAACCCTTACATGCTATCAATTTTGTTTCCAAGCTAAAGGTTTTGCATGATCTTGATGGATAAATATTGAATATTGGGAGATAATGTCAAAGACAAAGTAGAGAAATAAGAGAATGGAAAATCAAAATGGAAGTCAAATCAAAATGTTCAAGTGAGTGAAACTCCAAATGCTAAGCTTGAGCTCAGATTTAGGTATTTATACGCAACTTGGGTACAAGATTCTCAATAAGCTTCCAAGGAAGGTTCTTTCTAGAAGTTTCCTAACTTGGAGTGCAAGCTCAACTAGCCATTTACTTACCATGCAAGTTAAGCTAGCCTTTTACTTGACATAAGCTAGCCATCAATTAGGGCATATGAGTAAATCTAACTTTTAGGAGGTTACTAAAAGCTTCTCACTATGAAGCTTTTTGGATGCTTCTAGAATATTTGTAGGTTAGTTCTACATTCTTTTTGCTATATTTAGCTTAAGTTACTAACTCATATGATAACTCCATCATATTACATGGAGTTTCACTCATTTGTGAGTTCCAACATGATTTTCCATTCTCTTATTTCTCTCCTCTATTCTTAAATTGCTATCAAAGCAAGAATGAGATGGATGGAAACCATGGTCCACTATATCTATCTCACACACAACCACTAGGATTTGTGTCCATGTACTACCAAAAAAAATTCATGCTTTGGTCAAATGTGTCTAATTATGATCACCTTGTCTAATGACTCATTGATCATTTTGATTATAACTTATCAAGAGTCATAGACAGGTTGCATTTACATATTAATTTAGACATTTGCAATTAATTAGTTTTTTATAGTAGTAACTATGGTGGCAATGACCAAATTTATCATTTTTATGCAAAACTAATAGAACATCTTATTTGATTGTTAGAAAAGAGAGATCATGATGTCCAAGGATAATAAGAAATAAAGAGAGCAAAATTCCAAGAAGAAGGAAAGTGAGTGCAATTCCTAAAGCCTAAGCAATTTGAAGGTACAAATTTATTTGGTCTAGTAGAACTCTTTGTATTTGATGTATTTGAGTGGTATTTTGAAGCTACAATTCTTCTAGATGGACGGAGATGTATCTTCTTGGATTCAACCCAATTTAATGGAGTGGTGAAATTATGGTGGCAATTCCTAATAAATCAAGCTTAATGGTAAATTTTGTGCTCCAATATCAACATATGAAGAATTCAAGGGTGTAATAATTAGGAGATTCTTAATAGTGAATGTTACATGAGCCACACAAGATAGATTGGAGGAATTGAGGCAAATTAGTGATATGAAGAACTACATCACTCAATTCCAAACACAAGAATGTAGATTCTAGAGATATAAGAAGGCTAAGCTCAAAATTAGTTTGTGAGAGGCTTGAAATCATGGACCAAATTGGAAGTAACCAAGTATGAGCTCTAACAATTGGAAGAAACCATTCAATTGGTTGAGTATTTTGATTCCTTGGTTGCCATAACTAAGTTTTAACCTAGATCTTCATAGAACCTACAGACATAATGCACATGGGTAGATGGATGAGTTGATATTGATGCCATCAAAAAAAGACTACTTGGCATTAGAGACAAATAAAGTTTGCAACATAATGGAGGTTTGTTCTATTGTTGCCAAATTGAACATTTTATTACCAAATATCTAACTAAGAATGGACAAGCTTGACACATTGCCCAAATGGAGTTTTTGGAGCATGAAGATCAAGGAAACAAAGAGTCATAATAAGAGATATCAAGCCACTTATTAGAACTTGATTAATGTAACAATATGGAGCTTAGCGACAAAGTTAGTCAGACTTTGGAAGTAGCACATAAGACAAATTAGCATAGAATATTCCAGAAGTATCTAGGAAGCTTCTTGGGGAGCTTCCCAGCTGGCTTAGCTTGCACCACAAGTAAGTAGCTTCTAGAAACTTCCAACTAGCTTAGCTTGCACGTCAAGTAGGCGGTTTCTAGAAGGAAGCTTCTTGAGAAGCTTCCTAGTTAACTTGGCTTGCACTCTAAGAAAGCGCCTTGAGGAAGCTTCTTGAGAAGATTCTCAAGGGCCTTGTATGCTACCTATAAATACCAAAGCCAAAAGCTCATACTAGGCATTTGGGGTTTACCTTCATTCAAGTGTTCCAATGTGAGTTTCCATTCTCCTATTTCTCTCCTTGGTCTTGGTCTTTTACAATTAGCTCCAATGAGATTGAAAGATCAACTTATACAAGTTTGACTCCCTTGCAAGGTATGATATTTAATGAATATTATAGAATTTTGGTTGATTGTGAGAGTAATGAGAATTACATGTCAATGTGATTAGCAAAGAAACTATTTATTCTTATCAAATTGATATTGGGTAGCAAATTGATGATGGAAGATGATAAAAAGAGTTCAACATTCCATACTTCACATCCCGTTGCATTCAAAATTCAAAAGGAGTATTCAAAGTGTATGAAGTTCATAGTTACTCTCCTATACTATCATATCATTCTAGGTCATCCTTGGCTTGAACATCATTAGGTTCAATTTGAGTGGGCTTGATGATAAATTCAAATACAACATCAAGATAAGGATTATTGGTTAGGTTGTTTGGCACCTTTGTCATTTTTACATACATCACTTTAAAACATATATTTCTATCAACATCAAAAGTTATAGAAGCACAACTCATTTAGAAAGTCACACTCTCTAAAGTGCTACAATTTAATCAATGATAAAAAAAATCAGAACTCAACTCAATACACTCTACCAACATGCATTGATTTCACTATCAAGCCTCGCCTACTCTATGTAATATTGTGAGGTTAGTAGAACCCTCAAGAGAAACACAAGAGAAGAAATACAAAACTCCACACTCAATACTTTGATGCCCAAAAGAAGCACCTTGTCTTTATTGTATAACAAAGAGGATTCTCTCAAAGGAAGCTCCACACTTGGATCAAATACAAGGATTTGTGATATGTTAGTGAGCTCCACCCTTGAATTACTTGTATGGATGGGTGATATGTTGGTTCTTGTCCTATTTGGTTGGTCAAACAAGTTTGACTATGAGGAATATTTAGAGAATCTTCCTATAGGAAGCTCAAAATCATTTGGATGAGATACCATCGTAAAGCTCTCAACAAGATGAACAGTTGGGGGGAGGAAGTAAGCCTTTTTCTTCCAAATGGATCAGAATAGTTGTAGTTTCAAGGCCTAATTCTTTCAATTAGGCCTCCAAAATTAGCTCTAAAGTTTTTAGGGTATTTTTGGCTCTTGCTCTATTAGTGGATGTAATTTTTGGTAACACTTCTATCTGATCTACTTGGTCCATCACATATAACATCCTTCTAGATGTTACCAAGATGAATTTAAACTCTAGAGAATATGTCTAGCTCATGGTATTACACTCTAGCTTAAAAGATAAACATGAAAGAAGTGACCCCTTTAGAACTACATTTCAAAATATACCACTTGGGATGAGCAAGAAGTTCAACACCCTAACAACACACTCAATGGTTCATCTTATGATATTGATAGTGCAAACTATAAATTTAAGGGTGTGATTAAGAACCCTAATGTAATATTTTACCACTACTTAGTAGCACTTTAGTAGCTACATATATAATTTTGACTACCATCACTATCACTCTAATGTCATAGCAAAATAACTTTGGTATCGCAAATGTCATGACACCTTTGAGGAAGACATCTTAGAGCAATAAGTCCCAAATGTGAAGTTTATCAATATAACAACTATGGAAAAAGCTTTGATGGAAGATATTTTTATTTTTGTTGTGTGTATCAAAGCTATTGCACAAGGAGATTTGATAAGCATAAGAAGTATTAAAAAGCAATGTTTGATTAGATAGTTCAATAGTTTGCAATGCATTTCACGTGATCTTCCAAAGAAGTTACACTTTGATTAATATATGCATTTCAATATTAAGCTATTGCTAAGTAGTACTCTTATGAGTGTACAAATCTAATGGCTCTCATCAAATAAGTTAGGACTTTGAACAACAATGATAGAGTTATTGGAGAAGGATTTTTAATAATGTAGTATATCCTATTGGAGGAATATAGGCACTATTTGTGCCAAAGACGGATAGAGTGCTTCAATTTTTGTTGACTACAATGGTCTAATAAACAAATCATAAAGAATGTATATCTATAGTCTCAACTTGATGACTTGTTGGATCTATTAAGTAGAGCATTATACTTCTCAAAGTTTAATCTTTGAGACTACTACCAACAAATCCAATTGATGGAAAAGATGTGCAAAATATTATCTTTTGTACAAGGTATGGCCATTTTGAATATAGAGTTTGACGTTTTGGGTTCATTGATGAGAACATTGACACTCTTAAAGTTTTCATGGATCAAATAAATTGATTGTTAAAAGTGCTATTGAATAGTCACAAGGTAGTATTCTTGGATGACATATTGTAAGATGTAAGAAAAACAAAAGAATCATGTGCCAAAAGTCTTAAGATGACTATGACAATGAAATCCCTACTACAAGATATCTAAGAGTGCATTTTGGAAGAAAGAAGTTATATTCTTGAGCAATAAGGTTTGAATAGAAGGAATCAAGATGGAAGAGTAGAAAATCAATGTGGTTGCTAATTGACCTACTCTTAAGGGTGCCATGGAAATTGAATGGTATGGTAGGATGGAATTTTTGATCTCTTGGAAAAGATAGCAAGCTTTGAATAGAGTTCCAAGTAAGAAGAAGCTATCAATAAGCTTAAGGATATGATATCTTCACAACCCAACTTCCAACCATATGATAATCAACTACCTTGTGTGGTTAATTGATGTTTACAAATCAAAAGCAAAGCTGGAGCAAAGTTGCAATATGAATTCTTGGAGCAAAGTTGCAAGAGGAATTCCTAGATTGATTGCATCCCATTGCTTTTATATCTCAACAACTAAATGAAAAAGCAAGGAATGATTAAGCTTGAGATCAAGAACAACTTGCAATGGTATATGTAAGAAAGGTGTAGAGATGTTTTCTCTTGGGAAAACAAGTGATAATGCATACTAGTTACAAAATTTTGTTGTAGACCTTATATTTGGAGCACATGAAGAGTCAAGATCATTGATGGGAGGAGCAACTAAAATTGTTTGATATCAAGCAATGGCAATAACCACAATGTTGGTTGACATAAAGTCCAAACAAAGTTCAAGATTACTTTATAACAAGATCCCTTCATTTGCCTTGAGCAAATTTGCCTTGCAGCACATGACAAGGAGTACAACACCTTCTATTTCAAGGATGACCTTCTATTTTTCAAGAACTAAATCTATATTCCAAATATGGAGATCTATGACTTGCATGACGTCAAGAGACATATGATTTACCAATCATTGATCACATGGGTGTGGAAAAGACATTGAGTACTCTGTAATATCAATGGTAGTGGCTGAATATAGCACAAGAAGTTAACAAGTTTGTTGGTCTTGTGAGAGCTACTTATATAATAATATAGGCAACCAAAACCAGATGGACTATTGTAACCACTACCAATTCCATTTTCCAAACAGGAACATATGAGCTCATACCTCATCGCATCATCACAAGCTGGACAAAGCACATATAACAATCATGGTGTTTTTTTATAAGCTCAACAAGTATATTCACTATGCATCCACTATGAATATAGTAGATGCCCCAATGTTGGCCCAAATTTATGTTGATATTGTCTTCAAGAACCATGGGATGCCAAAGGTTCTCATTTTTTTATCATGCTTCCCAATTCACATGTAAATTTTAGCAAACACTATTCTAGCTACATCGCACAAAGCTTTTTTTATCTATAGCCTATCATCCTTGAATTATAGTGAAAATGGAAAGAGAAAATTACACCTTTGAAGATATGTTACATGTCTTTGTCAACATTCATCACATCAATTATGATACTTATCTTGGTGTTGCTAAGTTTGTCTACAATAATTTGAAACAAGCATCAAATTCTCTTCCTTCTTTGTTAATTAAAGGCAAGATCCACTTGTTCTAGACTGTCTTCTTGCTCCACCACAATCTCATGCCCCTCGTATTTCCACCTTCTTAGCCATGTTATCTATATCCTTGAATTAAGCCAAGTCCAATCTCTTTGTTGCTCAAAGTAGGCAATAATAATCATAAACATTGTCATGATCCAACCTTTTAAATAAGTGATAAGGTTATCTTTTCCTTTCATAACTTGCCTCTCTCTCTTGACACCCAAGTTTATAAACCTATTCCTAATTGGATAGAACATTATTTGAATCATTTCTGTTGCTGCCTATAAACTTACTCTTCCTAGTCACTTGTAGATCCATCTTGTTTTCCATATCTCAAAGTTAAAAATTATTTTTTTCTAATATCTATCTTCTATCCCTACTTGTGTCCATCCTCCTCCTCCTCCAATCTCTGCTCTCTTGCACAAAGAGATACCAATGTTTCAATCAATTCCAAGTTGAATATAAGATCCTTTATAAATGTGCATCCTCTTCATGGTGCCTCATGAGAGTATATTTCTCATCCCCAAAATTTGCAAGTGATTATGCTTTGGAAACTTCTTGAGTAGTCTTATACCTAAATACCAAAGCCCAAGCTTTGGTCAAGTATTTGGAGTTTCTCCCATTTGAGAGCTCCAAGGTGATCTCCCATCTTCTAATTTCTGTCCTTGGTCTTCAACACATACAATAACCAATGTGAAAGAATTAGTTGTTTGTTTGAGATAAGGCTACATACTTAAAGAGATTAGTCTCAAAATTTATGGTTTTAATACACTTTTAAATTTTAGATAACATTTTATTTAATAAACTTAGTTATTATGGTAATGAGTAACTTTAGGCATAAGAATTTAACAAGTATAAAATAAAAAGATGAAGAGATACTAATCATCCTCTTACTTGCAACTATCTCTCTCATTGAATTATGTAATGAACAATATCTTGAGTCTCACTGATTTTTTACAGTTTTAGCATTGGAAGAGTATCATAGAAATTTTTTCTCAACATTTTAATTCATAGTGTATTGAATTAATACCTATTAGAGGTGCATCTTGAGTGAGATAAATCAGATAAAATTCCTTTTGGAGTTTTAGCCTTGGAAGAGTGTCATGTTCATTGGTTCTTTTCCTTCTTAGTCCATGATGTATTACCTTAAGAGCCCATTAGAGGTGTATCTCAAGTAGAGACATTGTCTAAACATAAAATGATAACTCTCTTACCTCTACTGTTATTATATGATAACTCTCTTACCCGTATTACCAAAACTTGTGGTAAACTTGTAATTTTAGGTTGGATAGTCATTGGAACAAATTATTGCACCTCACATTACAGAATTTTAGTATATTATTCTTACTTACTAGTATCTAAAGCTTCAATATATTTATCAAAATAAAGTAGATAGAAAATTGTGAAGATATCATGCAATTTAAGAAAATGAATTTGCATTTATATCTAAGCACTTTAATAACATCCTTGTCTATCCTATAATAACTAATGATACTTTTCTTACTACAAGATGGATAACCACTAGTGCGGGTTGTTGTGCTTGGCATAACAAACGAATATTCAAGACCAATACGTTGACCAATACGAAGTAGACTACGTTTGGAAGAAAGCTTCTTGGTTAGCTTAACTTGCAATCTAAGAAGAAGGCCTTTAAAAAGTTTCTTGAGAACCTTCTCAAGAGTCTTATATGTTCTCTATAATACCAAAGCCCAAGGTCATGTTAGACATTCAGAATTTCCTTATTCAGGAGTCCCAATGTGATTTTTCATTTTGGTCCTCCATTATTTTATTTCTCTCCTTGATCTTTTACATTGGTATCAAAGCAAGAATGGGATGGTTGAAATTTATGGATCACCAAATCTATTTCTCCCAAATTATTGGGATTTTTATGTCTATCTACTACCCAAACATCATTTCAAGTAGTTCATAATCTCACATTTTGGGTAACTTTTTTTGAATATGATCACCTTGCTTGATGAACCGTTGATACTTATGATTGTAACTTACAAAGAGTGGTAGACGTGTTGCATCTACATGTTAACTTGGATAATTGCAGGTAGATTAATAGAGTAGTAGCCATGGTAACAATGCCTAAAATTATCATTGTGCAAGAACAAATCAATCACCTTACTCAATTGTTAGAAGAAACAGACCATCAACAACAAGATGTAAAGAGAGCACAATTTTGAGGACCAAATTTGATTTATGACGCTCAAGATATTTGAACACAAGAATCTTTAAGGTGTAGTGGAGAATTTTGCATGTGATTGTGAATAATATTTTGAAGCTACAAGTCTTCAAGATGAACAAGGATAGATTCTCTTGGCTTCAAGCCAATTGCATAGAGTGGCAAAACTATGGTGGCAATTTTGAGTAGAGCAAGTTGAATAGCAATCTATTATGCTAATCTTGACATGGGAAGAATTCAAAAGTACAATATTTGGGAGATTCCAAGCTATATTACACAAGCCATACAAGATAGATTGGAAAAATTGATATAGATTGGTTTTGTGAGAAGCTATATCATTCAATTCCAAAACACCATAATGTAAATTCCAAATATACTAGAAGGTGAAGCTCTAGATCAATTTGTGAGGGATTTAAAGTCACACACCAAATTGGAAGTGACCATGTGAGAGCCCAAACAGTTAGAGGAAACCATGTAGTTGGTTGAGCACTTTGATTCCTTAGTTGCCACAACTTGGTCTTGACATTGACCTTCACAAAACCTACCAACAAACTACACACAAGGGGAAGAACCTGCATTGATGGAGACCAATGGCATCCACCAAAGACCACTTGGCACTATAGATAAGAAGAGACTATGACAAAATGGTGGTTTTTCATTATCACCAATGTGGATATCATATTGTTGAATTTCCACTCAAGAATGGACAACCATGACAAATTAGACAAATGGAGTTTGTGGAGCATGATTATGAGGGAACAAAGAATCATAATAGGAGATATTGAACCACCTATTGAGAACTTAATTAGTTTTGAAATGATTGAAAGCTTGATCTATGCAAGTTTACATCACTTGAAGTAAACTTGCAAGGTATGATATTTGGTTGTGGTTGTAATATTTTGGTCAATTCTAGACGGAATTAGCAAAGGAATTAGGTATTCAAATTAAACTAGTATTTGGAAATAGATTGATGATGGGAGATGGTAGAAAGGGTTGTGCATTTTGTAGTTCACATCTTGTTACATTCAAGATTGGAAAGGAGTATTTGGAGTGTATAAGGTTTGTAGTAATGCCTCTACACTATGATGTCATTATAGGTATGCTTTGGCTTGAATATTATAAAGTTCAATTTGATTGGAACCAACAACAAATTCAAATACAATCCAAGGTAATAATTACTTATTAAGTTTTTGGCACATTTGAGTAAGACCTTTAAGAAAAATCAGATTTAAAATGGGAAGTTTATCAGCAAAGTAGCCATAGAGCAAGTTTTGGAGGAAGATATTCTAATTTTTGCAAAGTGGATCAAGCCGATTGGGCATAAAGAGTTTGATGAGTGCAAGATGCTTCATCAAGCAATGGTTGATTCACTAATTCAAGAATTTACATGTGTTTCTAGATGATATGTCAAAAGGGTTACCTTTTGATGGTGGTATGCACTTCAAGATTGAGTTTTTACCAAGAAGTACTCCAATAAGTAGACCAATCTATTTGCTCTCACCATAGGAATTGGAAGAACTTTGAACAACATTGATAGAGTTGTTGGAGAAGAATTTCATGATATAGTACATTGCCTTGAGGAGCACAAGTACTACTCATCTCGAAGAAGGATGCAAAACTATAATACCAAGAGCTAGCCATATGATCTAGATGTGAAATTTGGTTTGGTAACATCTAGAATGATTTTATACATGATGGTCAAAATAGATCAGATAGAAGTATCACCAAAAGAGTACTTCTACTAATAAGGCAGAAACCAAAATAGACTTGAGAACCTTAGAACCAATAGCTAGACATATGATTTAAAGGTGAGAATTGGTTTGGTAACATCAGGAAGGATGTTACACATGATGAACTAAATAGATCAGAAAGAGATATCACCAAAATGGGACTTCTACTAATAGAGTAGGAACCAAAATATGCTTGAAATCTTTGAAGGCAATTTTGGAGGCCTAAACGGATGAATTAGGCCTTGAAGATGTGTTGGTTCCCCCCTTTGGAGGAAAGGCTTGCCTTCCCTCCCCCTAGTTTGTCTTGTCAAGAGCTTTCCAATGGTACCTTATGTGATTTTGAGACTCATATAAGAAGATTCCCTAAAAGATTCCCCCCGGTCAAAGCTTGTTTGACCAACCAAATTGGACCTAGACCAACATGTCACCCATCCAAGTAAGTAATTCAAGGGTGGAGCTTGATAACATGTCACCTATCTGTGTGCCTAATCCTATGGTGGAGCTTCCTTGGAGGAGATCCTCTTTGTCTATATAATAAAGAGAAGGTGCTCCTTTGGGGCACCAAATGTTTGAGTGTGTAATCTGTTTTTTTTCTCTTCTCTTGTCCTTGGAGTATCAAAATGGTATGAGAGCAAGTATCTTAGTCCAAGAGAGTGGATCACCTCTCTTGGAAGAGCACAAACTACTGAAATTGAGTAATTTGAGATGGAGAACATAAAGTAATTGCTAGACTTAGAAAAACTTTAGAGAGCGGATGGGATGGATGCATCGAGAGGACAATTTCCTGCATCTAGCTTTCCATTCCCAAATCCATTCCACATCAAGGTTATGTACATCCAGCATGAGCAAATGAGGGTATGTCTAGTTTATCACTTTGGTGTAGAATTCATGGACACGATGGTGAACTCACCAAACCCAGTGATTCTACCTATGGTGATATATGACAGAGAGTGGGATTTGACAATCTACATTCTATTATGATGATATGGATGTGAATGTCCTAAATCCTCTCCCTTTCAACACTCAAGTAGAAATCTATTTTGTAATGAGACCAAAAGTGATGTTTAGAGATTTTGTGGTTAGGAATTTTGGCGAGGAGTATTATCAACAAGTGATAGCTTCTGAGGTCCTAATTGTAGTTCTGATAGTTTGTGCGCCTTCTAGAGTGATCATATTGACTTACTATTGAAGCAGACATTAGCAATTGAGTGTTGCAAGAACCATGGATCCGCAATTGCAAGAGCTGGTGCAAGGAATGCAAGGGATGTTGAATGAATTTTGAGAGATTAAGATGACCATGGAGACATTACAAAGTCAAGTGTAGATCCTCAAGAACGATCAAGCCATGCAAGAAGAAGAGCCATCACAAAACCAAGTACTTGCAACTAAAGTACTTGGTGAGGCACCTGTGGCTACAAACCCTATCAACAATGAAGCCACATTTGTAAAAGACCAAATCCAAGGAGAGAAATAGGAGAATGGAAACTCACATTGAGACACTTGAATGAGTGAAAACTCCAAATGCCTAGTATGAGCTTCGGCTTTGGTATTTATAGGTAGCATACAAGACCCTTGAGAAGCTTCTCAAGAAGTTTCCTTGAGCCGCTTTCTTGGAGTGCAAGCCAAGTTAACCAAGAAGCTTCTCAAGAAGCTTCCTTCCAGAAACCACCTACTTGGCATGCAAGCTAAGCTAGTTAGAAGCTTCTAGAAACTTCCTTCTAGAAGTTACCTGCTTAGGGCGCAAGTTAACTAGTTTGGAAGCTTCCCAAGAAGCTTCTTAGATGCTTCTAGAATATTCTAGGCTAATTTGTCTTATTCTCTACTTCATTAGCCTCACTAACTACGTTGCTAAACTCCGTATTGTTACATATTCCCCCATCGCTAGTTGGTGACGTCCTTGTTGCCATTGAAGCTTCAAACTCTTGGATGACCGTTTGTGCATTGTGGAGCTGAGAAAGAGGTTCCCATGTGGTATCATGAAGGATACCCTTTCCAAAGGACCTTGTACTCCGTATGTTGTCAATGTCCTTGTTGGATGTGGCAATGCACAAGGATACAATCAACTTTGTACTCCTCATGATCATGGATAGGGATAGGGGGAGGAAGAGGTTGGACTTGAGAGGAAAAAGAAGAGGGGTTAGGAACAAAGGGTTTCAACTTGGAAACATAAAAGACATGATGGATGTGCATATGACAAGGCAAGGCAAGTCAATAAGCAACATGAGAGACAAATTGGTTGACATCAAAAGGGCCTATCCAATTAGGGGCAAGTTTACGAACTTGGGTATCAAGTGGGAGGGGTAGATTACTAGAGGATAGCATAACTTTATCACCGACTTCAAAGGTGAGATCAAGACAATGGTGGTCCGCATATTGTTTTTGACAATTATGAGCAACAAGGAGGTGAGATTTGGCTTGTTGGAGAGATTCGGATATGGTGGTCAAGAAGGTTGAAGTATGAGGGACCTGAGATGGAGGAGGAGCAAGAAGAGAATCTAGGACAAGCATATCTTGGCCAAAATTGAGAACGAAAAGAGAGAATTTGGTGCTTGCTTATTTAGAATTGTTGTATGCAAACTCTGTAGCTGCAAGACATTCATCCCAATTGGTATGGTGGACATTGACAAAGGCACTCAACATATCTTCCAATGTACAATTTGCATGTTCGGTTTGTCCATCAGTTTGAGTATGATAGGCCGTGGACAAAGCAAGCTTGGTGCCGAGTATCTGGAAGAGTGCTTGCCAAAACTTCCTGGTAAATCAAGGATCACAATCGGAGATGAGTACATGTGGCATCCCATGATGCTTGAAGACATTGTTGAAGTACATTTGTGCTAAGGTTGGAGCATCCACGGTATCATAGGTTGGTGCCAAGTGGATTTGCTTACTAAGCTTATCCACAAACACCACGATTACGGTGTGTCCTTGTTTTTTCTTGGGCAAGGATGTTATGAGATCTAAGCTCACATGATTCCAACAAGCGGATGGAACAGCAAGTGGTTGAAGGAGTCCACTCGGCTTTTGGTTGCTGGCCTTTGTTACGGTGGCATCTCTCACACAATCGGATGAATTCTTGAACATCTTGTGTCATGTTGGGCCACCACTATTGACGTTGGAGGGTACCCAAGGTCTTGTCTACACCCATGTGACCAGCGATGGGTAAATCATGGGATTCTTGAAGGTGCACAAGTCAAAGATCACCTTAAGCTGGAACATAGATCCGGTCCTCATGGAATAAAAGGCTCTCCTTGATGCTGAAGGTATTGTACTCCTTATCACATGCCATAAGGCTACCATGTACTATTTGGAAGAAGGGATCTTGGTGTAGAGCTGACTGAAACTAGTTTCGGACCTTGGAGTTAACTGATATCGTTGAAATTACCATTGTGATGAGTGGAAGAGACTTCAAATAAGGTCGTCATGATAAAGCATCAAGGATGACATGGAACTAACCTAGTTTGTACTCAAGTTTGATGTCATATAGTTAGAGTTGTTCCTCTCATCGATGATGTCGACTCTTCATGTGTTCCAAGTGTAAGGTCTACAACAATGGCTTGTGATCAGTTCACATGATCACTTGTTTCCCCAAGAGATAATGCCTCCATACCTTGGTGGCATATACCATTGCAAGTTGTTCATGATCTCAAGTAGAATTATTTCTTTCAGTTGTATTTAATTGGCAAGACAAAAAGGAAATAGGATGTAGTCCATATGGAAATTCCTGTTGCAACATAGCTCCAATTGCAAAGTTAGAAGCAAAAAAATCAACCACACAAGGTAGTTGAGGATCATATAATTGAATAATGGATCTTGAAGACACCATATGATTTAATTTATGGAATGCTTCTTCATGCTTGGTGGTCCACTGGAAGCTCAAGTTCTTTCCCAAGAGGTCAGTCAATGGTGCAACCACATGAGCATAATAGTGGATGAACCATCGATAAAAACAGGCTAATCCATTGAATGCTTGTACTTCTATAGCATCCTTTGAGGTAGGCCAATCAATCATGGCCTTGATATTCTCTTCTTCCATCTTGATCTCCTTTGATGAGATTTTATGCCCTAAGAAGGTAACTTCCTTCTGCCAAAAGGCACATTTTGACTTCTTGCAATAAAATTTCCACTATCGTAGTCGTCTTAGGACTTCTTGCACATGATTCACATGGTCTACCTCTGTCTTGCTATAGATTAAGATATCATCCAAGAACACCACCACGGACCGATTCAATAGTCCTTTAAACACTCGATGCATCTGATCCATGAAGATTGATGGAGGATTAGTGAGTCTGGAAGGTAAAACTCTCCACTCAAAATGCCCATACCTTGTGCAAAAGGTAGTCTTTTGCATGTCCTCTCCTTCAATAGGAATTTGCCAATAGCTATTGCAAAGATCTAGCTTGGAAAAGTAGTGTGCTCCACTTAGTTGATCAAGCAAGTCATCAATCCAAGGCAAGGGAGATGAATTCTTCACGGTTTGCTTATTGAGCCCACGGTAATCAATATAGAAACAAAGTCATCCATCCTTCTTTGGAACAAATAGTACCGGTGCTCCCCAAGGAGAGGTACTATGTCATATGAAATCCTTCTCAAACAACTCTATAAGTGTTGTTTGTAACTCCTCCAACTCCTTTGGTGAGAGCCGATAGATTGGTCTACTCATTGGAGTACTTTTTGGCAATAACTTGATCTTGAAGGGCATACCTCGATCGGAGGGTAATCCCTTTGGCATATCATCCTGAAACACGTCCACAAACTCATGAACTATCCAATCAACCATTGCTTGATGAGGCTCTTGGCCGTCCTCAGATTGTTCTTGTGCAATTGGCTTGATCCACACCATGAATACAGACTTATCTTCCTCCAAAGCTTGCTCTATGGCTGCTTCATTAACAAACTTCTCTTCTAGGGACTCATCTCTCTTCCAAGCTTGCTCCATGGTTGCCTTCTTGGCAAACTTTCCATCTTGGAACTCATCTCCCTTCCAGATTTGCTCTATGGCTACTTTCTTGATAAACTTCCCATCTTGGGATTGACTATTCTTAGGTGTCTTACTCAAAGGTGCCAGACAACCTAATTGGAAATTCCTACCTTGCTGTTGTACTTGAATTTGTCGTCGGGTCCAATCAAATTGAACCTTATGACGTTCAAGCCAAGGTAGACCCAGAATGATATCATAGTGTAGAGGTGCCACTACAAACCTCATACAATCCAAATACTCCTTCCCAATCTTGAAGGTAACAAGATGTGAGGTGCAGAATGCAGAACCCTTCCTACCATCCGCCGTCATCAAACTACTTCCAAACACTAGCTTAATAGGAATACTCAATTCCTTTGCTACTTGCATAGATATGCAATTCTCTGAACTTCCAAAATCAACTAAAATCCTACAACCCCGATTAGATATTATACCTTGCAAGTGAGGAAAACTTGCATAGGTCGAGCCTTCAATCCTATTGGAACTAATCAAGCTCCCAATAGGCGGCTCAAAATCTCCTATTGGGATTATTTGTTTCTCTGATCATTTTGTTCCACAAACTACATCTAGGCAACTTATAGAGGTTGCTTATTCCTAAGTGGACATTAAGCAATGCAATGTCCAACTTGGCAACAATATAAGCAACCTCTATTTTGTCACAATGTTTCTCTATCCGCTGTACTAAGTGGTCTCCGTTGGATAGCATCAATCTCAATTGGTACCAGTTTTTCCACTTGTGCGTAGTGTATTGGTAGGCTTTGTGTAGGTCGAGGTCAAGACCAAGTTGTTGCAACCAAGGAATCAAAAGGCTCAGCCAATTGCATGGCTTCTTCTAAGTGTTGTGGCTCCCGCATGGTCACCTCCAATTTGGTTTGTGACTTCAATCCTTGCACAAATTGATCCAGAACTTCACCTTCTTGGATATCAGAATTTGCATGATGATGTTCTAAAATTGTGTGATGTAGCTTCTTACTGAGCCAATCTGCTTCAACTCCGCCAATTTATCTTGTGCGGCTCGGGTGGCATCTATAGTTTGAAATCAACCAAGTATTGCATCCTTGAATTCTGCCCATGTCAAAATTGGTGCAACAATCTGTTGTTCAGCTCTCTCTACTCAAAATCACCACCAAAGTTTTGCCATGCCATCCAATTGGCTAGAAGCCAATAGAATTTTTTTCTGCTCATATTGAAGATTGGTGGCTTCAAAGTAACGTTTGCAGTCAAACACAAAATTCTCCATTGTGCTTGGAAGATTCTTACTTTCAAACACCTTGGGTTTTGGAAATGAAATGCAATCTTCTCAATCTCGAATTGGCGCTCTCTCTATATGTTCTCATTGTTGTTGGTCTCGTTCATCCAACAATCGAGTAAGATGTTTGATTTGTTGCTTCATTGTAAGGATAACATCCGGTATTGCCGCCATTGCTACTACTCTATTCCACTACCCTCAATTTATCTAATTGATTAACACATAGATACAACACGTCCACCATTCTCCATAAGTTACAATTGGAAGTATCAAGGGTTCCTCAGACGTGGTGATCATACATAGAAAATCCTACCCAAAGCACGAGGTGATGAATAGTGTGAAATGATGCTTTGGTAATATTTGGACATGAAAGTCCCAATGGTTTGGTGGAAGTGCATTTGGTGGTCCATAAATTCCATCTATCCCATTCTTGCTCTTTGTTACCAATGTAAAAGATTAAATCTGAGGAGAGAAATAGGAGAATGGAAACTCACATTGGGACACTTGAATGAGTGAAAACTCCAAATGCCTAGTATGAGCTTTGGCTTTGGTATTTATAGGTAGCATACAAGACCCTTGAGAAGCTTCTCAAGAAGCTTCCTTGAGCTGCTTTCTTGGAGTGCAAGCCAAGTTAACCAAGAAGCTTCTCAAGAAGCTTCCTTCTAGAAACCGCCTACTTGGCGTGCAAGCTAAGCTAGTTAGAAGCTTCTAGAAATTTCCTTCTAGAAGTTACCTGCTTACAGCGCAAGTTAACTAGTTTGGAAGCTTCCCTAGAAGCTTCTTAGATGCTTCTAGAATATTCTAGGCTAATTTGTCTTATTATCTACTTCATTAGCCTCACTAACTACGTCGCTAAACTCCATATTGTTACAACATTGGTACTCCGGATGAAGAAGACTTGCAACATTGAGCCTTATAAGGGGCAATATATGATGGGAGTAGTGTAAAATTGGATCTCAAGAATGAATTGATATGTCCGATTGTTCTCAATAGATATCACGGAGCATGCTGCAAGCATGTTTGCATGTGTGTACTTGACCGATAAAGCCCTCACATAGTATGATGCTTGGGAACGATCTATGTTGGGAGAGAGAAGGGAAGTCACGTGGATAGCAATGCAAGAAGGATTGCTGAAGAAAGTCCAACCGGTGGATTCTGTGCAAATGGCTCAAACCCAACTATGGGGATTGAGACAAAAGAACAACATACAAGAGTATGTGGAGGCATTTCTAGATCCACAAGTTGCAATAACCAACATGAGTCCAATAAAGGCTCTCAACAATTTCAAACAAGGGTTAAAGGAGCAGATTTGCCAAGAAGTCATGGTGCAAAATCCTCGCACGGTATCTAAAGCTATTGCTTGTGCATAAACAATAGCAAGAGCATTAGGTGGAGGTGAAGGAGCAGTTCCACCACAACACTATTGGGCAGAAATGCCACATATGGGTGGAACAATACCAATGGAATTGGAAAACCTTTGATTTCAAGATCGAGGAGCAGGACCAATTTAAGGGGAGCATGGACGGGTAGAAGAACAAAGAGATGGAATCCCACAAGGAGAAGGAACTCAAGGAGAACAACGCTTTTGTTACAATTGTGGCCGTATTGTGCACATATCTACCAACTGTTGCACTTGTTTCCTAAGAGGCCCTCGGCCTTTGTACATGCAATCTTTGAACAACATGGAGAGGCACATTGAAAAGGAGGAGGTAGAAATCACTTTGGAAAACAAAGATTGCTAGTAAATGTACCTCACGGCCTTATTGGCTCAATAAGGAAGCAAAGAAGCAAGGGAAGGAAGAAGATTAATGTGCAAAGATCCCAAAAGGCAACCTCACAATTGATTGTTGTGAATGGAGTCCTAGAAGGCAATCAAGTGAGAGTATTCATCAATCCAGGAGCAACAAAGAATTTCTTATCTTGCTATGTTGCAATAAGATTGGGAATGGATCTTGAGAGAGATGGGAGTGAAGAAGTAGAGTTGCCTAATGGGCAAATAGAGAGGATTGAATCATGACCTAGACGTGTAACACTCTTTGTAGGAGAATATCAGGAAGCAATTGAGTGGCGAGTGGTACAATTAGCTTGTTATGATGCAATCTTAGGCATGCCATGGATAGAGCATTACAACCCTATGGTAGATTGGAGGAAGAAAGTAGGGAGAACCCACCAATGGCCAATCATTGGGACTAAAAAATCACACAAGCAGGAACTGCCTCTATATGTCATAGGGACGGCAAGTGTCTCTAAGACCGATATATGTTTCATGGGTCTAATAAGAGAAGTCCAGAGTGCACAACTTGATGGAAAAATTCTTGAGAAATTGAAGGCTATGGTAGATGAATTTCAAGATGTCTTTCCCAATGATCTACCCTCAGGATTACCACCAAAAAGGAGAGTAGATCATAAAATTGAGACACTCCTGGGGAAGACACCTCCTTATAAGGCCCCATATTGCATATCAACTCATGAGTTGGAAGAGTGTAAGACTTAAATTGAGGAGATGGTGCAAAAGGGGTTCATCCAACCTAGCATATCACCATATGGGGCTCTTGTCATGTTTGTGAGTAAGAAGGATGGAACAATGCGCATGTGCATTGACTATCGAGGTCTCAATCAGCAAACAGTGAAGAAAATATACCCCTACCTTGCATGGATGAGCTGTTTGATCAACTCCATGGAGCAAGATACTTCACCAAATTGGACTTGCGGCGGAGCGGTTACAATCAAATCCAAATTGCAAAGGAGGATGTGTACAAAACTGCCTTTCAAACCAGGTATGGCCACTTTGAGTATCTTGTGATGCGTTTTGGCATCACCCATGCTCCTACCACTTTCATGAGTCTAATGAATGACATATTTTGTCCATACTTAGATAAGTTTGTTATTGTTTTTTTGGACAATATCTTAGTCTACAATAGCATGATGATAGAACACAAACAACATCTACGAGAGGTCTTCCAGATTCTAAGAGAATTGATTGTATGCCAAAATCTCAAAGTGTGAGTTTGGCAAGTCTGAAGTAGACTACTTGGGGCATAGAGTAAGTGCAGAGGGCATTCAAGTATTGACGGATAAAATAGAGATCATTCAAAAATGGAGTGCACCAAAAGATCAGACTCAACTCAAGAGCTTCTTGGGGTTGATGGGATTCTATCATAGATTTGTCAAGGACTTCTCCAAGGTTGCACAGCCTTTAACTGCACTACTTGGAAAAGGGAAGAAGTAAACATGGAGAACCACACAAGAGTTGGCCTTTCAAGAATTGAAAGCCGCCTTGCTACATGCACCAATCTTGAAGTGGTATGACCCAAAACATCCAATCAAGTTGGCTATAGATGCATCAAGCATAGCAATAAGAGCAGTCCTACAACAAGAGTGGCATGACGGATGGCATCCAATTGCATATTTCTCTCAAAAGTTGTTATCGGCAGAGTGCCAACTACCACACCATAGAACCAGAAGAGTTGGCCATCATTCTGGCAACCAAGCATTGGAAGCACTATCTGAGCGAGAGTGCATTTGTAGTAGAGACAGACCACAAACCTCTAGTCTACCTTGAGATGCAGAAGGATCTATTTTGTCACCTAATTTGGTGGGCAGAGTGGCAACAACGCTTCAACATGACAATCACCTACATGGAAGGTAAGAAGCAACTTGCAGATGCATTCACCACATGCCAATGGCAAACAACTTGGTGGCAAAGGTTAAGATTAACACTGAATTCTGGCCAGAGATTCTAGCTGCTGCAAAAATAGATCCACAGATTGTAGAAGCACAATCATCCAAAGGCCTCACCAGCACCCAAGGGCTCACCTTTCGTGATGGCAGATTATGGATCCAAATGTCCTAAAATTATGCACCACTATTCTAGCAAAATGTCATGATTTGGCCATTGCAGGTCATGTCGGAGTGGACAAGACCTTAGATGCAGTCCAACGCCATTACTATTGGCCCAAGATGAACAATGACGTGATAGACTATATGCACAGCTACTTAATTTGTCAAAAGAACAAAGCTTCTAATCAAGCTCTTATAGGGCTCCTTCAACCTCTCCCCACTCCTACCTAACATTGTGAACAAGTGAGTATGGATGTTGTCTGTGAATTACCCAAGACCACCTCAAGGTTTGACTCCATTGTGGTCTTTGTGGACTGACTCAACAAAATGATTCATGTACGCCCTACCACCAAGGAGGTGACCGCTCCACAATTAGCTCAATTATACTTAGGTGCAGTCTTCTCTCACCATGGCTTGTCTAGAGTACTTATCACCGATAGAGGTAGTCAATTCACCAGTTTATTTTGGCAAACACTCTTTGGTTTCTTCAAAACCAAGTTGGCCATGTCCATAGCTTACCACCCACAAATAGATGGCCAAATAGAGCAGGCTAATCGCACGATTGAAGACATGTTACGCGGCTTCACCTTAGAAGGGCAAGAGAGGTGGGACACCGTACTCCCATTGGTGGAATTTGCTTATAACAATTTAGTGAATGCATCTACCTAGGTCACTCTATTCTCCTCATGTATGGTGAGCATCCCTTGACACCTTCTAGCTTGATGAAGGTCCGTCCAGTGGCTACCAAGGTTGATGCAGTCAACACATTTGTTTCTAAAATCCAACAAGGTGTGGAGAGCGCCAAGCACAAATTACAAATTATGCAAAATTGACAGAAATAGTATGCTAATGCACACCATAGGCACATGGAGTTCAATGTTGGGGATCAAGTGTGGCTATCGAAAACCAACCTCACATTAGTTGGACCTCGTAAGCTTAGACCTCATTTTATTGGGCCTTTCTTGATTCTTTGTCGCATCGGTGCTATGGCCTATCACCTTGAGCTACCACCACACATGAAGATCCATCCAAAGTTCCATGTTTCCCTACTATGCAAATATGCTTCCCAATCAGCCCAGGGTCATTCCACACAAGACATTCAACCTTGTCCAACACTCATTGATGGCACAGAAGAATATGAAGTGGAGCGTATTCTCCAAAAACACATACGTGGTACTCGCCATCCGCATGTGGACTATCTAGTATAGTGGAAAGGTTACCCCCTCTATGAAGCAACTTGGGAGCCTTGTTGCCAATTTGACACATGCACAGGTGTTGGTGCAAGTATTTGAGCAAAAATTGCACAACGAGGACGTTGCATCTTAAAAGGAGGGAGGTATGTAATACCAAGAGCTAGCCATATGATCTAGATGTGAAATTTGGTTTGGTAACATTTAGAATGATGTTATACATGATAGTCAAAATAGATTAGATAGAAGTATCACCAAAAGAGTATTTCTTCTAATAGGGCAAAAACCGAAATAGACTTGAGAACCTTAGAACCAATAGCTAGACATATGATTTACAGGTGAGAATTGGTTTGGTAACATCTAGAAGAATGTTACACATGATGGATTAAAGAGATCAAAAAGAGGTATCACCAAAATGGGACTTCTACTAACAGAGTAGAAACCAAAATATGCCTGAAATCTTTAAAGGCAATTTCAAAGGCCTAAACGGATGAATTAGGCCTAAAAAATGTGCAAATTGCCTTGACAAAGGTAAGGTTGGCCTTTCCTTCCCCCTTGTTTTGTCTTATTGAGAGCTTTCCAATGGTGCCTTACATGATTTTGAGACTCCTACAAGAATATTCCCTAAAAGATTCTCTTCGATCAGCTTGTTTGACCAAGATAGGACCTAGACCAACATGTCACCCATCAAAGTAAGTAATCCAAGGGTGGAGCTTTCTGATATGTCACTTATCTATGTGCCTAATCCTATGGTGGAGCTTCCTTGGAGGAGATCCTCTTTGTCTATATTATAAAGAGAAGGTGCTCCTTTGGGGCACCAAATGTTTGAGTGTATAATCTGTGTAGTCTCTCTTCTCTTGTCCTCGGAGTATAACACAAACTTTGTTTTGTGGCTATTGTGGCCTCAATAAACAAGTTGTGAATAATGCATATCCTTTGTCTCAAATTTATGACTTGCTAGATAAATTAAGTAGAGCATAATACTTCTCCAAGTTGGATCTTTTAAGTAACTATTTGTAGGTTCACATTGATAGGGAAGATGTGTAGAAAACTACTTTCCACATAAGGTATAGGCATTTTTAATGGATACTTCTACCCTTTGGGTTCACTAATGTTCTAAGGCCTTTATGGATCAAATGCATTGACTATTGGATGAACTATTGGATTAGTAAATGGTGGTATTCTTGGATGATACTTTAATCTATAGCAAGAGGGAGGCAAAACACATGAATTATGTTCAAGAAATATTAAGATGACTAAGTGAATGGAAGTTTTACTATAAGAATTCAAAGTGTGCCTTTTGGTAGTAAGAAGTTACCTTCTTGGGTCATAAGGTCTCATAGGAGGAGATCAAGATGGAAGAGGAGAAAATCAAGGCCATCATTGATTGGCCTACTCCAAAGGAAGCCCTAAAAGTGTGGGTATTTAATGGTTTGGCAAGTTTTTATTGATGGTTTATCCACTACTATGTGCATGTGACCTCACCATTGATCAATCCCTTAAGGAAGGCCCCAAGCTTTCATTGGACCATCAAACAAAGATAACCATTCAAAAAATGAAATCCCATGGTGTCCTCACGACCTATCATTCAACCATATGATCCTCAACTAGCTTATGTGATTGATTTTGATGCTTCTAACTTTTCTATGGGAGTAGTGTTGTAGCAAGAATTTCTATATGAAGTACATCCCATTTCCTTTGTTTCTCACTAACTAAACACTACATAAGGGAATTACTTTGCTCAAGATCAATAATGTCACGCCATTTGTAGTTCCGCATCTAGATGCTCGGACACTGGAGTTCCAGTGATGGTAGTTAGAGTTATTCTAGCTGTTTCTTAGGGACTACTTTCCGACGGTTAGATTTCGTGTTCGGGGTACTGACTTCACGGTGGGGCCCACCGTTACTTTGCACCGTTTGCACCGTCGAGTGTGCCGTCAGCGGGACCGTTAGGGTTTCAGGGCTAGCTCGAGTCCAGGGGGTATAGTTTTGAAGTGAGCTCCAGAGAGCTCACTTCTCTGATGTTGAGCCTTTGAGTTCCTGGCTATGGTGGACAGAGGCCGGCGAGCGTCACCTGGATTCTCTATGCTTGAGTGGGTGTGGCTTGACGGTAATCAGTGCCCAGTTGTTGGCAGTTTATAGAGTGACAGATCAAGTACTGATCTGAGTTGAGTTGAGTTGAAAGTGTTAAGCAATCTGATTACATCAGAGAAGTGAAGTCAGGGGGAAATCGGGTGCAGGAACGTTGAGTGTTGGTGGTATCTCCAAGCTCGGTGGATCGTGGTAGCTCGATTCAGGTTCTGTGTTTCCCTAGTGTGCAGAAGCTTGTGTAGTTGATGCAAATTTGGCAGTTAGGCGGACGGTGTGCGGAAGCGCTGGCCAAATTTCGAGCAAAGAAGGAGCAATTTTCGAGCAGTGTTGTGATTTTGAGCTCAGGAGGTGAAGGCAGGACCAATTTGCTGCGAGTTGGGCTCGGAAAGTGAAATTGAAGGTGGAGTTGGAAAGCTCTTCTCATGAAATTGTGATTTGGAAAAACCCGTTTTGTCAATTTGGCTCAAGTGGAAAGTTAGCGGGGGATTTGGCGGACATCCATCTTTAGGGTTTACGTCAGATTTTACGTCAGATTTTTGGGCCAGAATTGGAGGAGTTTCGTTGTTTGGCCAGATTTGGAGAAGTTTCGCTAGTTTGGAGGAGTTTCGTAGATTTGGAGAAGTTTTGCCAATTTTGGAGGAGGTTCGAAGTGGCTGAATTGGCTGAATTTCGGCGTTTAGAGGCTTCGAGGCATAGGGCTGTGGGCTATGAGAGGCTACGAAGGCCTAGAAGGGCCAGAAGGGCCAGCAAGCCAGCTTGTTGGCGTGAGGCTAGCTAGTTTAGTGTAGATCTTGGTCATTGGTTGGCAAAATCTGCCTTTCTTGCTAGATTGTGCGCAACAGGGTTTGACCCCTAGATCTCTTGTTCCTAGACTGGTGCCCTAGCCAACTGGTCCACCCTCACTTGTTGTCATAGTGACTGTGCCACTATTATCTATACACATGTAGCTTTGGCTAGGAGAGGCAGTTTGATCCCATTCTTGGTGATCCTGGTAGCTTAGGACTTAGATACGAACTACTCTTATGTCAAATGCCAAATGGTGGCAGAGTCAGTCCCGTGTTGTGTTATGAGATGGAGGGTTTTTGTTTAGATTTCTTGTGATTGGATCCCCTCCATTCTCTGCTTCCTGTTTGTGCACCACGTTTGTGTGAGGTGCCTTGACTTTTGAGTGTTGGTGCTCTGGTGTGCTCTCGGTGGTGAGGCTGGAGTGATGACCTGTCAGACTACCTTTGTTTCTCTCCGGTGAGGCAGGAAGTGATGACCTGCAGACCGTGAGAGTGCGTGTTATGATGGCAGGTTACAGGTTGCCCTTCCCCTAGTGTAGTTATCTCGGTTAGAGTTACATTAGTGGGTGGTGTTTTAGTTGGTGTTGGCACGCGGTGGTGTTGGCACTTGGTGGGGCACTTGCGGTTGCGACTTGCTGTTGCAGTTGGTGGTTCGGGTTTGTTGGTGTGGTTACTTTGTCACGACGGAGTTCTTTGGAGATTCCAGAGGAGTTAGCTCTGCAGTACGCACTGGGTTTACTCGAAGTGGTGCTCGGTATCAGCCTGTATCTCAGGTCCCAGTGAGGGAGGAGATTGACTCTGAGTTGGAGTTCGCCACAGGAGCTGATTCAGTTGAGAGTGCACTTGGTGTGTCCGCACCGTTGTTGTGGGACATGGACGAGATTTATGGGGCCTCCAAAGGCCCTAGGCGTTACTCTGGTACAGTGGGTACCATTGAGTTGGATGACTTCATCCAGGAGTTCGATAGTTGGTGTGATCTGTAGCAGATGCGGAACCCGACTTTGTTCACACCCTTCATGGCATGGAAGGGGTTGTTTCAGCACTTGGAGGGTCCACCGATGGACGACTACCATGAGTTCAGGAGAGCTCATTTGGAGGAGATTGAGTTATGGAGACAGTATTGGTCTCCACACTATGTCTCCATCACTTCAGGTTCGGTGGCCAGGAGTAGGTCGGCTGTACCTACGAGTTCTAGCTCGAGTAGTGTTGGTGGAGCTAGTGGAGGTGCACTAGCTGGAGATAGTGCTACTACGAGTGGAGGTACCGCTGCAGGAGGTGGTGTGGTACCGGGGTTTAACCCCATGGTTGAGTTCTTCCTATGTTTGAGGCAGAACTACCAGGGAGTGCGGACTGACAAGCTGAGGAGCTTGCAGGAGTTCCAGCGGAAGGCTGGAGAGAGCCTACGCGAGGCATACACTCGCATGAGGCGGCTGATCAGTTTCACTCAGGGAGTTACTGAGGCCCAGGCAGTCCAGTTTTGGTATGGGATACTGGACAGGGAGTTGCGACGTAGAGTTCGTGATGCTACGTTGTTGCAGGCTACTTCGCCCACTTTGGCAGTAGTCTTTGGTTTGGCTGAGCATATTGAGCTCAACATGGTGGAGGAGAGAGTGGTGACATCTGGATTTGGTAGAGAGACCTCATCCATGGTTGTGACTTCTTCTAGAGTGCAGCAGAGTGCACCACGCCCAGTTGGGTTTCGAGGACAGGGTGGACAGCCCAGATCCTATGGAGCGAGTGGAGGGCCTAGTGGAGTTAGACCCTTACCCTCATTTTCGGGTCAGCAGCAGCCAGTGAGTGGTGGTGTTGCTTGTTGGACTTGTGGTGGACCTCACCATAGGAGAGAGTGTACTCAGGGCAGCGGACCTGATACCTCTGGTGCATCACAGCCAGCACAGAGGCAGTGTGAGCACTGCCATAGATTTGGTCATACTAGTGACCGGTGTTTTGACCTACACCCGGAGTTACGGAGTGGTAGGGCTGCTATGGCAGGTAGTAGAGGAGCTCCAGTTCATGGAGGACGAGGTGGTAGAGGTGGTGGTAGAGGATCTACACCTAGTAGGGGTGCAGTACCTGCCCTTACTTCTGACACAGCTATGGCTACTCGGATTGAGCAGTTGGAGCAGAGATTGGCTAGTATGGCTATTGCTCATAGGAGATCAGATTCGGGTGCTGAGGCTTCCACCTCATATGCTGGTGATAGAGATGCTTTGGACTTCATGTGCGGAGCAGCACAGGTGGATGCATCTGCAGCAGTGACTAGGAGTGCAGTACGTGCTCCAGAGCCTAGAGGAGCATCAGCGGAGTTGGACCCACAGAGAGGAGAGGTTGGGAGACAGGTCAGACTTCCCCAGTCTTTCACGCTATCTGAGGCATTGCAGACGACATCCATGGTTCCTAGACGTCCCAGTGCAGGTGTGGTAGGTGGTGATGGAGTACCTGATGGAATACCTGCTAGTCAGCCACCTGCTACTACACAGATTGAGTCTAGCATGATGTTGGGGGCGGCTCAGCTGATTATGCGGCATCCTTTATTTTCAGCCAGTGACATGTTTACATTGGGAGTGGACCCAGCCCCAGTGTTCCGGTTGGCTGCCACGTTGTGTGAGAGTAGGGATGGTGCAGTTCCTACTACTAGAGCAGAGGTGGTTGGTAGTGGAGCTGACTTGTTTGAGGAGCATGGGATCCGTTCAGCGACCAGTGGTTTATGGCAGGCAGCAGCGGCTAGACTGGAGGAGTTGCCAGCTAGACCGGCCTTTGAGAGAGCGCGGTTTACACCTGGTGTTGTCCTATTGGATAACCAGAGGGGGATTTTTCGTTTGGTGGGACCTTCAGGGAAGGTCTATACACCACAGAGAGTCTTGTTAGACTCTGGTGCGCAGCCCCTTATGTTGGGGAAGGCTGCAGTTGTTGGTCTGGAGTTACGGAAGACCGATGTGGAGAGGTGTCCATTTCAGATCCAGACATCTCTTGGTGGTGGTTCGACACAGTACATCACACGTGGAGAGCTTGTTGTCCAGGTTCAGCCTGGTCATCCGACTGATAGCTCGGTGGTGAGAGCTCAGGCTATTGCGACGATAGCTGAGTCCTATGATGTGCTAGTTGGGGGAGCAGTGTTATACCCTATGGGTTTCAGTATTGACTATTGGGAGGAGACAGCCTCTTATAGACCTGGTTGGCAGTCTGGTGAGGGACGGGTATGTCGCCTACCAGTACGCTTCAGTAGTGGCAATCTTGGCTCACTACAGTCCGGGACCATGGCAGCATCAGTTTTGGCTTTCAGCGGTGCAGTTACTTGGCCTGGTGACTTGTTGGAGGGGAACGCCCATGCAGAGGATACTCCAATACCAGAGGAGATCACTCGGCTATGGAGTACGAGTGGGATTGTTCCATCCACCTTGGATGTTCCATTGTGGAGTTCAGAGGAGGCATTGCAGCAGCATGCAGATCAGTTGGTGCAGCAGGCTTGGAGTGGAGCCTTCGTACCATCAGGGGATGAGTGTGAGGATGAGCCTCCAGAGGCGATTGCTTTGACACCTCTGGATACCACACTCATTGCTTGGCAGTATCCAGTAGAGGGGATATGCCTATTGGAGTTGTTTGGTGGGATCAGCACCGGACTAGCTGCGGTATTACAGGCGGGTATCCGAGTACAGAGGTACTTGTATGTAGAGAGAGATGAGACTGCTAGGCGAGTCTCTCTACATCATGTGGCACACTTGGCCTATCGGTATCCGGAGTTATTACCGATGTCAGCAGTCAGAGGTTACCAGAAGGCCTTACCAGGAGACATTTCCTTACTGGGGGCGCATGACCTAGAGAGACATGGGCCTGTTCACTTGGTGATTTCTGGATGGCCATGTCAGGGACATACACGTGCGGGCCGCGGTTTGGGTCTTCAGGATCCTCGTTCTGGTGTGTTTTGGGAGATGGTACGGATACTACGACATCTCCAGGTTCATCAGTCTGTTTCTCCAACTTACCTTTTGGAGAACGTTCCATTGATGGGTGATTCTCGCACTAGAGTGGTGGCGAGTACACATCAGGTCCATTCATGGATGGGACCTGCTGTATTGTTAGATGCAGCCAGAGTGGGATCACGGGCTCATCGTCTTCGTCTTTGGTGGACAAACCTCTTACCCAGAGAGGTTCTACAGCGTGCTTATGATGGGATTCAACGACTGGACCACATTCTTGTTGATGATATCTTGGATGTTGGGCGTCAGTCTCAGACAGTGGTAGTGGCTGATAGGTCACCCATGGCAGTGGTGAACCTAGTTGGACAGCCTAGAGCTGCATTTCCCACACTCATGAGTTTCCCAGGCTCTCATGCTTTTCGAGAGGGAGGACCTGGACTTGTTTGGGACTCACAGTTACAGCAGTTGGTGGAGCCCAATGCTGATGAGAGAGAGCGGGCGATGGGTTTTCGCACCGGTATTACCGCTGTTCCAGCAGTGTCAGAGGCATCCAGGCGTCAGGTGTTAGGTCAGGCTATAGACCTGAACTGTTTGACCTGGATTGTGAGCCTTGGTTTGGCAGAGCAGCGTAGGATGCGCTTGATAGGCATCACCACTCGGACACTTGTGAGCCCTGTGCCTATCGAGACGATTCAGGCACATGCTGGGGGCGATGGACCGAGTGGACATGGTATTCTTGGGACACATCCAGTAGCTACTAGGGAGAGTGGTCTACTTGGAGTCCATCCAGGTGAGCGTGGGCTACTTGGATTACACCCTTGGTCCACATGGGATGCAGCCAGAGGACGTATGGAGCTTGCAGCCAGAGTGGAGGGAGTTTTTCACACAGAGGTTGGGACCTCTAGTGGTCGGGAGCATGACACCATTGCTCCCAAGGGCCCAGTATAGCAGCCAGTCAGTACGTCTTCCACTCCTACTACAGTTATAGAGGATACTTGGGAGCCAGATCTTGGACCCAAGCTTACTGGAGAGGAAAGACGGAGGGTTTGGAGGTTCTTGAGGAGTCACACGAGTTGTTTTGCCTTCAGTATGAAGGATTTGGGTGCTCTGAAGGGACCTGGTATACGGATTGAGCTGACTAGCGACACACCTGTTTTCCGACGTCCTTATTGATATAGTGAGATGGAGAGGACATTGATTCAGAGCCGGAGTAGTGACCTTTTTGAGGCTGGTTTGGTGGAGATTTCACATGGAGAGTATGCATCAGCGACAGTGATGCCAGCCAAGAAGGATATGCATGGCAACTATACAGATAGGCGGATGTGTGGAGATTACCGTCCTATCAACCGACAGACCAGGGCTGATCGGTATGCCATGCCTACACCGGAGGAGATTTTTGATGCGATTGGGCATGCAAAGGTCTTCAGTACTTTGGATCTTCGAGCGGGATATCATCAGTTGCCGATCAGGGAGGAAGATAAGTCCAAGACAGCATTTTGGGCTATTGATCCTCACGGCAAGGATGTGTTATATCAGTGGAGATTCTTACCATTTGGGTTGAAGAATGCTCCTGCTGAGTTCCAGAGGGTCATGGATAGGATCCTAGCTGGACTAGATTTTGCTCGGTGCTATATTGATGACATTTTGGTGTATAGCACTACTGTGGAGGAGCATGAGAGACAGTTGTTGGAGGTGTTTGAGAGGTTGAGATCTCATGGACTCAAATTACATCCTGGGAAGTGTAGGTTCTTCCATGAGCAGGTTGAGTATTTGGGTCACACTATCTACCCCGGAGGACTTGGTGTTCAGCAGACCAAGGTGGAGGCTATTGCACATATTCCTCGACCTACGGATGTGAGCAGAGTGCGAGCATTCCTTGGGTTGGCAAACTTCTATCGCCGCTATGTTAGAGGATTTAGTGCCATTGCCAAGGCCTTGACGAAGCTGACCAAGCTTACACAAGAGTGGTGTTGGGGAGATGAGCAGGAGAGAGCTTTTGTAGAGCTCAAGGAGAGGTTGACATCTGCTCCTATTTTGAGGAGACCGATCAGGGGACGACCATTTCAGGTTCACACTGATTGGAGTATGTTGGGGCTTGGAGCGGTGCTCACCCAACATGATGATGAGGAGAAGGAGTTTGTGGTGGCCTATGCTAGTCGCTCCAACAATTCAGCGGAGGCGAAGTATAGTTCATATGAGGGAGAGTGCTTGGCAGCAGTTTGGGCAGTAGCACATTTCCGATGTTACCTATTTGGTAACCCCTTCACTCTCATCACTGATCATCAGCCGCTGAAGTGGTTGATGGAGTCCGACAAGCTTTCAAGGAAGCTTGCACGATGGGCTCTGATTTTACAGGAGTATGATTTCACGGTTGTTCACAGACCTGGAGTGGTGAACCGTGATGCAGATGGGTTGAGTAGAAACCCATGTCCCAGCCAGCAGGATCAGACCGGAGCACGTTGGCATGGTGAGACAGATGAGGAGATGGTGCCAGGTTGGCATGCATCGGCCTTTCTGTGTATATTTGCAAAGACATTGGTGGTATCTCTCTCAGTGCATACAGGAGGAGTTATTGAGGTCACAGATCCAGAGAGTGAAGATATTGGTACAGTTCAGCGAGACATTCATGATGATGTCTTAGTGATGGACTATCTTCGCACTGGTGTTGTGGGTGGCACAGTTGGGGCCAAGGAGAGAGACCGTGTTCTTCAGCGGGCCAGACGGTTCAGATTGGAGGGTAGACACCTTTTGCGTGTATGGGAGGATGGTAGAGTGCGAGTAGTACCACTACTTGCACATAGAGTCTATGTATGACTTATGTGTGAGTTGTGCTTTTATAGTGTATGATGTTGACAGCGATGTATGTTGTGTAGCGATGTATATACGCACGACAATAACAACTAGCAATGATATATGCCACCAAGGTATAGAGACATTTTCTCTTGGAGAAATATGATCACAAACATTACATTTGGAGCACATAAAGAGTTGACATCATTGATGGGAGAAACAACTATAAATGTTTGAGTACAAGCTCAACAATTCCATGTCATCTCCAATTCCCTATCACAATAACCAGATTTGAAGACTCTTCTTGAATTTCTCATCATGGCAACAATTATGATAGTGTCAATAGATTCAAAGGTCCAAATGGAGTTAATAACCATTTTTCAGCAAGATCTCTCCTTTTAATTGGTACAAGGTCATCTTGTAAGACATGACAAGGAGTACAAGACCTTTTTACTCAAAGATGGACTTTTATGTTATGAGAACTGCATCTATGTTCCAACTTTAGGTGATCTATGCTTGGCGTGACTTCATGAGGCACATGACTTACTAAATGTAGGACACATGGGGGTAGACAAAACCTTGAGCACTCTATAATAACAATGGCAATGGCCAAAAATGACATAGTGTTGTGTTGTGGTTTGCATAGCCCATAAAAAGAAAACTAGTGTGGTTTATCTCCATAAAGATAGAGTAGATTATATGATAGATCCCACGTTTGAGCTATTATCATGTGAAAAATCTATGTACATTTAAGTAGATAGCCATGTGGAGTATGATCTTATCCTTTTCACGGCTTTGATGTGTATAGGTGGTGGAGAGTTGAGAGAAAAGTGTGTGTTTTTTGTTTGAAGACTCTCAAGTAGGAGGAAGATGTGGGGACTAAGAGTTGTAGCAGAGCGTGGCGCACTAGAGCATCAGAAGAAACACTTGAGTAGGAGATATCTTGTGTTCCCAATCTACCACTCCAAAATCTTTTTCTCATCAAGCTTCATATTCTATACCATGACGGCTTACAAGATTGGATGGTGGCATATTTTGGGGCAGCATTCATGGAGTTGATGATAGAAAACCTAAATCCTATTGTCTTTCCAGCGCTTACTTATGAGCAAGTATAGAATTTAAAATTTTATGTGCTCTTATAGAAGGAGAAAGATTTAAATTTTTTCATGAGCTTCAAGGTGGAGTTGTGTGGTCCATTTGTCAAAAAGTGAAGAGGTTTAATGATAATTTTTCAAGAAATCAGGTCCCAATAGGAGAAGCCTGAACTTTTTCAATGACTGAAGGAGTTAAAGGAGTGCATTCATGGAGATAAGAGCCAACAAAGTAAAATCAAGAGACAAAAACTATGGGAATTGAACAAATTTTGAGAGGATTAGGTCAATTCAAGCCGGGGGGTTGAATTCTCACTTACATGAGCAAACAAGAGAATTTTGAGAGTTGTGTCATATCTTTTAACTAAGTCATGTGCATTAGTTAGTTAATTTTGAGAGTTGTGTCATATCATTTAGTAGAACATTTTTATCTTCAATCATGATTGAATATCAATTCTCCCATTTTTATGACTATGATTAAATATAGTGTTTTTGAGGATTATGTATGCCTATGATCTAGAAATGTGGGAAAAGTTGCCAAGAACCAAGAGTAAACCCTCAATGAGGGATTTTGAAATTGGGATGGAAACTACAAAAAATTTGCCAAGTTTGAAAGCTTGTCAAATGAACTATAATAATCAAATTGTAGCTTTCTTTATACCATTGGAAGGCTTATCTCATAGGATTTTCACCGAGTTCTAGATCATGCAAATCAAAGCAACACAAGAAAAGTTATTGTCATTTGAGTTACATAGAATATACCCCATTCAAGAGGTATAAAATCTCTCCACTTGGAGAACAAATTGGTTGCAAGTTGGAGTACAAATTGGGAGAAACTTGGAGTACAAATTGAAATCAGCTTGAGGATAAGGCATGAGGTTCTGAAGCTGATTTTTGCCAAAAGCATGAAGAGTTGTTGTTGAATTCTTGTAGTTGGATCCTCTTTGTGCTTACATGCTTGTTTATATGCCCAATAGGCTTGGATTGGTGTACAAGTATTGTGCTTAGATATTTTTCTTCTTCTAGGAGTACTATGTATTTCTCCTTGGTAATGTTGGAAATGATTACCTACAGACCAAAAGTGAGTGTTATGATGACAAGTTAGGTTCCTCGTTACTACCCTACTTGATAACATGAACATTAGAACAAGAGTGGAAGGTTCTAATGGTTGGGTAACACACATGATTAGACTAGTAGTGATAGATTTACATACAAGCTCTGGTCCATAAGCTCCATAGCTTGGCATCTTGTGTGTTCATAAAGGGAGAAAAGCAAAGTATGATAACTGAAGTTTGAGACTTTGTTTAATCTTGTGAGAGTTGCCAATGCAACAAAGCTAGCAATTAGAAATTGGGTGGACTATTCCCACCATTTCCCATCCAATTTTCTTGATGGGAACATATGAGCTTAGAACTTATCACATCCTTGCCAAGGACAAAGTAAGGTCATACAATGATTGTGTTGTTTGTTGATAAGCTTAGTAAGCAAATCCATTTTGCACCAAATTTTGATACAATGGATGCTCCAACGTTGCCCCAAATCTACTTTGACAATATCTTCAAGCATCATGAGATATCTCATGTACTCATCTTTGATTGTGATCCTTGATTCACCAAAAAAAATTGGCAAACATTCTTCAAGCTACTTGGCACCATCCTTGCTTTGTCCACAACCTATTACCTTCAAATTGATGAGCAAAAAAAGTGAAAATTGCACCTTGGAAGATATGTTTCATACTTTTGTCATCATTCATCATACTAAATAGGATGAATACCTTGTGGTTGTTGAGTTTACCTACAACAACTCCAAGCAAGCAAGCAAGCACCAAATTCTCTCCCTTCTTCTTTTTTAGCCAATACCCACTTATTCCAGATTCCTTTCTTACTCCTTTGCAATCTCACCTTCCTCATACTTCCACTTTCTTGTCCACAATATCTCACTCCTTACAACAAGCCAAATCTCATCTTCTTATTGCTCAAAATTGTCAAAAGGAATATGCCAATCAACATTGTCATGATCTCAACTTTCAACTAGGTGACAAGGTCATGCTTTCTTCTAGTAACCTACCTCTCCCAATTGGTACCCAAGTTCATAATTTTATGCCTAATTGGATAGTTCCATTTGATATCATCCAAATCATTTCTCTTGTTTCTTCTCAATTTGCCTTACCTAGTCATATACAAATCCACCATATCTTTCATATTTCAAAGTTGAAACCCTTTGTTTTTTAATCCATCTTCCTTTTCCACTCTTGTCCAACCCACTCCTCCAATCCTTATTAACAATCATGAGGAGTATGAAGTTAGTCATATCCTTGCATGTTGTAACATTCAATGTCACCACCAATAACACATTGAGTACAAAGTCCTTTGGAAAGGGCATCACTTTCATGATGCCACATGAGAGTCTTTTTCTCATCTCCACAATACACAAATGGACATCCAAGATTTTAAAGCTTCCATGGTAACAAGGACATCACCAACTAGCAATGGGGGAATATGTAACAATATGGAGTTTATAGACAAGTTAATCAAGACTAACAAAGTAAAAAATATGCCAAATTAGCCAAGAATGATAAGAATGTTTTAGCATCTAGGAAGCTTCTTTGTACCTTCCAAGTATCAAGTAACATGTTTGCTAAGTAAAAAATCTCTAGGAAGAAGCTTCTTGACTAGCTTAGCTTGCATTTTGAGATGATGGTTTTTAGAAAGTTTCATGAGAAGATTCCTAAAAAAATTTTATATTCTCTATAAATACCAGAACCCAAGCTCATGCTAGACATACATAGTTTCACTAATTCAAGAGTCCCAATGTGATTGTTCACTCCGGTCTTCATTTCTCCTATTTCTCTCCTCGGTCTTTCACACTTTTGCTCTAGGTGATGAGTTGTTAATGTTGGCTCTATAACAATACAAACCATCTAAATCACCTTAGATAGAGTATATTTGCAATTGACTACTATTGGTATAGACCAACATCTATAGTGCTAGAATATTTGATACAATCAAGCATATTAGATGTGATGGAAAATCACCCTCACCAAATTGACATCAATTTGAATCATTCTTGTTGTTATAGATTGTGTTAAAACTAGTTAGAAAACATATTAGATGTGTTAAAACTAATTAAATATTAAACATATTAGATATTAGATGGAAAATCATCATTACCTCAATAACACCAAATTGAATCTATATGGTTGCTCTAGATTTTGTTAGAACTAAATATAAAATGCACATGCAATAAAGTAGAGAAGATACAAATGTAAGTGTCTATGTTCAAAAATTAAAACTATACCCATGGAAAAATACACAAGTATTTGATTTCATTTTGAATTATGTAAGATGGAGTAAAAAGTTGTCCATGTACAAGTTACTACATTTTTTTGTTAACTTTGGTACCTTCATTAAACTAGCATTAAATTTAACCTCTAATGCACCATCAAGACCACCATACATGGTATTTATCCAAAGAACTCATTAAAACATATTATAACCAAGGATCAAAAAATATATATATTCTAACAAAGAATAAGTTACTTCTTAGAATTTGAGAATGTTTAAAATAATCACCTTTATATGTGTTACTATTAAGAATAAGTTACTTTTTATAATTTGAAAATGTTTGAAATACTCACCTCTTTGAAATGGGTTGATAATACTTAGATAATAATGTTGTATATATATATATATATATATATATATATATATATATATATATATATATATATATTCATATTTATATATTGGTAGGTTTATATTAATAATCAGTATGAACCAATCTTATAGCCATAGATTACAAAGAGTTAGTAACAACAAATGCGACAAAAAACTCAAGAATTTTGGTATAAACATGCATTGACCAAAGCCACAACAAACACTAGGGTATTGCTAAGTTTGTTTGTCTAACTTAGGTATCATTACGTTAAAGTGCCATTGTTAGGGTGCTATCAAGTTTACCTCTAGATCAAGATCAACATTAGAAACATATGTAACTGAGATGGAAGAAGGATCATTTTGTCTTCAAGTGTTAATTTGGCTTGTGAGATATTTTTTATATTCATAAGCATTAGAGTACCCTCCATCCTTTGCTTCCCTACCTTAAGATTGTACAAGAGGTTTGCAATCTTCCTTGACGGATTGACAAATTCAACTTACACTACATTCTCTCTTAGTTGACTAATCCATTCCTTGCACTTTTAGAGTACGTCTTTGCTCTTGCTTTAGCAAAGATGTAGAATCTTGGACTCTAGCTCAAACATGCATTAGTGCATTTTGACTCATATACCACTTTCTCTACAACAATGAAGTTCCGCCTAGGTTTGGTCCACATATCTGCATCTTCATTACTCACTTATTAGTGTACATTGGATGCATTAGTAGTACATATGATATAGATAGAGGATAGCTACACATGATGCTAGCAAGAATATAGTGTTTGCCATGGTATGAGAGAGTGGATACCTTGCTTGGGCGGAGTGTTTATATGCTTTATAAACAATGGGTCAATGAAAATTTATACTTGGTCTAAGATAATCGGGTTATAATAACAAACATTGTGCTTTCAGACCCTACACATGATATAGTTTCCAAGGGAGTGATCACTCATCTCTCGATGACCGAGAGCTGCAAAACGTAAAATCTCCAAGTATAAAGGCATACATCCAGGTCATCTCTTTGTTCTTCTAACCTTCATGATGGAAGCAATGTTTCACACATTTGTAAAGAGTGCCGGAGTGCATTTCCCGAGGAATGCATAATATTTTAAAATGTCAAGAGTACAACTCTCCCTCTCATATTTAATAATATATTTTAGATAGGATGTATAGAGTTCTCTACCAAGAGATGGATGAGATCCATAGGAGATTGCTGTCTCCTATGTATTGAGAGAGCGATCACCTCAAATGCTCGAATTAGTTGTAGACCATACTATACTTGCATAGATCGGTACATCTTAGGTACCAAAGGCAGATTCCTATTGAGGTTTACCCCATTTTACCATGTCTTGTCCTTGTACGGCTCGATAGGATTTACACTTCTTGTTGTCCTACGCGGTCGCCTCTCTCGATCGAGAGCCGTGTCTGATCCATCTGGGGGAGAGTTCGAACATCTAAGAGCGCGGGAGAGAAGAGAGAGCGTCTGGTTCAAGACAAGCCATCTATTATGTTATATGTTCGCTTTGATATTATCCCTCGCTTTGTTGGTACACCTTGCATGCGTTTCGGAAATTAGTGGATACTGGATATTGAATTTGGAGCACAAATGTGTGCGTGGCGAAGCTCAAACCAGTGTCTGAGATTTGCAGTTTGAGTGCTCCAGGTACAGCCAATTTCTGTGTGATACTGAACGCGTCGTCTCTTGTAAGCTCGCAGGAATTAAGTGATCGTGCGTGTAGTATTTAGATTTCTGCTTGTAAGGGCTTGCAGGAAGTAAGCGACTGTGAATGTCGTGTTTCTTTTTCCGAGCAATTTTGACTGTCTCAGGTTTACTAAGGTGCCTCTGTAGCTCGACTGACTGCGTCGTCTAGGAATCCCTGCAGGAGTTCTTCTAGGAACTGAGTAATTAGCGAGTGTAGATGAACAGATATTCATATTCAATGGTAATGTTCTTAATTGGTTTTGGATTGTTTGATTTACTGCCGGTATTCACATTTGGATGAGCTTTGAACGCTTGAGATAGAAGTGATTCTAACAGTCTTGTTTGAATTGGAAATCATGAGCTCGATTCTAGTTTTGCTTAAATCAGTCGAAGGAGATGTCGTTCTACCGGAACAAGCGGAAAGCTAAGGTGGAGGATGATTTCATTGACGATGACGACGCGGAGGAGGCACTGTCTTCGGAGGACGAGAGAGCCACGAAGAAACCAAAGAGCAAGAAGCCGCGTGACGTGACACGAAGTATGAAGGCAAATGTGAAGCCACTGGCATCAAGAGTTGATCCAGAGGCAGGAATCACTGCCTGCATGGTTTGTAGCCTGCATCCATCCGCTTTCAAGCGTACCTTGTTGTGCATCTTCAGAGTCTGAAATTATCTGGAATGTATGATGTAGTGGTTTCTCGATCAACCTGCTGTCAGCGCTAGGGTTATTTACTTAGTCTATTGTCTAATTCAGCACGTTGCGTTTGTTGGATATTTGCTGATATACTCGTTGCTGATTCTATAGATATCCAACAAACGCAAGGTAGTGGTGAGACAGTTCAAGCGTATGATTCTTATCGACATACGAGAGTATTACGGACAGGGGGACGATTTGAAGCCGGGCAAGAAAGGTACCGTCGACTGTAATTTAACTGGAACTGCTCCGCAGCAAGAGTTGAGACGACTATGAGAAATTTTCAAGAGATTCAAACATAAGACGATCTGTTACTTGAAAATTTTTGTGAGAGTTCGCTTTTGAGCTCATATCAGCTTCTAATGTGACAGTTCTCGTCTTATCATTGTTCTGGTGGTTGCAGGGATCTCACTGAGTTTGGATCAGGTCAATATCCTCCCTTTTACTGATTCGCCCTATGATCTGTCTGCTGCATTATGCTACAGTTTAAGATACTGGATGTACCCTTAATCTTTCAGCTGAATTTGGAGGCTGACCGAATAATTCTGCCAGCTATAGTTCTTCATCGTGATCCCCTGTTCTCGACTCTATGTCCTGTGAAGTCTTCTTATGTGGTTATCGGGGTCACTTTCAATGTGGTGAATGCAGTGGAAATTACTGAGACAAAACATCAGCAAAGTGGACGAGGCTATCGAGGAGATGAGCTAAATACTGCTGTCTGTAGAAGTAGACGCACCTTACAATGTAGATAGTTACTAACAACAACCAAAGCGGTTGTTGTGAGTGTCGGGTGAAGGTGGATTTATTCTCCATCAACGAAAGTTTTGTTCAAAAACTTCTGTAGAATCATCGGGACTTTTATGTAAGTCTGAAGCTGACGAAAACTCATAGGATTGTATCCGCTCGTCTTCTCTTCCACTTGAAAGAAACCGGATCCGTACCGAATATTGCTAATCAGTGTGTCAGTTAGGCGGGCCATCTAAATGGAGTACTTTTATTGGTTCGAGCCTGAGTAGGACTTGAGTCTGTACTTGTCGGGAAATATTGTGAGTGAGACTCGAGACAGCACTTGACGGAAATACGTGAAAGGTATACCTTCTCCAGTACTTGGTTTACAGGATTCCTGAACAAAAGGTTTAGTTTGATATGCACCAAGAACCGAATTGACTTCGAGTCGGAAGGAAAAACTGGGAGCCTGCAGGTTGTTAACATGGTCAACTGTTGGAGAAAGAAATTTTAATCGCAGGCGGGAACGGAAGTTGGGAGGTCGACATGCACACGAATACCACCTCAAGTCCATACAATCCAAGAACTGCACGTCATGTCTTTCCTCTCACTAATGCAGTATGTCTCTTAACCAAACGCGATAACCAGTTTTCAGCACTTAACGACTGACGTCTTTCTTCAGAGCTAAGAGCCCTTCCGGACACAAAACCCACAAGATAAGTGGTCTTCCATATGAATGCAGAAGATTGGATCAAGCATGCAAATGAGTCTAAATTGAGCATTTGAACGAAATTGTTGCGGTCAAGGGTCTGGCGAAGGTCTACAACTGCCAAAGGAGGCGATACCCCGAGAGGCCAACAAGGTTGAGAAGCCTATATGCGCTATGCGTGTCCTGAGTCATGGACGAAACTCCAGATGCCGATTACTTGACAAATACTATAGGCCGGCCGCTGAGTCTCGCGGTGGCAGAAGTGTGCATAGTTCAACCGGCAGATCCCGTTGAATGGCTCAGTGGATGGCTGTACAAATATGTCGACAGTGCGGAATGGCTTAAAGCATACAAAAAGCAGAAGTGGGAATCATCGGCTCTGGAGGCGCAGAATAGGCGTCAGTCTTCCATAAAGGCACAGAGGGATTCAGAACAAAAGGGCTTGCGAATTTCTTCGTGCAATTACCTAGTTTCCCTTGAGGATGATCCTTACAACCTGTGGAAAAACGCGATCAAAGCTGTAACGACTTTCACTGGTTTTTATCATTACCTGAAGCCCTTGCGCTTCAAAATCTAAAGCATCTCATAAAATGAACCTTCCCTTTGTATATAGGACATTTTGCTAAGGTCCATAGTCCCAGCTCATTTACAATCAAATGAGTCGTATCCCTCGTACCACGATATGATATGTCGTTGGCAACAGATTTTGCCAAGAGGTTTTGGAGTTCACAATTTCTTGTGTAAGGTATATTTCTAACAACAGTAACAGGAATTAGATACGGGACTATCAGATTTGATTCACAATTGCATCGCTCTATCTATTGAATTGTGAAGATTTGTGGATGTGATAAACGATCTTTCCTGTTTTCTGGGAAATCCTGGTTTGAGTGATGAGTATTAAGATCTTGACGGCTCTTGATTGGTGTAAACTTTGCTGTCGACTGGGCGGAAACTGCGAAACGATTGCTTTCGCAATCATGAAATACATGTCATGGTTTGGCTTCAGTAATCCAGACTCTCGATTTTTAGTTATCCACAACGTAGAGTTTTGTGCAACGTCATTACAGCCAGGACAACTGTAGCCGGTGCGTAATTGAATATTGAGCGCCAACACGGCACTGCACATGAACTTATTCTATTCACTTCAGAATTGATTATAGTCATCTTTCTCTTTCACGAATCAATTTAGATGAGCGTCAAAGCTCGTATTCGTATTAACAGCGGCGTTTTATTTGGTATAAGTCCTCAAATTGAGCATTCATGTTGATGGCAGTACGGAACACAGAGTATCTTCAGCTGGAGTCAAGAAATTTTCGGCATAAATGATCGTGACTTCATCTGTAATTTATCAATCAACTTGTCTACACCGCATCAGACCAAGAGTTGATTGTAAGTTTGATGTCTTTTGCCTCCAGAGTGCAGCTCTGTCTACATTGCAACTGTAGTCGAGCCTGTGTGGGAGCCAAAGCCTAAGAGAGCTGACAGGGAAGAGGATGGAGAAGGGCAAACAGAAGCTGAGCCTGAGCAGTCCGAAGGTGAAGAAGGCGAGGAAAAAGAAGAGGACGACCGGACTTATGACAGCGACGAAGAAGAAAGGATAGCGGAAGAGGAGCGGAAAGCTGAAGAAGAAGCAGAGGCTGCAGCTGAAGCGGCCGAAGCAGCGGCGGCTGCTGCAGCAAAGAGTGAAACTGATGGCGAAACTGATGCGGGGAGTGAGACCGATGCAACAACCGATGCAGGGTCCGAGTTGTCAGATGGACCAGCGGAAGCAAAAGAGGGAGATGAAGGAGAATCAAGTGCTAAAGGTGCTGAAGCAGAAAAGCCTCCCGAGAAACTTCCAAAGCCTCCCAGACCAGTGAAATACAAAAAGCTGATCTGCAAGTACATGGCTGCTTCACCAAACAACCTCTTCATGTATAACAAGGAGATGAAGAGGAAAATGGTAAATTTACGATCTTTACCTTCTTTCATCAACGGCCTAATTATCTTCTGGCTTCTTAAAAGAAAAGCAGGTACACGTACATTGAGTTGGTACCTCTTAAGACTTGAACTTGAAGTTCAGCAGTGTATACTCGATGTTATAGAACACAACTGCACCATCATCCTTGCTTTCGTGGTGATACTGCGAGATTCTTTACAGGGTCTTCGGTGATAAGCATTCTTACGTGGAAAAGTTTCCATGTACCTACAACCCCATGTAGTGACCGTTCCAAATGCGCTAGTTCTTTAAACCGAAGTAAATCTTTTCTCTTCATGGTCCGGTGCGTCTATGCAGAAGCTTTAGTAGTGCAGTCTTGGATCGTGTAGAATGTCAAAATGCATCCGTGGAAGTGCCATGTGCCAAAAGAATAGGTGAACATCTGAAAACCTGGCATTAGTACTCATCCTCATCCACTTGAAGAGAGGAGGAACTGCTTACTGCATTTTAGTGTTTAGAAGCGCATGTCTCGGACTACTCGCAGAGGTGTGATTTGATATGAGTTATGGCAAGGCTTTAAATTGCAGGGCACTTTGACTTTTGAAGTTATGGAGAAAGGCCTGCCCGAGCTGCACATACCAAACGTTTTGTACAGGAAAGGTTAAGAAAATTTTAGAACTTCTGCTTATGTTTAATAAGCTGCAACCCCCAATATTTTTGATTTCTGCAACATAGCATCACACTTCGTCTTTTCACAACTCGGTCCAAGAATGATATACGTGTATTGGCCGTAACAATTCTCATTGTTACGGGCCAATACACGTATATCATTTTGATTGGTGTTGATACTGGTTGCATCTTTTGATTACTGTTGCTACCACGAAATGCCACCTCTGACCTGATTCGCTGAGGGCCATATGCGACGTACTTATACACACAGCAATGTTCCAGAATATGGTGATGCCGTGAACAGAACCTGAAATGAGCTCAGATTTTGTGATTTAGGTGTTTATTTCTTTGGAGGACTTCCAAGGCTGGGTGCCTATTATGTTGCTCCTATTACTCTACCCGGAACAATGACCTATCCACCACGGGTGAACACTCGACCTATAGCATGTCATTACAATAAGATTGTTCCCTTGGGAAACTCAAATTTTAGCTCATGCAGTACTTTGAAAATGACGATGTCTCTACTCCCCACGAACCAGAGTTCAACTTCCTCTCAACTTCCTCCGGGTTCATAAAATACTTGCTTCTCTCGCAGATTAAGTCATACAGCGAAGAGATCATATCGAAAGTTCTCTATTTCATGTGAGCTGAATTTCAATAGTAGGTTAAATCAAAGATTTGACTTGGTCAAAGTGACCTGTAGGATCCAGGTGGTAGGACTGCTCTGTGCAGATACATTGAAGTTCGAGACCGCAGGATCGGGTGAACCTTTTACACCACCAGAACAAGCTTTCATGAGAGATGTTGCTAAGGCAATCGGTTCTGCTATGAGTCAAGATCTCCTAAAAGTCATAGAAGACATAGATACTGTAACCCCTCCTTTAATTGAGAAAATAAAGACGAAATTCAGAGAGATCAAACTAGCTCATGGGAAGGCAGTGAAGAAGGCAGCAAAGGAGCTGGTTAAGGCACAGAAAGCGAAAGCAAAAGAGGAGAAACTAAAGATCAAGGCTGCGAAAGCTGAGGCAAAACAAAAGGCGCAGGAGGAGAAAAAAGCACGGAAGAAGGAAAGAGAAGCAAAGAGAAAAGAGCGAGAGGCTGCAGGTGAAGAAGTGGAAGAAGAAGAGGAGGAAGAAGAACCAGAAGAGGAAGAAGAGCCAGAAGAAGAAGAAGAAGAACCAGAAGAAGAGGAGGAGCCAGAGGAAGATGATGAGGAAAAGCCGGAAGGATCAAGTGAGGCATCAGGTAGCGAGGCGGGTACAGAAGGGGACACTGAAACTGAGGGCGACGCAGAAACAGATCCAGGAACAGAAGGAGAGGAGGAGGAAAAGGAGGAGGAGCCTGAGGAACCTGAGTCAGACGTGGAGGATTGGGGTGAAGAACCCAAGGAAGAGGGAGAAGAAGGTGAAGAGGAGGAAAGAGAAGGAGAAACAATAGAAGGCGAGGAAACAGAAGGTGAGGAAACAGAGGGTGAAGAAACTGAGGAAGAAGAGACAGAGGGAGAGACAGAAGGGTCGGAGACGGACGTAGAAGCAACTGACGCATCAGAAACATCAGGTGAAGAAACAGAGGGAGAACCCTCGGAGGAGGGGGAAGGAGAATCGAAAGTGGTTGATCCCGAGGTAGAGAAAAAGAAAGCTGACAAGAAAGTGAAGGCAGAAGAGAAGAAGTTGAAGATAAAAGAGAGGAAGAAATTAGCAAAAGAGGGAGAAAAGAAAATGAAGGATAAACAGAAAGAAGTTGTCAAGCTTAAAAAGGATTTGAAGAAAGCTGAGGACGTTTTGACTGAGACAGGTGTACTTATGACGAAGCTTGAGATTTCTCTTGCGAAGGGAGATGCTATTGTTAAGCATCACCAATTGCTTGTTTCCACCGTCATGGAACACATGCTTGCACTTAAGGTGCTCTTTCCAACCAAACGCGAATAGGTTATATTGATTGTTTGTCGTCGTTGAGGTGAAGTCAATTTGGCTCAGAAAACTTCTGTTTGTTCCAAATGTCGACCACTGTGTAAAGCAATTGGGATTAAAGTTGCGTCTGTTAAACATCCATTTACACGTTATATAAGTGCTTCCCTTAAAGGACGTAGCCGGTGACAAGGCAGAAGCTACAAGAATCTGAACTTGAAACTCTTCTCTGCAGGATACCGAACTCAAGCGAATCAAATGCAGTCCTTTCCCTAGACGGAGAATGTACAGAGTCATCAAGGTAGATTGCGGCTTACAAAGCTTATATACGTGTTCTGGAGGAAATTACGGTTTCAGACCTGTGGTACATTTACGGATTAACGTTGTGTCTGAGCTAGATCGTGCATGTTCTTGTTTCTCGCAGGGCTTACTTTACGTTCTGGATCAGAAAAAGTACCTAGTTGACGACTGGATCGGTGCACGACTCCTTATAAACACAGACTTCATTGACGTGAGTCTTAACACTTCAGTTGTTTCCTGGAACAGATTAGGATAATAAGGTTGTCGCTGCTGAAACGATAGCTCTGCATGGTTGAAAGTGTCGCGCTCTTGGTTTTTTCCGCTTTGGGTTTCCGTGGACTCTGAACCATATTCATTCTTGGATAAGTCCTTCATTCCTGACACTAAATTGACTAGATGAGCCAATTCCTACCGCATACTCCTACAAAGTTACACCTTGCGTACTTAGGTTTCCTCAACTCTTGGAAGCCCCATGGGTGTGTTTTATCCAGAATGACTAGGTCACGTTTTTCAGTTATGCTGGATGCTACTAGTAAACACGTAGAACGAAAGGTGAGATGGGGATGTGAAACGGAGATGCAACCGTCAAAAGGGGATGCGCAGACATGTTCCATATGTCTGCGCATCCGTTTTTACTAATGAGTCTCCATTTCTCTCTGACCGAAGCACTAAGACAAAAAGGTTCTTATCAAGCTCCATGAACATATGAAACTGTGGTCTCCAGATCTGGAAAGTCATGATCAATTGTGGGGCTAAGTTCTTGTCTTTATTTCAGAAACTCAAGAACTACGATACATTCAAACCACAAGATCCCGCAAAGTGGAAGACTGCAGATTCTTATATCGAAGTAACTGATCAATCGTTTCTTTGATTTGTCTTTCGTGTTTTGATTTCTGTTGCATCACCTTTGGATGAAGTCAAGGAATTCAGATATTTCTAGAAGTTATTACAAATCCTCAAGTCTCCAGTACATGAGAGCCACGTTTCGTCTTATTTTATCAGGGTCTGACTGGAAAGAAGCTGATGAAGGAAGCTCCGTTTGCGTATGTAAGTATCTACATTGTTGGGTCGAATCGAGGTCATCTGAATGCAAGGTCAACTCTGAATGTTACAAGGAGACTACCTCATGAATAAATATCTGGTGTGAAACAGAAGGCAAGACATTCCCATATGTCAGTTCTACTTACAGGCACATTTAACCAGTTCGATTGATCAGATTCAACCGTACCTGAGCACTTCCTATCAACACTGACCTATTTTTGTTCTTGTCTAAAGGTCGGACTCAAATGGCTGCTCCGCGTGAAGAAACTCAATAAAGCTTGTGCGCATTTTCTCGACATAAAAACGAAATATGATGCACAGTCTAAGGTTATTCACTCACTCAAACCGTTTAGATCAACTTCTTCTTCTAGCAAGATTGTTCTTCATCGGTTAATGGTACGTGAGCAACGGGGAGATCCAAACTCATTCACGTCGTGACAAACATCATGCACATGATGAGATCTGAAGAGCATACTAACTTCTGAAAAGCACTTGCACGGCTACACAGGCCATGGCTGCAGCAGATCTGGCCAGGATTATGTGCACTGTGCATCTGAAGGTAGTACAAGGTGAGTTGAAGAAGATTACTGATGACGAGAAAGTCAGGACTGATAAAGTCACAGCAGAGGAAAACGTAGAAGCTGAGGAAGCAGCCAAGATCAAGGCAATTGAAGATGAAGAGGAGGCCGCAAGAGTTGCAGCAGAAGAGGCTGCAGCTGCAGCTGCAGGTTCGGAGTCTGAAGCCGAGACTTCAGAAGGAGGTGAGACAGAAGGAGACGAAACGGAGGCCGAAGAGGAGTAGAGCATCACTAGCAAGGCCATCTCTCCCGCACTCAAAACGTTTTAACGAGAAGGTAATCTGTGAATCACTCGTCTACCAGGATCAATCATGCCACAAACCGATGTTTATGGCAAAGCTTTGGGTAAAGTTGAAAAGTCTTTATCTTGAATTTGTTTTACTCAGGTCAGGCAGCTGTGCTTGTGCCAGTAGGGCCGGGGAGTACTATGTATAAAAAGAGTGAGACACATTTCTCTAGTTACAAAATGGAAGGTAGCCGTATTTCATTTGCTTTTGGTTCTTGCAAGGGATGTGGCCAGTTGTGTCGTTCGGGAGAAGGTGGCCATGTTCGAATTTCGATCACTTCTAGGCCTAGCAAGCGGAGGAGTTAGCATTGTGCCAAGCCTTTCTTCATTATGTTTTCCTATATAGCTTACAATGTTAGATTTCTCATAAGCATCTCTAGGTCTAGATTACGCAGAGAGACTGAGAGCATACGAAGACTTACAACTAAGATACAGCACATGTTCTGAAAATCAATCTTCTGTGGGTTTGGTGGAGTTGGCTACGAGTTATGTTCATTGACGGGTGCAATAAAATATGACAGTATGTAGAGTATGTTTGGTGAACCGTAGTTCTCATTTCTATCTGTTCTAAGCGCCCCTCGTCTCCATTCTATCAGGGAGTGTTGTTGCAGTTAACACAGCTAATGCAGCTGTGCTTCCAAGAGCATCTAGCGGATTATTTGGTGAGTTGCCTTACTCTCGCAGCTGTAGGAGTTGTTGGGATGCACACTTTTGGTAGGCTTGGGCTTTTTGAATGTTTCAGTTGCATGACACCGAAGTATGTATGTAGATTCTAGAAGTTTCTAGAGCAGTATTCAATCTTGCTGCTCAGATCACATAGCTTCTTATGGAATCTCGTTTAGGTCGTGATCTTCGCTACTTGGAAAACCTGGAAGGAGATGATAGACAGAGACCAATGCTTGCAAAGTTTCCTGTTGGTAGGGTAGTCGTTCTCGCCATATAATCCTGCACTACATGTGCGTACATATATGCTTCTTCCAAGTGTAATTTATAAGCGTAAAACGCCCAGAAAATATACTTCAGTCAAAACATTGATTGTCTAAAAGAGGAGAGATGCTTTTATACATACCACGGCTTTCTATTTAAACTTTGGAGTATCTTCGCTTACGAACAGGGATGTAGCATTCTTTCCACTGGTTCTTCGTAGACGAGATGGATCTCCACAGCTTTCCAGCCTTTTTTTGGTTTGGTTAGTGGACTAATCACTTCAGGAGATCATTAGGAACTCGGGACGAGCTCCGCTGAAGTTACTTTCTATTTTGATCTCAATTTTCAGCAATCGTCATTGTTATTTACCTCAAAGCATGACCTTCTCTAACGTTGTATTACTAATCACTCATACTTCTTTGTACCCAAAATTGACCCAGCGATGAAATTTGTGCTCGCTCACCTGGCTGTTTATTGCTTACAAGTTCGTTTCATCTGAGGAAGAGAGCTTAACCTGAAACAATCACCAACCTATTTCTACAATGAAGGAGAGGGCCAGCTTGAGATGGTGAACTAACACCTAACTTGCCTTTCTCGGAAGAGAAAATGGTGCATCATGAAGGAGCAATCTCAGACAAGTACTATGCCGAGTCCCTGTGTTATGCTTCCATGATCAGGATTTAAGTTTTCACTACAATGAAAGGAAGTAAGACGTAGACTTGCAAGCAGACTTCATATAGTATTTATATTCCTTGTACGTTCCGTATCAACCAACAGTGCAAGCCTTGAGATGTGGCTCTCAAAACCCACGAGATGAAAATCAACTCATGAGATTAAAAATAACAAGCAACGGAATGCCAACAACCAGTTTCTTCACAAAGGCCGTACATTCTTCAACCAGGGGACAGATGTAGCGGAATTTTCTATGTTCTATTATACTACAAGCTCGAGGCACCAATCGAATATGAGCTTCAAATTGTCGGTTGGATCTCATCACTTCGCTGTAAAAGGTCGCAACGATTCTCATGGACCACGTTCCAGCGAGCGCCACTTCCCCCCCAACCCTAAACCCACCCACCCAAACTCATTCAGTAAACCCCATGGACCCCAGAAACTCAAGTTAGCACAAGCAAGCACGTTATACACCTCAACAGTAGGAGGAGAAGTAGGAGAAGGCAACCATAAAACCTAGTGCACATTCAAAACATCAGTTGGGTCAACATTCACCTCTTTACAAAGAAGAGGTATTTACTGGTGTTGTCGTCGATGAATTCAATTGTTTGCTTTCAATATGAACACCTCCCACAACACCAGAGAATTCCTCTTGTTTGCAAATGAAATGAGGGGGATCTAATAGACCTGAAATTTTAACTATGGACCCAAACTCCATCAGTTGATTGAGGAAGCAAGATAACACTGGACGGAAATTTGAAGGTAAATATGCATAGCACGTAGTAGACCTTCGTCCGTGTGAATAGTAGTACTGTACAGTACTCCATCTTGCAGAAACACCCACCACTACTGTCCTGTTCATGCGGATGTTTAAGAGCCAATGCTCGTCGGCTTCAACGATTTGTCTGTACCTTCAAGTATTAATGGAGAATCTGCGATCAATGATGTACAGTGACATGTTTAGAGTCCGCTCTGTCCAGATGAATGGTCTCAGGAGCAACCAGATCAATACATTTATGCACTATATGCACTTGTACATATAGATACTGGAAATTTCAGAAAGTTACAGGAATGCTTAAATGAGAGCTAAATATGGGTGAGTAGAGAATGCGCTTTGCATATTACTTTTTCTTAAAAAAGGTTAGAGAGGATGTGCTGCACCCTTGCACACTTTAGATATATTTAAAATATGCTCTTTTCCGAAATCCTTATTTTGATCTTGAGTCGGACTTACACTCTTGCTAATATTAACATGTATTTGTTGCAGAGTATTGAATTTTGTTTAATGGTAACCATTCCTTCAAAATGATAGACACATGGTGCATGTACCAAGAACATCCTATTCTAGGAGGATGTGAAATTTATCATACAATAGTTTTAATGTTAATTATACAATGATATAAAATATTGTAAACTGTAAAGTACCCATTCTTTGGCTGTCATGAGTTAAATCTCTTATAAATATATTTAAATATATATATTTATGTCTCCCATTTTACCTCTTTTATATCCCATTTTACCTCTCCCTTGTAAGGTTTTGGGGTTTTCCCCTCCTACAAGTGTTCCATGTGGTTGCCTTTTTTTGCGATATAAATACATTTAGAATGGAATACATATAGAGAGAGAATTATACAAAGACAAAATGTACCTCTCGATCAAAACTTCTCGGTAAGTTTTCTTTGTCCCCCACAAGGAGTGATGAAATCTTCACTTTTGTACTTTTTATATCATTTCGTATAGTTAGACTATACACTAGTAGACAATGCAGACTGTACGAACATTGGCTCTGCTCTTGGACTCTAAGCACGAATCCCAATGTGTGCCCAAATCAGGCTACACATTTTGGGGGAAGTACAAAGATTGGGTGTTGTTAGGAGGTTCCTTTGAACATCTCACTACAGTGCAGTAAATGCAGTTTAGGGTTCCAACAGAAACGGAGTAAAGAGGATAAGCATGATCACACACGAGAAGTGAGTTAAGCCGCCCGTATCTACTCCTAAGAAATTTTCTAAATTGCTCCTTGAGATTTGCTGTACGAATACGGGATCTAAACGAATCTAGACAATGATGGGAGGACGCCGCATTTCGTTACAGTCAATTATGGCAACTAAGCATGCACTGTTTCTGGTTCCTTGGGAAGGGTATTCCCCAGAACAATCATCCCCTTCAATCCTGGATATACAGGAACCATCGGGTGCAACAGGAGTAAAGAAAGAAGATACTCCTTTACATCTACAATATGCTGCTGACTAGAAATATACAGTTCATATTTACCACAATAATACTTGTACAGCACGAAATGCTCTTCTTCAATGAACGTGAAATCGCCTTCTGACCAGCTTTACGAATTTGGACATTTTCCCTATTGGTGAATATTGTACAGCTGGGTGTTCATTTGAGTAAATGTTGAGGGCACTTGTATGGAGTAAACCCCAACAAACTACTAGAGTGTTCCTTTAGTTTTTAGAAGGACGGGCCGCTTAGACAAAGTGAAGGATGGGAAGACCCCATCAAGCCTTACAAGGGAGAAATGAAAAATGAAAAATGGCACTAAGCCCCAATAGAGTCTATATAGGAAATTTGCCCCACTGCACCTAAGATATTCGAGCTATTCGTGTGGTCTACAAACTACGAGAGCATCCGAAAAAAGATCACCTAGTGCGATTGCTCTCCTAACAAATGTGTCGAACGCCCTGTCCATCACTCCATATAACTCCAAGGCTAGAGGAACAAAGAGGTGACCTTGCTGCATGCCTCTATACTTGGAGACCTTGCAACCTGTTGCTGCGCTCGCCGTCCATCCAAGAGGATGGGTAATCACTCCTTCCAAAATTGTATCTCATAGAGAGTCTGTAACCACAACATCCGCTATGTCACCTGATCATCTTAGACAAAGTATAAGTCTACTTTGACACGTGTCGTCTGCAAAACATACAAATGCCCCCTCCAAGCCAAGTATCCACTCTCTCGTGCCATGGAAAACACTATGTCCCTAATAGCATCATGTGCAGCTATCTTTTGTCTTGCAAAAAGACACCATGTCATATGGACCGTTGCTGCATCTAGTGTAGAACCAAACTCACAAGTGAGTAATGAAGATGCAAATGGGTGGACCAAACCTAGACAAAACCTCATTGCTATAGAGAAAGTAGTTGGTGCAAGTCAAAATGCCCTAATGCACGGTCGAGCCAGGATCCAAGAGCTTGCATCCTTGCCAAAGCAAGAGCGGGCTCTAATAGTCTGAGGAATGGACAAATCAACTTAGAGAGAATGTAGTGTATGCTCACACTATTGCTGAATCAAGAAAGACTGTAAACCTCTAGTCCAATCTGACCATAATGAAGCAAAAGATGGAAAGTCCTCTCGTGCCCGTGGGGATAGACTATCTCTTGTCTGCCGCAATAACATCTGGAGAGAAAGGGATCTCCACCGCTATCACATAAGTCTCCAAGACCGGCCTATCAACAACCACAAAGTAGGAGGAAAGTGGGATGGTCGAGAGAGCCCAACTACCCAAAAATACTATAGGTGCACTCTTCTCCATAAATAGCAAGCCAACCCCTCACATGAGATCCATAGAGCCGTCTGTCTACGTGCCAAATCCCCTATCACACACTCAAATGTCCTTGGTCCAATAATATCACCAAATACTCCCATAATCCTCCTATCAAAGGCTCTCAGATGTGATAAGAAGGACGAGGAGGGAACATACTGATGAGGTAGGACGGTCAACGAGCAATACTAGAGGAGAGTATACCAAATGCCATATGAGGATCTACTAGTAATAGAAGGCCATCCACATGGAGAGCATCCTCTCCAAAGGTAACATTTAAGAAGAGTGTGACAAAATCCTTGGATCCTATTGGCATTCCAAGAACACGTAGTCCATATGTAGATGTGACACACCCCTTTGAAAGCTCAAGGTGGGGAGGAATACCTAAAGGGGAACATGCCCTACACTTTGACACCTTGACTGTAACAATATGGAGTTTAGCGACATAGTTAGTAAGGCTAATCAAGTGGAGAATAAGCCAAATTAGCCATGAATATTCTAGAAGCATCTAATAAGCTTCTTGGGAAACATCCCAACTAGCTTAACTTGCACTCCAAGCAGGTAGCTTCTAGAAGGGAGCTTCTAGAAGCTTCCAACTAGCTTAGCTTGCACACCAAGTAAACGGCTTCTAGAAAGAAGCTTCTTGAGAAACTTCCTGGTTAACTTGGCTCGTACTCTAAGAAAGCGGCTCAAGGAAGCTTCTCAAGGGCCTTGTATGCTACCTATAAATACCAAGACCAAAGCTCATGCTAGGCATTTGGAGTTTTTCCACATTCAAGTATCCTAATGTGAGTTTCCATTCTCTTATTTCTCTCTTCGGTCTTAGTCTTTTACCTTGACTCTCAAGCCTACTAGATGTAGCTTGGTAGTTAAGTAGTCAAGGCTTGCCTAATCTGATCTATTGGGCCCATGATATGTGTATCATTTTCCAAGGAGGGAAATACACAACTTGGCATGGCCAAAGTAGTAGATAAGAGAGCTCTAAAGTGAGCCATGGCAAATAAGGGCTCCCCTTAAGGATCTCCCTAATGTGTACCCACAATTGACTCCAAGATGGTGATTTCCCTCTTGTGAACCAATGTGTTGGTAGTAAAGGGAAGCAGGAGAGCCATAAAAAGACTGCACAACAAGAAAAAGACTCGCCAAGGATCCAATAGCCTCTCTAAACTCTCTAAAGATGGATGCCCATGAGACACTATTAAAAACATTCTCAACATCCACCTATAGGACAATCCATTCTAGATGGATATCTAGAAATGCCCTAATGCCTATAGATATAACATCACATCCTCTAGGTGTTCCTTTAGTGGGTCTTGTATAAATGAAAGCTTGTGAGCAGTGTATAACATTGTAGGTAAAGTGCTCCCATCCACATTCTAAATTTCTGCTCCAACCCCAATCTCCTCTAGACATCTTAACTAGAACTCTACACACACATTCTATGTGCAATCTATCCTCAACCCCTTAGGAGCCCATGGTGTTCTCGATACTTTCACTTCTAATATGCAATTCCACTTATAATAAGTGCCTGGTAGCATCTGCTGTACAATTTGGAACTTGCATGAGACTATACTCTATGGTGTATGTATACACATTGCTACGCAACATACATTGCTATCAACATCATACACTATAGAAGCACAACTCACACATAAGTCATGCATAGACTCTAAAGTGCCACAATAATCAGATTTTTTACAACACTCGAATCAACTCAACTCAGATAAGTACTTGATTTAAGTGCTCAGATCACTCTATAAACTGCTAACAATTGGGTATTGATTATACTCAAGCCACACTCACTCTAGCTAAGAGAATCCAAGGGACGCTCGCCGGCCTAAGTCCACCATAGCCAAGAACTTGAAGGCTCAACATGAGAGAAGTGAACTCTCTAGAGCTACAATTCAAAAGTATACCCCTGGACTTGAGCTAGGTCTGGAATCCTAATGGTCCCATTGATGGCACACTTGACGATGCAAATGGTGCAAAGTGATGGTGGGACCCACCATGAAGTCAGTACCCCAAACACAAAATTTGACTGTCGGAAAGTAGTCTAGGAAATTGCTGAAATACCTCTAATTACCATCACTGCAACTCCAATGTTTGAGCAATCTAGATGCAACACTACAAATGGTGTGACAACTGTCGTGCGTATATACATTGTTACACAACATACATCACTATCAACATCATATACTATAGAAGCACAACTCACACATAAGTCATACATAGACTCTAAAGTGCCACAATTGCCTCCCTAGTTGGCGGTTAGGTCCTTCTAACTCCAAATAGCCATCTACTCCAAGTATATGGTATACCCTATGATGGGCACAGGTCAAAAGGCCGGGTGCTATGGAGCTCTATCGTTAGTTGCCTATCTGCAATCTATACCATATAAAGAATGAACTAGCTATAGGTCAAGTACATCTAGGACATAACCACTATCCCTAAGGAACCATTGTGAGGGGGAGGAGTCATACATACCATATGCCATCCTCTTGAACAACTATCACATATTAACATAGTAGCAGCTCCATTAGAAGAGCCACATAACATACACCTCAAGCCTCCATGTACAAGTGCTAAGTGTAACAATACGGAGTTTAGTGACGAAGTTAATCGGGCTTACGAAGTAGAGAATAAGACAAAATAGCCTAGAATATTCTAGAAGCATCTAAGAAGCTTCTTAGGAAGCTTCCCAACTAGTTAACTTGCGCCCTAAGCAGGTAGCTTCTAGAAGGAAGCTTCTAGAAGCTTCTAACTAGCTTAGCTTGCACGCCAAGAAGGAAGCTTCTTGAGAAGCTTCCTAGTTAACTTGGCTTGCACTCCAAGAAAGCGGCTCAAGGAAGCTTCTTGAGAAGCTTCAAGGGTCTTGTATGCTACCTATAAATACCAAGGCCGAAGCTCATGCTAGGCATTCGGAGTTTTCCCTCATTCAAGTATCATTCGTAGTGGCACCTCTACATTATGATATCATTCTAGGTCTACCTTGGCTTGAATGTCATAAGGTTCAATTTGATTGGACCCGACACCAAATTCAAGTACAACACCAAGGTAGGAATTTCCGATTAGGTTGTCTGGCACCTCTGAGTAAGACACCTAAGAATAGTCAGTCCCAAGATGGGAAGTTTGTCGAGAAGGTAGCCATAGAGCAAATCTGGAAGGGAGATGAGTCCCAAGATAGGAAGTTTGCCAGGAAGGCAACCATGGAGCAAGCTTGGAAGAGAGATGAGTCCCTAGAAGGGAAGTTTGTGAATGAAGCAGCCATAGAGCAAGCTTTGGAGGACGATAAGTCTGTATTCGCGGTGTGGATCAAGCCGATTGCACAAGAACAATCTGAGGAGGGCCAAGTGCCGCATCAAGCAATGGTTGATCGGATAGTTCAGGAGTTTGCAGATGTGTTTCCGGATGATCTGCCAAAGGGATTACCCTCCGATCAAGGTATGCCCTTCAAGATCGAGTTATTGCCAGGGAGTACTCCAGTGAGTAGACCAATCTATCGGCTCTCACCAAAGGAGTTGGAGGAGTTGCGAACAACACTTACAGAGTTGTTGGAGAAGGATTTCATACGACATAGTACCTCTCCGTGGGGAGCACCGGTACTATTTGTTCCAAAGAAGGATGGAGGACTTCGTTTCTGTATTGATTACCGTGGGCTCAATAAGCAAACCGTGAAGAATGCATATCCTTACCTCGGATCGATGACCTGCTTGATCAACTAAGTGGAGCACGCTACTTTTCCAAGCTGGATCTTTGTAGCGGCTATTGGCAAATTCCTATTGAAGGAGAGGACGTGCAAAAGACTGCTTTTTGCACAAGGTATGGACATTTTGAGTGGGGAGTTCTACCTTTCAGACTCACTAATGCTCCAGCAGTCTTCATGGATCAGATGCATCGAGTGTTGGAGGGACTATTGGATCGGTCCGTGGTGGTGTTCTTAGATGATATCTTAATCTATAGCAGGACAGAGGCAGAACATGTGAATCATTTGCGAGAAGTCCTAAGACGACTACGACAGTGGAAATTTTACTGCAAGAAGTCAAAGTGTGCTTTTTGGCAGAAGGAGGTTACCTTCTTGGGTCATAAGATCTCATCAGAGGGGATCAAGATGGAAGAAGAGAAGATCAAGGCCATTACTGATTGGCCTACCCCGAAGGATGCTACAGAAGTACGAGCATTCAATGGACTGGCCAGTTTTTACCGACGGTTCATCCACTATTATGCTCACGTGGCTGCACCATTGACTGACCTCTTGGGAAAGAACTCGAGCTTCCAGTGGACCACCAAGCATGAAGAAGCATTCCAGAAGTTAAAGCATATGGTGTCTTCAAGACCTATTCTTCAACCATATGATCCTCAACTACCTTGTGTGGTTGATTTTGATGCTTCTAACTTTGCAATTGGAGCTGTGTTGCAACAAGAATTTCCAGATGGACTACATCCGATTGCCTTTGTGTCTCGCCGACTAAATACAGCAGAAAGAAATTACTCTGCTCGAGATCGGGAACAACTTGCAATGGTATATGCCACCAAGGTATGGAGGCATTATCTCTTGGGGAAACAAGTGATCATGCAAACTGATCACAAGCCATTGTTGCAGACCTTACACTTGGAGCACATGAAGAGCCGGCATCATCGATGGGAAGAGCAACTCCAATTGTTTGACATCAAACTTGAGTATAAACCAGGTCGATTCCATGTCATTCCCGATGCTCTATCACGACAACCTGATTTGAAGGATCTTCCTTTTATCACGGCGGCAATTACAACGGTGTCCATTGACCATAAGGTCCACAATGAGTTTCAATAAGCTCTACAACAAGATCCCTTCTTCCAAATGGTACACGGTCGTCTGACAGCATGCGACAAGGAGTACAACACCTTCTCCTTCAAGGAATGCCTTTTATTCCATGCAGACCAGATCTATGTTCCAGCCAAAGGTGATCTTCGACTAGTGCGCCTTCAAGAAGCCCATGATTTACCAATAGCTGGTCACATGGGAGTGGATAAGACCTTGGACACCCTCCAACGCCAATGGTGGTGGCCCAACATGACACGAGATGTTCGAGACTTTGTCCGATCATGTGAGAGTTGCCAACGGAACAAGGCCAGCAACCAAAAGCCGAGTGGACTCCTTCAACCACTCGCCATTCCATCCGCTCGTTGGGAGCATGTGAGCTTGGATCTCATCACATCCTTGCCAAAGACAAAACAAGGACACACCGCAATTGTGGTGTTTGTGGATAAGCTTAGTAAGAAAATCCACTTGGCACCAACCTGTGATATCGTGGATGCTCCAACCTTAGCGCAAATCTACTTCGACAATATCTTCAAGCATCATGGGATGCCACGTGTACTCATCTCTGACCGTGATCCTCGATTTACCGAGAAGTTTTGGCAAGCACTCTTCCAGATACTCGGCACCAAGCTTGCTTTGTCCACGGCCTATCATCCTCAAACTGATGGACAAACCGAACGCGCCAATCGTACATTGGAGGATATGTTGCGGGCCTTTGTCAATGTCCACCATACCAACTGGGATGAATGTCTTGCAGCTGCAGAATTTGCCTACAACAATTCCAAACAGGCAAGCACTGGATTTTCTCCCTTCTTTCTCAATTTTGGCCAAGATCCGCTTGTTCCAGATTCCCTTCTTGCTCTCCCTCCCTCTCACATTCCTCATACTTCTACATTCTTGACCACTATATCCCAATCTCTCCAACAAGCCAAATCTCACCTCCTTGTTGCTCAAAATCGCCAAAAACAATATGCAGACCATCATCGTTGTGATCTCACCTTTGAAGTTGGTGATAAAGTCATGCTATCCTCTAGTAACTTCCCTCTCCCACTTGATACCCAAGTTCGTAAACTTGCTCCTAATTGGATAGGACCCTTTGATATCACCCACATTATCTCTCCTGTTGCTTATCGTCTTGCCTTACCTTGTCACATGCGTATCCATCTTGTCTTTCATGTTTCCAAGTTGAAACCCTTTGTTCCTAACCCTTCTTCCTTTTCCTCTCGAGTCCAACCTCCCCCTCTTCCTATCCCTATCAATGATCATGAGGAGTACGAAGTTGATCGTATCCTTGCGCGTCACCATATTCAACGAGGCCGTCGCCAACACACGGAGTACAAGGTCCTTTGGAAAGGGTATCCCCTTCATGATGCCACATGGGAACCTCTTTCTCACCTCCAGAATGCACAGATGGCCATCCAGGAATTCGAAGCTTCACTGGCGACGAGGACGTCACCAACTAGCGGCGGGGGAATATGTAACAATATGGAGTTTAGTGATGAAGTTAATCGGGCTTACGAAGTAGATAATAAGACAAAATAGCCTAGAATATTCTAGAAGCATCTAAGGAGCTTCTTAGGAAGCTTCCCAACTAGTTAACTTGCGCCCTAAGTAGGTAGCTTCTAGAAGGAAGCTTCTAGAAGCTTCTAACTAGCTTAGCTTGCACGCCAAGAAGGAAGCTTCTTGAGAAGCTTCCTAGTTAACTTGGCTTGCACTCCAAGAAAGCGGCTCAAGGAAGCTTCTTGAGAAGCTTCAAGGGTCTTGTATGCTACCTATAAATACCAAGGCCGAAGCTCATGCTAGGCATTCGGAGTTTTCCCTCATTCAAGTGTCCCAATGTGAGTTTCCATTCTCCTATTTCTCTCCTCGGTTTCGGTCTTTTACACAAGCTTGGGTCTATAGTACCATCAATGTTTAGGAGGTGGCATGGCGCACAATTGCGTATATGATCCTTCCAAACAACACCATCATGTCCTTCCAACACACGGACTCCAGATGGCAAAACCACATGCATTCTCAAGATAGTGCGGCCTGTCCAAACATCAAGTGTTGTCGGTGTTGTCTATTGTAGATATACATAGTCTCTTGGATGAAATCAATAGATTGAGGGTCTATAACCTCCTCCTCAATTGGTAGCATAGCATAAGGTATCTTTATGTTGAGCAATTTCCAAGTTCTCAAAGGCCATTGGCATCACTCTTTGAAAGATCTCTACACGCTAAGAACATGCGCTCATCCATATATCTAGATCACCCAAGTCCAAAACTACAATAGCATCTCAAAAATGGTTGTAGGTAAATCTGGATCTCATCCATAGAGTAGAAAGTAAGGAGAGAAGGATGCTAAGGAGGCTTTCCAACTGAACCGATAGCCCATGGCCAACCAAGGTAACTAGAGATCTCAATCTCCCAAGTGGCCTCTCTGCAAACCATACTTTTGCAATCCTTTCTTCACCGTCTGAACCACTCTCTTTGCTATGCCATCTGCCTCAAGGTGATCTTGGGATGTAGTATGATGATCAATCAAAGCCTTGTCACACAAGACTTGAAACTTCTCCAAGAACTATGTACCCTAATCAGTCAAAACCTCAGCTGGTGCACCAAAATGACTAAGACCTCGATCTAGGAACGAGTAAGCTGTCCCTTCACTAGACTTGTCAGGAATGGCCACCAACTCAATCCACTTGGATAAGTGCTCCTCCAAAACATATTGATGATGTCTCACAATTACCGGTAAAGGTCAAGTGAAGTCCAAACTCCAATAGTAGCACAATCCCATGATAGGTAATGGGTGTAATTGTGGCATAGGAGCATTGAAAGATGCTCTAACTTGGTCAAAAATCACACATCTGGCAACAAAGTGCTGTACCTCAATTTGCATATCGTGCCACCAATAATGACTATGGAATAAGCTATATACCCTTTACTCCAAAACGTCCTAGCTCCTCATGAGCATGACAGACCAACTATAGTCTCTAAGATGGAAGTGGTACTACTCTCACTCTACCATCCTCCCATACACACAAAAGGTGTTTGCCTTCCAATTTGAACCATCTGGCTTACTGAAGAACATGGTCTCTCTCCTTGGCTCCAACTGTGCCACCCACAACACAAGTGAAGATAATCCATCACTAAGACATCATCATGAATGTCTCGCTGAACTATACCAATATCTTCACTCTTTGGATCTGTGACCTCAATAACTCCTCCTATATGCGTTGAGAGAGATACCACCAAAGTCTCATAAAATATACAAAGAAAGGAAAATTCATGCCAACTTGGCACCATCTCCTCATCTAGCTCACCATGCTAACGTGCTCCGGTCTGATCTTGCTGGCTGGAATATGGGTTTCTACTCAACCCATCTGCATCACGGTTCACTACTCCAGGTTTGTGAACAACTGTGAAATCATACTCCTATAAAATCAAATCGTGCAAGCTTCCCTAAAAGCTTGTCGGACTCCATCAACCACTTCAGCGGCTGATAATCAGTGATGAGAGTGAAGGGGTTACCAAATAAGTTACATAAAAAATGTGCAATTGCCCAAACTATTGCCAAACACTCTCCCTCATATGAACTATACTTTGCCTCCATTGAATTGTTGGAGCAACTAGCATAGGCCACCACAAACTCCTTCTCCTCATCATCATGTTGGGTGAGCACCCTTTAAGCTCCAACTTACTCCAATTAGTATGAACATGAAATATGGCCGTCCTTTGATCGGTCTCCTCAAAATAGGAGCAGATGTCAACCTCTCCTTGAGCTCTACAAAAGCTCTCTCTTGCTCATCTCCCCAACACCACTCCTATGTAAGCTTGGTCAGCTTTGTCAAGGTCTTGGCAATGACACTAAATCCTCTAACATAACAGCGATAAAAGTTCACCAACCCAAGGAATGCTTTGCTCACATCCGTAGGCCGAGGAATACATGTAATAACCTCCACCTTGGTCTGCTGAACACCACGTCCTCCAGGGTAGACAATGTGACCCAAATACTCAACCTGCTCATGGAAGAACCTACACTTCCAAGGATTTAATTTGAGTCCATGAGATCTCAACCTCTCAAACACCTCCAACAATTATCTCTCATGCTCCTCCATAGTAGTGCTATAGACTAAAATGTCATCAATATAGCATCGAGCAAAATCCAATCCAACTAGGATCCTATCCATGACCCTCTGGAACTTAGCAAGAGCATTTTTTAACCAAAATGGTAAGAAAACCCATTGATATAACACATCCTTGCCATGAGGATCAATAGCCCAAAATGCTATCTTGGACTTATCTTCCTCCATGATTGGCAATTGATGATATCTCGCTTGAAGATCCAAAGTCCTGAAGACCTTTGCATGCCCAATTGCATCAAAAATCCCCTTTAGTGTAGGCATGGTGTACCGATCAGCCCTAGTCTATCAGTTGATAGGACGGTAATCTCCACACATCCGCCTATCCATGTAGTTGCCATGCATATCCTTCTTGGTTGGCATCATTGTAGCTGATGCATACTCTCCATGTGAGATCTCCATCAAACCAACCTCAAAAAGGTCACTACTTTGACTCTAAATCAATGTCATCTTTATGTCACTATAGCAATAAGGACGTCGGAAAATTGGTGTATTGCTAATCAGCTCAATCCGTATACCAGGTCCTTTTAGAGCACCCAAATCCTTCATATTGAAGGCAAAACAACTCGTGTAGTTCCTCAAGAACCTCCAAACTCTCCGTCTTTCCTCTCCAGCAAGCTTGGGTCTAACATTTGGCTCCCAAGAATCCTTTGTAACTATTGTAGGAGTGGAAGACGTACTGACTAGTTGCTACACTAGGCCCTTGGGAGCAATAATGTCATGCTCCCGACCACTAAAGGTCCCAACCTTTGTGTGAAAAACTCCCTCCACTCTGGCTGCAAGCTCCACATATCCTCTAGTTGCATCTCAAGTGGACCAAGGGTGTGTAATACTCCAAGGACAAGAGAAGAGAGAAAATACAGATTTCACATTCAAACATTCGATGCCCCAAAGGAGCACCTTCTCTTTATTATATAGACAAAGAGTATCTCCTCCAAGGAAGCTCCACATAGGATTAGGCACACAGATAGGTGACATGTCAGCAAGCTCCACCCTTGGATTACTTACTTGGATGGGTGACATGTTGGTCTAGTTCCTATCTAGTTGGTCAAACAAGCTTTGACCGGAGGGAATCTTTTAGGGAATCTTCTTGTAGGAATCTCAAAATCACGTGAGTAAGGTACCATTGGAAAGCTCTTGATAAGACAAATAAAGGGGAGGGAAGGCCAGCCTTTCCTCTGCTAAAAGAGGGGGGGGGGTTTGCAGATTTTCAAGGCCTAATTCATCCGTTTAGGCGTCCAAAATTACCTTCAAAGATTTCAGGCGTATTTTGGTTCCAACTCTATTTGTAGAAGTCCCCTTTTGGTGATACCTCTTTCTTATCTGTTTAGTCCATCATGTGTAACATCCTTCTAGATGTTACCAACCCAATTCTCACCTTTAAATCATATGTTTAGCTATTGGTTCTATGGTTCTCAAGTTTATTTCAATTTTTGCCCTATTAGTAGAAGTACTCTTTTTGTGATACTTCTATCTGATCTATTTTGACCATCATGTGTAAAATCATTCTAGATGTTACCAAACCAAATTTCACATCTAGATCATATGGCTAGCTCTTGGTATTATAGACCTCCTTCCTTTTAAGATGCAACGTCCTCGTTGTGCAGTTGTTGCTCAAATGCTTGCACCAACAGTGGTGCATGTGTCAAGTTGGCGGCGGGCTCTTAGGTTGCTTCATAGAGGGAGTAACATTTCCATTGTACTAGATAGTCCACCCGCGGACAGAAAGTGCCACACATGCATTTTTGGAGAATACGCTCCACTTCATATTCCTCTATGCCATCAATGAGTATCAGACAAGGTCGAATGTCTTGTGTGGAATGACCCTAGCCTGATCAAGGAGCATATCTACGGAGTAGGGAAACATGGAACAATGGATGGATCTTCATGTGTGGTGGTAGCTCAAGGTGATAGGCCACAATGCCGACTTGACAAAGAATTAAGAAAAGCTCAATAAAACAAGGTTTGAGCTTATGAAGTCCAACTAATGTGAGGTTGGTTGTTGATAGCCACACTTGATCCCCAACATTGAACTCCATGTGCCTATGGTTTGCATTAGCATACTGCTTTTGTTGATTTTGTGCAATTTGTAATATGTGCTTAGTGCTCTCTACACCTTGTTGGATTCTAGAAACAAATGTGTTGACTTCATCGGCCTTGGTAGCCATTGGAAGGATCTTCATCAAGCTAGAAGGTGTGAAGGGATGCTCACCATACATGAGGAAGAACACAGTGACCTGGGTAGATTCCTTCATTGAATTGTTGTAAGCAAATTCCACCAACGGGAGTAGGGTGTCCTACCTCTCTTGCTCTTCTAAGGTGAAGCTACATAACATGTTTTCAATGGTGCGATTAACCCGCTCTATTTGTCCATCTGTTTGTGGGTGGTAAGCTATGGACATGGCTAACTTGGTTTTGAAGAAACCAAACAATGTTCACCAAAACAAATTAGTGAATTGAGTGCCTCTATCGATGATGAGTACTCTAGATAGCCATAGTGAGAGAAGATTACATCTAAGTGTAATTGAGCTAGTTGTGGAGCAGTCAAATCCTTGCAGGTAGGGCGTACATGAATCATTTTGCTGAGCCAATCCACAAAGACCATGTTGGAGTCAAACCCTAAGGTGGTCTTGGGTAATTCACAAACAAGATCCATACTCACTTGTTCCCAACATTGGGTAGGAGTGGGGAGAGGTTGAAAAGCACTGCAGGAGCTTGATTAGAAGCTTTGTTCTATTGACAAAGTAGGCAGCTGTGCACGTAATCCATCACATCATTGCTCATCTTGGGCCAATAATAATGGCGCTGGACTGCATCCATGGTCTTGTCCACTCCGACATGACCAACAATGGCCGAATCATGACATTTTGCTAGAATGGTGGTGCATAATTTTGGGACATTTGGGATCCATAATCTGCCATCACAAAAGATGAGTCCTTGGGTGCAGGTGATGTCTTTGGATGATTGTGCTTCTACAATGTATGGATCAGTTTTTGTAGCCGCCAGAATCTCTGGCCAAAACTCGAGGTTAATCTTAATCTCTACCACCAAGTTGTTGGTCATTGGTATGCGGATGAATGCATTTGCAAGTTGCTTCTTACCTTCCACGTAGGTGATTGTCATGTTGAAGCGTTGTCGCCACTCTGCCTACCAAATCTGGCTACCTTCTGTATCTCAAGGTAGACTAGAGGTTTGTGGTCGATCTCTACTACAAACGCCTTCTTGCCCACATAGTGCTTCAAATGCTTGGTTGCCAAAATGATGGCCAACTCTTCTCATTCTGTGGTGTGGTAGTTGCGCTCAACTGGTAACAAATTTTGAAAGAAATATGCAATTGGATGTCATCCGTCATGCCACTCTTGTTGTAGGACTACTCTTATTGCTATACCTAATGCTTTTGTAACCAACTTGATTGGATAGTTTGGGTCATACCACTTCAAGATTGGTGCATGTAGCAAGGCAACTTTCAATTCTTGGAAAGTACAACTCTTGTGCAGTTCCCCATATCCACTTCTTCGCCTTGCCAAGTAGTGCCATTAAAGGCTATGTGACCTTGGAGAAGTCCTTGACAAATTTATGATAGAATCTTGTCAATCCCAAGAAGCTCTTGAGTTGAGCCTGATCTTCTGGGGCACTCTATTTTTGAATGACCTTTATTTTATCCATCAATACTTGAATGCCCTCTGCACTTACTCTATGCCCCAAGTAGTCTAATTCAGACTTGCCAAACTTGCACTTTGAGATTTTAGCGTACAATAGATTTTGTCTTAGATTTTGGAGGACCTCTCATAGATGTTGTTTGTATTCCATCATTGTGCTACTATATACTAAGATGTCGTCCAAGAAGACAATAACAGACTTATCCAAGTATGGACAAAATATGTCATTCATTAGACTCATGAAAGTGATAGGTGCATTGGTGAGGCCAAAAGGCATCACAAGATACTCCAAGTGGCCATACTTGGTTCAAAAGGCAATTTTGTACACATCCTCCTTTGCAATTTGGATTTTATTGTAACTACTCCGCAAATCCAATTTGGTGAGGTATCTTGTTTCATGGAGTTGATCAAACAGGTCATCTATGCAAGGTGAGGGGTATTTTTTCTTCACTGTTTGCTGATTGAGACCTCAATAGTCAATGTACATGTGCATTGTACCATCTTTCTTCTTCACAAACAAGACAAGAGCCCCATATGGTGATAAGTTATGTTGGATGAACCCTTTCTGCAACATCTCCTCAATTTGAGTCTTACACTCCTCCAACTCATGAGGTGATAGGCGATATGGGGCCTTACAAGGAGGTGTCTTCCCCGGGAGTGTCTCAATTTTATGATCTACTCTCCTTTTTGGTATTAATCCTTAGGGTAGATCATTGGGAAAGACATCTTGAAACTCATCCACCACATCCTTCAATTTCTCAAGAATTTGTCCATCGAGTTGTGCACTCTGGACTTTTCTTATTAGACCCATGAAAAATCTATTAGTCTTACAGATAGTTGCAATCCCTATGACATATAGAGGCAATTCTTGCTTGTGTGATTTTTCTTTAACCCCATTGATTGACCATTGGTAGGTTCTCACTACTTTCTTCCTCCAATCTACCATAGGGTTGTAATGCTACATCCATGGCATGCCTAAGATTGCATCATAACGAGCTAATTGTATCACTTGCCACTCAATTGCTTCCTGATATTCTCCTACAGAGTCCTACCCGTCTAGGTAATGATTCAATCTTCTCTGTTTGCCCGTTAGGTAACTCTACTTCTTCACTCCCATCTCTCTCTAGATCCATTTCCAATCTTATTGCAACAAAGCGAGACAAGAAATTCTCTATTGCTCCCAGATCTATTAATAATCTCACTTGATTGCCTTCTAGGACTCCATTCACAACAATCAATTATGAGGTTGCCTTTTGGAACCTTTGCACATTTGTCTTCTTCCTTCCCTCGCTTCTCTACTTCCTTATTGAGCCAAGAAGGTTGCAAAGTACATTTTTTGGCAATCTTCATTTTCCAAAGTGATTTCCACCTCTTCCTCTTCAATGTGCCTCTCCATGTCGTTCAAAGATTGCCTATACAAAGGCCTAAAACTCTAGGAAAATGAGTGCAAAAGTTGGTAGATATGTGCCCAATATGGCCACAATTGTAACAACGGCGTTGTTCTCCTTGAGTTCCTTCTCCTTGTGGGACTCCATCTCTTTGTTCTTCTACCCGTCCACACTCCCTTTGACGCGGTCATGCTCCTTGATCTTGAAATCAAAGGTTACCCAATTCCATCAGTACTGGTCTACCCATGTGTGCCATTTCTACCCAATAATGTTAAGGTGGAACTACTCCTTCACCTCCACCCAATGCTCTTCCTATTCTCTATGCACAAGCAATGGCTTCAAATACCATGCGAGGATTTTGCACCATGACTTCTTGGCGAATCCGCTCCTTCAACCCTTGTTTGAAATTGTCAAGAGCCTCTAGTGGACTCATGTCAGTTATTGAGATTTGTAGATCCAAAAATGCCTCCACATATTCTTGTACGCTATTCTTCTATCTCAATCCCCATAGTTGGGTTTGGGCCATATGCATGGAATCCACCAATTAGAAATTCTTCAGCAATCCTTCTTGCATTGCTATTCACGTGACCTCCCTTCTCTCTGCCAACATGGATCATTCACAAGCAGCATACCATGTGAAGGCTTTATCGGTCAAGTACCCACATGCAAACATGCTTGCAGCATGCTCCGTGATCTTTGCTAAAAACAATCGGAAATATCAATTCATTCTTGAGATCCAATTTTCCAGTACTCCCATTGTATGCTGCCCCTTGTAAGGCTTGATGTTACAGGTCTTCTTCATCCGGAGTAGCAATGTGGCTTCATTGTTGATAGGGTTCATATGCATGGGTGACTCTCCAAGTACTTCCGTTGTAGGTATTGGGTTTTGAGACAACTCTTCTTCTTGCATTCATTGATTGTTCCTAAGGATCTGCACTTGATTTTGTAATGTCTCCATGGTCCTCTTAATCTTTCAAAATTCATTCAACATCCCTTGCATTCCTTGCACCAGCTCTTGCAATTACTGATCTATGGTTCCTACAACACTCAATTGATAATGTCTACTTCAATACAGAGTCATATGATCACTATGGAAGGCGCACAAACTATTGGAACTACCATTGGGACCTCAAAAGCTATCACTCGTTGATAATACTCTTCACCAATCACAAAATCTCTAAACATCACTTTTGGTCTCACTACATAATGGATTTCTACTTGAGTGTTGAAAGGGGGAGGATTTGGGACATTCACATCCATATCATCATAATAGAATGTAGATTATCAAATTCCACTCTCTGTCATATATCACCACAGGTAGAATCATTGGGTTTGGTGAGTTCATCACCCTATCCATGAATTCTGCACCAAAGTGATAAACTAGCGATACCCTCATTTGCTCACGCTGGATATACATAACATTGATATGGAATGGATTTGAGAATGGAAAGCTAGGTGCGTGAAATTGTCCTCTTGGTGCATCCATCCCACCCGCTCTCTGAAGTCCTTCCTAAGTCTAGCAATTACTCTATGTTCTCCATCTCAAATTACTCAATTTTAGTAGTTTGTGCTCTTCCAAGAGGGGTGATCCACTCTCTTGGACTAAAACACTCTCTTTGATACCATCGTAATACTCTGAGGACAAAAGAAGAGAGAAAACACAGATTTCACACTCAAACATTTGATGCCCCAAAGGAGCACATTCTCTTTATTATATAAACAAAGAGGATCTCCTCCGAAGAAGCTCCACCATAGGATTAGACACATAGATAGGTAACATGTTAGCAAGTTCCACCCTTGTATTACTTACTTGGATGGGTGACATGTCGGTCTAAGTCCTATCTGGCTGGTCAAACAAGCTTTGACCAGAGGGAATCTTTTAGGGAATCTTCTTGTAAGAATCTCAGAATCACATAGGTGAGGTACCGTTGGAAAGCTCTCGATGAGACAAAGCAGGGGGAGGGAAGGCCATCCATTTCTCATTTGGGGGGGGGGGGAAGGGCTTAGCATACTTTTGAGGCCTAATTCATCCGTTTAGGCATCCAAAATTGTCTTCAAAGATTTTAGGTATATTTTGATTCTTACTCTATTAGTAGAAGTCCCATTTTGGTGATACCTCTTTCTGATCTGTTAATTCCATCAGGTGTAACATCCTTCTAGATGTTACCAAACCAATTCTTACCTTTAAATCATATGTCTAGCTATTGGTTCTAAAATTTTCAAGTCTATTTTAGTTTTTGCTCTATTAGTAGAAGTACTCTTTTGGTGATACTTCTATCTGATCTATTTTGACCATCATGTGTAACATCATTCTAGATGTTACCAAACCAAATTTCACATCTAGATCATATGGCTAGCTCTTGGTATTATAGGGTGTAATCCAAGTAACCCACGCTCACCTGGATGGACTCCAAGTAGACCACTCTCCCTAGTAGCAAGAAGTTGTGTCCCAAGAATATCATATCCACTTGGTCCATTTCCCCCAACATGTGCCTGAATCATCTTGATAAGCACAAGTGTCTGAGTGCTGATGCCTATCAAGCGCATCCTACACTACTATACCAAACCAAGGCTCATAATCCAGGTCAAACAGTTCAGGTCCATAGCCTGATCTAACACTTGACGCTTGGATGCCTTTGACATTGCTAAAATAGTGGTAATACCGGTGCAAAAACCCATTGCTTGCTCTCTCTCATCGGTGTTGGGCTCCACCAATTGCTATAACTGTGAGTCCCAAACAAGTCCAAGTCCTCCCTCTTGAAAAGCATGAGAGCTTGGGAAACTCATGAGTGTGAGAAATGAGGCTCTAGGTTGTCCAACTAGGTTCACCACTGCCATAGGTGACCTATAAGCTACTACCACTATCTAAGACTAACGCCCAACATCCAAGATATCATCAACAAGGATGTGGTTTAGTTGTTGAATCCCATCATATGCACGCTATAGAACCTCTTTGGGTAAGAGGTTCATCCACCAAAGACAAAGACAATGAGCCCATGATCCTACTTTGGCTGCATCTAACAATACAATAAGTCCATCCAAGAGTGGACCTGATGTGTACTTGCCACCACTATGGTGCAAGAATCACCCATCAAAGGAACTTTCTCCAAAAAGTAAGCTAGAGAAACGGACTGATGAACTTGGAGATGTTGTAATATCCGTGACATCTCCCAAAACACACCAAAACAAGGATCTTGAAGACCCAAACCTTTGCCAACACGTGTATGTCCTAGACATGGCCATCCAAAAATCACCAAGTAAATAAGCCCATGTTTCTCCAATCAGGCGCACCTAGTAAGGAAATGTTTGTTGGTAGGGCCTTCTAGTAACCTCTGACTATTGACATTGGTAATAACTCAAGATATTGATAGGCCAAGTGTGCCACATGATGTAGAGAGACTCGCCTAGTTGTCTCATCTCTCTCCACATACAAGTACCTCTATACTTGTATACCCGCATGTAATACCACAACTAGTTTGGTGCTAATCCCACAAAACAACTCCAATAGACATACTCTATCTACTGGATGTTGCCAAGCAATGAGTGTGGTATCCAAAGGTGTCAAGGTAAGCAACTTTGGAGGCTCATCCTCACACTCATCCCCTGGTGGTACAAAGGCTCCACTCCAAGCCTGTTGCACCAACCGATCTGCATGCTGCTACAATGTCTCCTCTGAACTCCACAATGGTACATCCAAGGTGGATGGAACAATCCCACTCTTACTCCAAATCTGAGTGATCTCCTCTGATATTGAAGTATCCTCTACATGGGCGTTCCCATCCAATAACTCACCATGCCAAGTAATTGCACCATTGAAAGTTGAAACTGATGTTGCCATGGTCTTGGATTGTAGTGAGCCAAGACTACCACTACTAAAGGATATTGGTAGGCGACATACTAGTCTCTCACTAGACTGCCAACCTAGTCTATAGGAGGCTATCTCCCCCCAATAGTCAATACTAAAACCCATGGGATACAACACAACTCTCCCAACTAGCACATTGTATGACTCAACTATTGTTGCAATAGCCTGAGTTCTCACCACTGAGCTATCAACCAAATGACTAGGCTGAACCTGAACAACAAGCTTTGCATGTGTGATATATTGTGTTGAACCACCACCTAGAGATGTCTGGATCTAAAATGGACACCTCTCTACATTGGTCCTCTATAACTCTAGACCGACCACTGCACATAAGGGGCTATGCACCAACCTTCTCCAACATAAGGGGCTATGCACTAGAGTCTAACAAGACTCTCTGTGGTGTATAGACCTTCCTTGAAGGTCCCACCAAATGTAAAATCCCCCTCTAGTTATCCAATAGGACAACATTAGGTGTGAACCACGCTCTCTCAAAGGCCAGTCTAGCTGGTTACTCCTCCAGTCTAGTTGTTGTTGCTTGCCATCAACCACTAGTTGTTGATTGGAACCCATGCTCCTCAACCAAGTCAGCTCCACTATCAACCATCTCTACTCTAGTAGTAGGAACCACATCATCCCTACTTTCACAAAGCATGGCAACCAACCGGAACACTAGGGCTGGGTCAACTCCCAATTTAAACATGTCACCAGTTGAAAACAAAGGGCACCGCATAATTAGTTGAGCTGCCCCCAATATCATGCTTGACCTAGTTTGTGTAGTAGCAGGTAGTTCACTAGTAGGTAGTCCATCATGCATCCCATCACCACCTACCACACCTGCACTAGGACATCTAGGAGCCATGGATGTTGTTTGCAATGCCTCAGATAGCATGAAAGACTAGGGAAGTCTGACCTATCTCCCAACCTCTCCTCTTTGTGGGTCCAACTCCACTCAAGCTCCTTTAGGCTTTGGAGCGCATACTGCATTCCTAGTCACTATTGTAGATGCATCCACCTGTGCTGCTCCGCACATGAAGTCCAAAGCATCTCTATTATCAACATATGAGGTAGAAGCCTCAACACCCGAATCTGATCTCCTCTGAGCAATAGCCATACTAGCCAATCTCTACTCCAACTGCTCAATCCGAGTAGCCATAGCTGTATCAAAAGTAAGTGCAGATATTGCATCTCTACTAGGTGTGGATCCTCTATCGCCTTGTCTTCCATGAACTGGGGCTCCTCTACTACTTGCCATAACAACCCTACCACTTTGTAACTCTAGGTGTAGGTCAAAGCACCGATCATTAGTGTGACCAAATTTGTGGCAATGCTCACACTGCCTATGTGCTGGTTGTGATGCACCAGAGGTATTAGGTCCGTTACCTTGAGTACACTCTCTCCTATGATGAGGTCCACCACACGTCCAACAAGCAACATCACTACTTATTGGCTACTACTAATCTAAAAATGAAGGTAAGGGTCTAGCTGCACTAGGTCCTCCACTTGCTCATAGTATCTAGGCTATCTACCTTATCCTCAAAAACCAACTGGGTGTGGTGCACTTGGCTACACTCTAGAAGAAGTAATAGCCTTGGATGAGGTCTACCAAATCCAGATGTCACCACCCTCTCCTCCACCATGTTGAGCTCAATACGCTCAGCCAAACCAAGGACCACTGCCAATGTGGGCGAAGTAGCCTATAACAACGTAGCATCATGAACTCTATGTCGTAACTCCATATCCAATATCCCACACCAAAATTGGACTGTCTGGGCCTCGATAACTCATATAAGGGGCTATGCATTAGAGTCTAACAAGACTCTCTGTGGTGTATAAACCTTCCCTAAAGGTCCCACCAAACAGAAAATCCCCCTCTAGTTATTCAAGAGGACAACACTAGGTGTGAAACGTGCTCTCTCAAAGGCCAGTCTAGTTGGCAACTCCTCCAGTCTAGCTGCTGCTGCTTGCCATCAACCACTAGTCACTGAATGGATCCCATGCTTCTCAACCAAGTTAGTTCCACTATCAACCACCTCTGCTCTAGTAGTAGGAACCGCATCATCCCTACTTTCACAAAGCATGGCAACCAATTGGAACATTGGGGCTAGGTCAACTCCCAATGTAAACATGTCACTAGTTGAAAACAAAGGGCACCGCATAATCAGCTAAGCCGCTCCCAACATCATGCTTGACCTAGTTTGTGTAGTAGCAGGTGGTTCACTAGTAGGTAGTCCATCATGCACCCCATCACCACCTACCACACCTGCATTAGGACATCTAGGAGCCATGGATGTTGTTTGCAATGCCTCAGATAGCATGAAAAATTGGGGAAGTCTGACCTGTCTCCCAACCTCTCCTCTTTGTGGGTCCAACTCCACTTAGGCTCCTTTAGGCTTTGGAGTGCATACTGCATTCCTAGTCACTATTGTAGATGCATCCACCTATGCTGCTCTGCACATGAAGTCCAAAGCATCTCTATCACTAGCATATGAGGTGGAAGCCTCAACACCCGAATCTGACCTCCTCTGAGCAATAGCCATACTAGCCAATCTCTACTCCAACTGCTCAATCCGAGTAGCCATAGCTATTTCAGAAGTAAGTGCAGGTACTGCATCTCTACTAGGTGTAGATCCTCTACCACCTCGTCCTCCATGAACTAAGGCTCCTCTACTACCTGCCATAGCAACCCTACCACTCTATAACTCTAGGTGTAGGTCAAAGCACCGGTCATTAGTGTGACCAAATTTGTGGTAATGCTCACACGGCCTATGTGCTGGTTGTGATGCACCAGAGGTATCAGGTCCATTGCCTTGAGTAGACTCTCTCCTATGGTGAGGTCCACCACACGTCCAACAAGCAACACCACTACTCATTGGCTATTGCTGACCTGAAAATGAAAGTAAGGGTCTAGCTCCACTAGGCCCTCCACTCGCTCCATAGTATCTGGGCTATCCACCCTATCCTCAAAAACCAACTGGGCGGGGTGCACTCTACTACACTCTAGAAGAAGTAATAGCCTTGGATGAGGTCTCCCTACCAAATCCAGATGTCACCACCCTCTCTTCCACCATGTTGAGCTCAATACGCTCAACCAAACCAAAGGCCACTGCCAAAGTGGGCGAAGTAGCTTGTAACAACGTAACATCATGAACTCTATGTCGTAACTCCATGTCCACTATCCCATACTAAAATTGGATTGCTTGGGCCTCAATAACTCCCTTAGTGAACTGATCAGCAGCCGCATGCGAGTGTATACCTTGTGTATGCTCTCTCAAGCCTTTTGTTGGAACTCTTGCAAGCTCTTGAGCTTGTCAATCCGCACTCCCTAGTAGTTCTACCTCAAACACTAGAAGAACTCCACCATGGGGTTAAATCTCGGTACCACACCACCTCTTGTAGCGGTACCTCCACTTGTAGTAACACCATCTCCAACTAGTCATGTCTACATGTTATCACTTCTTGCCTCATCGGAGAGAAACAAAGGTAGTTTGACTGGTCATCACTCTAGCCTCACTACCGAGAGAACACTAGAGCACCAATGCTCTAAATTTAGGGCACTTCACACAAACTTGGTGCAAAAATAGGAAGCAGAGAATGGAGGAGGTCCAACCATAAGAAATCTAAACCCTCAATCTCATAAAGCAACACAAGACTGACTCTACCACCATTTGGCATTTGACATAAGAGAAGTTTGTATCTATGTCCTAAGCTACCGGGATCACCAAGAATAGGATCAAACTGCCTCTTTTAGCCAAAGCTACAAGTGTATAGATAATAGTGGCACATTCACTAGAACAACAAGTGAGTGTAGACCAATTGGCTAGAGCACAAATCTAAGAACAAGAGATTTAGGTGTCAAATCCTATTACATACAATCTAGCAAGATGGGCAAATCTTGCCAAACAATGACCAAGATCTACTCTAAACTAGCTAGCCTCACGCCAACAAGCTGACTTGTTGGCCCTTCTAGGCCTTCGTAGCCTCTCATAGCCCACATCCCTATGCCTCAAAGCCTCTAAATGCCCAAATGAGACCTTTCTTCTTGCCACTTTGAACCCTCTCCAATCTGGCAAAACTTCTCCAAATTTGACGTAAACCCTAAAGTTGGCTGACCGCCAAATCCTCCGTTAACTCTTCACTTGAGCCAAATTGAAAAAATGGGTTTCTCCAAATCACAAATTCATGGGGTAGGCTCCCAACTCCACCTTCAATTTCACTTTTTGAGCCCAACTCGTAACAAATTGGTCATGTCTTCACCTCCTGAGCTCAAAATCACAACCACAGCTCAAAATTTGCTTCTTCTTTGCTCAAAAATTGGCCAACTCTTCTGCACACCGTCTGCTTTTATTGCCAAATCTGCATCAAGCAAGAAGCTTTTGCACACCTAGGAAACACTGAACTTTGATTGAGCTACAAACGACACACCGATATAATACTCCAAGGACAAAAGAAGAGAGAAAATAGATTTCACACTCAATCATCCAATGCCCCAAAGGATCACCTTCTCTTTATTATATAGACAAAGAGGATCTCATCCAAGGAAGCTCCACCATAGGATTAGGCACACAAATAGGTGACATGTCAGCAAGCTCCACCCTTGGATTACTTATTTGGATGGGTGACATGTCGGTCTTGGTCCTATCAGGTTGGTCAAACAAGCTTTGACCGGAGGGAATCTTTTAGAGAATCTTCTTGTAGGAATCTCAGAATCACATGGGTGAGGTACCATTGGAAAGCTCTCAACAAGAAAAACCAAGGGGGAGGGAAGGCTAGCCGTTTGCAATCGAGGGGAGTGACTATGCACACTTTCAAGGCCTAATTCATCCGTCTAGGCCTCTGAAATTGCCTTCAAAGATTTCAGGCATATTCCAATTCCTACTCTATTAGTAGAAGTCCCCTTTTGGTGATACCTCTTTTTGATCTATTAAGTCCATCATGTGTAACATCCTTCTAGATGTTACCAAACCAATTCTCACCTTTAAATGTCTAGCTATTGGTTCTAAGGTTTTCAAGTTTATTCTAGTTTCTACCCTATTAGTAGAAGTACTCTTTTGGTGATACTTCTATCTGATCTATTTTGACCATCATGTATAACATCATTCCAGATGTTACCAAACCAAATTTCACATCTAGATCATATGGCTAGCTCTTGGTATTACAACCGAGCTTGGAGATACCACCAACATTCATAATTCTTGCACCCAAATTCTCACTCATTTCAATTCTCTAATGTAATCATATTTTTTACAACACTTGAATTAACTCAACTCAGATCACTACTTGATCTGTAACTCTATAAACTGCCAACAACTGGGCATTGATTACAATCAAGCCACACCCACTCTAAGAGAATCCAGGTGATGCTCGTCAGCCTCTGTCCACCATAGCCAGGAACTCGAAGGCTCAACATCAGAGAAGTGAGTTCTATGGAACTGCACTTTGAAAGTATACCCTTGGACTTGAGCTAGGTCTCAAACCCTAACGGTCCCATTGACAGCACACTCGACGTTGCGAACGGTACAAAGTGATGGTGGGCCACACCATGACATCAGTACTCCAAACACAAAATCTGACTATCGGAAAATAGTCCATAGAAAACTACTGAAATACCTTTAACTACTATCACTGCAACTCTAGTGTCAGAGTAATCTAGATGCGACATTACAATGCAACTCTAGTGTCAGAGCAATCTAGATGCGACATTACAAATGACGTGACATCTAGTATAAAGCCTAGAGTTTAGAATTTGAGAAAGGTTTAGATGAAAGAGTGTTAGGTTAGATTTTGGTGAATTGGGAAGTGGTGCCTTGGCGAAGTTGCAGCAGTACTTCAGGTTGAGAAGAACTTGGTAGGATTGCCAACCTTGGTGATGGAGTGGTCAAGTTTTCTTTCTAGTTTTTGTTTATCTACTCATCGGGAGTAGCACTAGCAGGATCCTGTCGAGCACGAGGAGGGCAACTAGAAACCCATGAGCCATAGGCACACAAACTACGTGCTATCACACATACTTCAAAGTTCCTGAAACGAGAAACAAATGCACATTTCGCATTAATAGTTGAGAAAGATGAGGTAGGGGGATGTTGGGTACCTACCAGATGTGTGTAGTACACAGCAACTTTTCGTTGGGCAGTACAGCGATGTAGTTGAACATTGGAGGAGATGAGTACAAGATGGTCAAGAGTTGAATACCCTTGCTTTGATGTGACGGCCCAAAATGCAGTACGGTGGACCATGATACCAGTGCACGATTCAGTACTGCCTTTCCTGCTCTGGTGGATAAGCGTTTGTTGTCACATGAATAAATTATACATAAACTGGAAGAATGTTTTCGTTGATAGAGTGGCGGATAAGGAAACTCATAAGCGCGGATATTCTACTGTATGTTGTTGGCTCTTTGCTGGCTCTGCCACAACTCTCTTGCCTAGGACCTTTGTAGCTTAGTTTCTTTCTAGTCTTTTAGGACTTTCGACTTCTCAGACCTTTTTATCTCCTGCCATAGCTAGTTCTCGTTTGCAACGTCATTGAGGCAGAACATTCTCCCTAAACTATAGGGCCAACTCCTCCTTTACCTGAGTCTGCTTTGTGGGTAAGTTGCAGGTTGTCAAGGAGGCAACTCACAACAACAACGAAAGATGAACCATCTGAAGGTGGATTTGCATGTAATATTCGACGTGAATTTACAGCCCGTATCTTTGGGTACAGTAATTGGCGCTCCTTGAAAGCGCAAGGAGGAAGTCTTGGAGGTCCATAATGAGATTACTGTAACAGTCGTCGTTGTCGTGAGTAAGAAGAGAGATGGGAGTTAAAACTTGTGGGCACTCGTTCTTGTTGTGGCGGCGCATCGTTCTGTGGTAGTCGATGAATCGTAGAGAGTTGAAAACTCGTGAGAGAAAGAGGTAGAGAATAGTTGAGTCAGGCATACGGTAACTTCAAAAGGATAACACGCAATCTACTGTGGGTGAGAGGACAGCATGGGTCCGTATACAGGGGAATTGGCAGGGAAGGGTAAGGTTTGCTTACTTTGCATGGGAGGGGATGCAAGGGGTACAGGACATGGGAACAATATGTACTGGAAGTTGTGGGCGCAGATGGGGCAGAAGCAGCAGAGAGCAGGGATCACGTTCTGTGAGGCGGGTTCTGTGAGAGAAGGTTACTTACCACCCAGATGCACCAGAAATTCAAATGGAACATGGGAATTTGAGGGGGACGTATTTAAGATATGACGAAAGTAGCTTTAGGAAATGAATGAATTGATGGATGGATGCTTTTAGACGCTTTTTCTTTCCTGCAGATAACCAACCTTCCTGTAATGGATGATTGAACTGGTTGTTGCCCTACATTGTTCCCTTTTTGAGCTTTGGCTGGAAGGGGAAGCAAGGTACACCATGCCATGATACACCAGGCCTTTTTGAACGCTAAATTCCTTTGCAGATGATGCAGAGGGGAAGAACAGGTATGAAACAGAGCAGATGCACCGGCAGCTTTGGAAAGGGATGACATACATTGCACTCTGTGGGTTCCCAAGGCCCGTCACGCGTGTTACGTTTCCCACTTGCTGCATTGCTCGGGGTCCCCAAAACCATCAAAATCAGACTCCAAAGGGCAACCACCAGGCTGCAATTGGAAGCAAAGCTAGTCAACCTTCGAAATCACTGTCAGGTGGTTATTATCGTTCAGGCACCTTGGTGGATACAGAATCTTGGAAAAGGCTGGGTGTCCATTATGTGAGGGTGAAATATCCCAACTTGAAATTGACAAAAGAATCAGAATCAATAAGTCCTTGTATTCCGTAATCTTATTGACGGAGAACCAGACTAAACAAGTGGTTCTTGTAGTCCATTAAGTACACCAACTTAGTTAATCTAAAGCTGTAAACTTTCGTCTGAGTCTTGTACCGTATTTGCAATCTAAGCTGCTAGAAGTTAGCGTCCGTTACTGGTCTGAGAAAAGACACATCACCGCCGCAGCAGGCTCAACGAGTTGGCAAAGCCGCTGTCTGATCAGGAGAATTGAGTGAGGAAAGGGAGGTACGACAAGAACATGGCAGTGGAAGACGGCCAGGAAAGAACATCACGACATCGCATCAAATCGCAGACCTTCTTCCCTTCCTTACCTGCTTCTTGTATGACAATAGAATTGAGCGGGCTCTCCTCAGTCGAAATCAAATCAGTACCAGCGTCATGTCATGGCATTGACGTGGGCTGAGGTGAGGTGGGGGCTGGGGCAATCAAGTTCAGGAGCAGGTGTGCGCTTGAGACGGGAGAGGAGGACCGAGGTGCAAAACGATTTTCCTGGCAGATCGAGTGAGTCGTGAGGAAGACGACGTCGAAAGTTTAAGGGTTTAGGCTGTTTGAAACGACGATTGAACGATTAGTCAAGTTTCGGGGTATTCACGTACGAATGAAGTTGAGAAGAATGCACTCCTGATTTGTGAGGTTATTCTTCCGTGTGGAGTCTGCAGCTGCAACAGCTTTTACGCAACCCAAGGTAGACCTGGACGGAGGACGGATTAAAACTAGGAGAGCAGAAGGAAAGCATGGGTTTAAGAGTTCCAAAACACCATCAAAAGCCCTCACTGTCTCCGGCATCCTGTCGCCGCTTCAATATCCATTACTCCCCCTAAATTCCACAAACTGTTCAAACTCTTTACAGTACTATCCATCTACTAAACGCTGAGCACGTCAAGCAGTACCCGTAGGATAGAAGAGAGAGAGAGAGAGAGAGAGGGAGCTTTGCTACGACTGTCCTAGCAAGAGGAGGAAGGAAAGATATGGCAGGAGGAAGGTCAGTCAGAGGTGCTCTACCAGTTCCTCATGGGGACCAATAAAGAACAACCTGTCTGTCTGACCCAAGCAATGTAATTTATTGCACCATGTCGCTGTGGACCTCTGATGCCCACACGCGACTTTAAGACACAGTCTTGCGTGCAACACCCGTCCCTGAGTGGCCCCCCAAGCCACCCATGCTCGCCTTCCAGCACTTCCCTCTCCTTTTCTCACACTCTCAATCGAAACAACACCACAAGGACAAAAACATCCCTCACTTTCACGCTTATGCTCACATGTTGGTAACTTTAGGCACGAGCCTCAACTCACATACGGTAATCTGCTCTGCCATATCTGCATGAAACCACCGCTGGTTCGTCACCACTGTAATATACTGATAGAGATGAGATCAGAAGAGTGTTTACAATCGTAGTCTCTCTATCACACAGTACTGCAGTAGAAGTAGCAGTAGTGGTACTCATGGAAGGATCAGAACCGTAGGACTGCACCTGAGATTTCTTACTCCGAATTCAAACTTCACACGCTCCTTCCGCAATCTCAAATAAACCAGTCAACAAAGCAAGGCAGATCTTGTCCAAACTGTCATTCTTTTCAGAGTCTCGGTCGTTCTAGTTTCATCCCATCAATCATCTCCACCTCTTCCCGCATTTACGAACGGCCTAATCGATCCTGCTTGTGACAAAATATGACCGACCGTACGGAACTCCTTGCTGTCCTTTGCCATGTCTGTCTCCATTTGAGTCCATCCGTTGGGTTTCTCATGTTCTCTGAAGTATCACTAAATTTGTCGAGAGGTCGAAACCTTGAACCCTGAAACGTGCCTCCCTTGCGAAGTCGTAAAGCCCTACTCGCGACGCGGATTGTACGTGGAAGGCATCCATTCATCTTAGTTCCCAAAAATTGTCCATCCATCGGCTAATCCATCGTGACTGTGTACTGTGCTAAAAGTCTGTAGAATATAGAACTTAGTATATCTCATTAGTGGGTAGCCTAGCTCGTGAGTAAGTATGTTAATAACCATGGTCATTAGTGGGTGGTTTTGGAGATTCTTCTTATAGCATTTCTCCACATTAGAGAGGAGCCCCGAGAAGTCAGGCAGTGAAGGAACTCTATAAATATCAGGATTCAACAGAAAAAGAAGCAAAGCACGCGCTTATCCTTGACTAAGAGAAGCCAACTTCAACAAATCTTGGGTTCTGAATTCTCTTCAAAGCACAAAGACACGATGAATATTTTGTGCCACAGTAGTCCCTGAACGTAGATACCACCTGCACCGACGCGTATTAAGATTACATAATCAACAGTTTCGGAGCGAGGTTCTCCAAACCAGATGCTTTTTAGGATATATTTCTGGCAATGTTTGAATTTGATGTCCGTCACGAGCATCAAAACGTTCAAGAGTCTGTTGTCAGTTGAAATTTCCTCAAATGAGCGCACTTGCCACCGTGCGAGGATTACACTCGAGCGAATTGACTATACACCGTCCAAATGGCGGCTGCTAGCACACAAGCCTCTTCGGCCAAGTACAGGAGACGGTACAAGAGCTGGCTCATTCCATCGCACGGTCCCACGAGCACTAACTGCATCCGTGCAGTTCTAACTGCATCGATCTCTCTCCACTGAATCCGCTGCATGCACGGCTTGGCCTTTCCCGGTGGGGATTGCGTTGCATGAATGAGTTGTCCCGGTTTCGGCAACTTCACGTCTATAAGCGCTGAATCACTTGCGTCACTGTTCCATCAGTGCTCTTCAACGCGTTAATCCTCTCGCTTTACCACTTTAAGCTGCTGTGGTCTGAAGCTCTCGTTCTCCACAACACTGTAAGGTCCATTTTACACATGGGGTGAGCTTCTTTATAATTGATAAAGTGGAAAGTTTACCACCATCTATAATGCGAGAAACTACTGCTGGAAACCAATGACGCCAACGTGAAAGTTGCGACTAACTGAATGAACCACTTGGAGGCTCTGCCCACCATTCTCCTTGTCCGAAAAGGTTTATGCGAGTCTCACATCAAAAGAGATCCATTTAAAAATGGGGATTGTCAAATCAACCCCTTCATTTTACTAAAACGATCCATCCTAGTCTGCTTGTTTCGCATAACCGGTACTGTGATGAATCAAATGACTGACTCACATGAGATATTGTCATGTGACGAATCAACGACCGACTCACACAAGAGTCATTGTGATTCCACACGCTGTAGACTAGAGTATATCGTTTGAGTAAAATGAAGAGGTTGATTTAATAATCCTTTTAACAGTAAATTTATTTTCTTGACTTTAAATAAGTTAAAGGATGTCTTCTCTTTCTATCAGCTGTTTATTCAAACAATTTTGTAAATAATCTTTTCTCTTGTTCAAGTTCTAAATATACAAGAAGTTTTTTATTACTCATCAGTAACCTGAAATAGTATAGAAATATCCTATAAATAATCCTATTTCGCAAGTGTGGATTCATTTAGGGACATGCTATTTTCGCTACACTTTTTGCTATTTCTACCGCACTTAACTCTAGACCCCCGGATTGGGATTAGTTTAGAGTTGAGATTAATTTACAGTGTTGTGATGGAAATAACAAATAAATGTCACAGAAGTAGCACCTACATTCATTTAGACGATGCATAGCTATTAACATTCCCGAAAATTCACAAAACTCTAACCGCGAAAGCACTCTAGAGTATTTAGGAAGATTGTTATTTTTGAATCTTTTTAATAGATCTCTTAAAACTGATTAGTAGGAGGAGCTTCTTTATTTCATCGAATCGAATAGTGTGCGAAGACTCTTGTTTGAGCTTTCTCCTTTGGGGTATACTATTTGGCCTTCTGACCTTTTTCTTGATAGAATCATTAAACCTGAGTAAAATTGACATAGAATTAACATCCAGGTGACCAAACCACCTTTGTTTTTCAAGTTTTACTGGATGCTAAACGATGATTCCTATCTGCCAAAGTCTCGCGTCTGTACAGTGCAGGCAACAAGTACGAAATGATAATAAAGCAGTGTACAGGATTTGATTTATCTTCGCACGAAAGGATAAGAGGCGACCGCGTAGGAAAAACGAAGGATTTGATTTATTGAGATGTGGATTAGTTTAAACTGACATGAAGTAAGACAAGGAGGAGTCCGTCCTAAGAAAGGCGGCGGATCGCGTACTACTGCACAGTACCGTAGCGGGGGGATCGCACGCGTGTTTACCCGGTGCAGTTCGGTTAATAGGAGTTCAGACCAAACTGGGAAAATAACGACATCTAATTTTATCGCGATCCGCAGGAGCTAGATACTGCGGGATGGGCGTCGTATTACCGAGTCAGATTTAGCGGTGGTTGCTGGTGACGACGACCATGTGATAAGTTGGATGATACTATTCTAGGGATGGCAGAAGCTCCAACTTGGCAAGCACTGACGCGAGAGGGAGGTTGCCGCCAGCCTTTTGGCAGCCGTATGGGGAAGATGCTGAGTGGGGAGCGGCACATGGGCATGTTCGAAATTCATGGAAGGACGGACGGGCGCTCGTTGGTTGCCAGTGTCCGAGGAGATCCTTATGCCGTCAGCCTCACGTCGTAGTTTACTGTACACGGTTGTCAACTTCCAACCTGGTCGGACTTAAAGTGGGGAAAGCCATCGTTTCCGGTCTAAGATCCTCAAAGATTCGAAAGGCATCCGATCCTTCCCTTCAACTTTGGCTCTGTGCTCTCGCATCAAACCCATGTGTTTTATTACTATAAACTTACGGTAGAGGATAACTCATTCTTTCAGAGGGTGGACTAAGTCAATTAGGATGAAACGCTATCAGTAATTGAGGATCGAAGATAGTTTAACGTATCTTTAGCTTCGTAGGATCTTCAATTGAGATAAAGGTCAGATGGATCTGTCACCTAGATAGTGCAAAACTAGTAAAGAAATGTTTGACTGTGCTTTACTCGATTTGTACAAAGAAATTTATGGTAGTTTATAAACAGCGTTTTTGGGAGGCAAGAAAATTCTGAGGAAGAACATTTTCCTCAGAATTTTCGAGGAAGTTATGCATGCACAGGTCACTTTTGTCTTCTGTAACAAAGGAGGAAATCATCCCCTTGGAAATTGCACATGGTTTCTTCTATCAATTTGAGGAGATGACCTAAAGTTTGAAAAAACCTATATGTAGAACTAAAAGCCGAAACGACAAGTGAAATGTTCGATTGTAGGATAAACATAGACTAGCTTGAGGCTTTCAAACGCCGTATTCAAAATATGGTGCGAATCTCATAAATGGATAGATTTGATCTGAGGTGTATTATAATGGGACTTATTCAGGACATTTGACTCCCAAAAATTTAGCTTTTTGATCGGTAATCGATACTTTCTTTCCATGTTGCAGATTTCGGTACTCCCTACAGTGGGGCAAAGAAAACGTTAGTGGACTATGTTTCTCTCAGCAGGTTTTACCCGGATAAAACATACGTTGTCTGATTGTAGATGTCTTTCCACGTTGTAACCACTAGAGAAAAACATAGTCCACTCGAGAAACAAGAAGGCGACCGCATGGAAAAAACGAAGGATGGGGAGAGCCCATCAAGCCGTACAAGGGAGAGACAAAAAAGAGAGTAAAATGGAGCTAAGCACCAATAGAGTCTATATGAGAAATCTGCCCTACCGCACCTAAGGTATCCTAACTATGCGAGTCAGAAGGTCTATTGTAATACCAAGAGCTAGCCATATGATCTAGATGTGAAATTTGATTTGGTAACATCTAGAATGATGTTATACATGATGGTCAAAATAGATAAGATAGAAGTATCACCAAAAGAGTACTTCTACTAATAGGGTAGAAACCGAAATAGACTTGAGAACCTTAGAACCAATAACTAGACATATGATTTAAAGGTGAGAATTGGTTTGGTAACATCTGGAAGGCTGTTACACATGATGGACTAAACAGATCAGAAAGAGGTATCACCATAAAGGGACTTCTACTAATAGAGTATGAATCGAAGTATGCCTGAAATCTTTGAAGCAATTTCTGAGGCCTAAACGGATGAATTAGGCCTAAAAAATGTGCCAATTCCCCCCCCCCCTCTCCCGTGACAAAGGAGAGGCTGGCCTTCTCTCTCCCCTGCTTTGTCTCGTTGAGAGCTTTCCAACGGTACCTTACTCACGTGATTCTGAGATTCCTACAGGAAGATTCCCTAAAAGATTCCCTCCGCTCAAAGCTTGTTTGACCAACCAGATAGGACCTAGACCAGACATGTCACTCATCCAAGTAAGTAATCCAAGGGTGGAGCTTGCTGACATGTCACCTATCTGTGTCCCTAATCCTATGGTTGAGCTTCCTTGGAGTAGATTCTCTTTGTCTATATAATAAAGAGAAGGTGCTACCTTGGGGCATCGATTGTTTGAGTGTGCAATCTTTGTTTTCTCTCTTCTCTTGTCCTCGGAGTATTACATCTACACACAATTGGAGCATCCAAAGAAACATAACCTAATGTGATTGCTCTCCTATGGATTGTGTCAACTACTGCACTGTGTAGAGCAATGGACACACACTGTCTAGAATATGCTACAAAGTATTAGAGTGAGAGTGGTACCCCTGGTGCCTAACATGATAAGCTCTCGTGCACTACTTGACAAATGTGTCAAACACCATGTCCAGCGCTCCATACAATTCCAAGGCTAGAGGAACAAAGAGGTGACCTCGTTGCATGCCCCTATACTTGGAGACCTTGCTACCTGGTGTTGCACTCGCCGCACATCCGGGGGATGGGTAATCACAGCCTCCGAAACTGTATGCCGCATAAGGTCCATAACCACAACATCCACTAATGTCACCTGATCTTCTCGGACTGATGAATGTGGAAAGACATATAGAACAATTGGGATTCCATAAAGTACTTCATCCACTCCACGCTCTATAATTGTTCTACAATGACTCACTTGGCACCTTCCTTCCCCCTACATCACGACGACAGATATAGCAAAGTTAGTTCTAAGCAATTCGTAAGATGCTTAGACTTGGTGCAACGAGAGTTTATTCCCTAAATGTTTTAAATCTAATTAATTTGCGATATTCTCGGAGTTGGTGGCGATAGATAAAAGGTGCCTAGCTCCTGAGGAAGTTCGAAGTGTGCAACATCCATATCCAGTTATACAATCCGCGCACTTAGCTCGGTTTAGAAACTGCAAAATGCATTCAAAGTTAAGAGACGGCAAGGACTTAAGAACTCGGGAAAACGTTTGTGCTAGAAAGTTTTAGACGTGCTTTGAGTTTGGAGTGGGATAACATTGGATTTTGATATAAATATGGTTGTTTAGATCGTTGCAACCTTGAACTACGAAATATGACAAAGTCACATAGGTCGATCAATATATGCAAGCAGAGCATATTTGTTTCCTCAACTTTCTTCAATCGTTGTTCTGCGTAGTGGTTACCTCTTGAACTACTCCCGAGCGCTAAGAATAACAGAGAGGCAGTACTCACTTGCAAGATGAGTAGAGTGTCGACTTTCTCGTGCAGGCATCGGTGGTTATTGAGGATTATTTCATGGAATCAGTTATCAAGAGCTGTACGAGAAGTCTTTCCTTTGCCACCCTAAGCACCTTAATATCTGAAGGGCTCACCTCACCCCCAGCACAACAAATTGACCTCATTTGAATGCAAGGCAGTAAGCACTATCGAAGGAGGGAGGGGGAACCAGCCGGTATAGACGAGGATTCAACTCTCTACCGTAGTCCAGAAAACAGCAGAGGGTTTAGCTTTGATTTACAATATTTTGGATGATGCATCACTCCCACTGAAAGCCATTTTTTTCACATTCTCTACAAATGTGACCGCCGATCGGACGATAAGAATCAGTACTGACTATTCCTTTTAAAATACCGATTTTTTGTGGGCTTAATCCAATTTTACCTCTTATGTCTTATCCTTGTATGGCTTGGCTTGATGGAGTCTTCCATCCTTCTAGTTATCCTAGGCGGTCGCCTTTTCGTTTGCATACGAACCATGAAATTTTTTTAATCGAGTCGTCGTAGGACATACCTGCTGCGTCAGCGGTCCTGCACATAATACTGTAGCTGTAGTGGATGACGGTAGGGCTCACTGTAGAGACCTGAAACGAGCTGCACGTATTTATCTGGAAGTGGTAGCAGGAGAATAAGACGAAAGAAAGAGCAAATCGTGTTTCACAACGGGTGCTGCAGCACACAGGTGAAAGGAGGGGGCCGGGCAGGTGCTCAGAGCGTTCGAAATATCTGACCGGGATGGATCCACCGGATGTGAGGGATCCATCTGCTTTCCCTGCACTTCTTGACCTGAACGGGCAGCCGAGGAACACGTTATTGAATTGGTTTTTGACTTGGGCCCTGACGATCCCTGCACAGCCCCAGGGCCTTCTTTCTAATTTCCTTCTTCCATCCTCCTGGTTGCAGACCTGGGGAGGGACAGAATAGTAGAGTACAGCACAGGACAGTAGTTGAGATGAGGACAGACAGAAGGAGGAGGGGTAGTAGAAGAAAGAAGAAGAAGAATAAAGCGAGTTCTACCTTATTCAGCCGTGAACGCGAAGTCTTCGGATAGATAGATGTGGGTGGGTCTGATCGTCTGTTTGTACCACTGTCACTGTGAAATGGATGATAAAAATACATTTTGATGCATGTTTACATTCCTTCCGCCGGGGAGACGTGCTACAGAAACAACAAGCGGTGGGTTGTCCCTCTGCCAATATGAGTTAGAGCGAGGTCGTCTACGTTCAGAACCAAGTTGACCATCTGTACACACTGTTGAGCTAGGCTGGAACTGAGGATATGATTTGAGCGGAGAACTGTCGAATACCTGGAGCGAATGTTCACAAACGTTGAAGTTGACAATATACAGAGATTAAGCTACTGTGAGGATTAGGAGTACCTCAGGAGGCCAGTGTTGACAAAACCCATGAATGAAAACGGAGTGGGCATATAGGTACGTAGATGGATAGGTGAACAGATTCGGAGAAGAGCAGTACCTCAGGAGACCAATGTGGACAAAATGACACAAACAAGAATCCTGTAGTGGCTGTCGAGACTGATTTGTTGGACTACAGTAACCCACAAAAGTGAAAAAGGTCAATACGTATACTGTTTTTTGGAATCTGCATGGATGGATAGTTTCGTTTAACTGTAAAACTAAGACCACTGTAGCACACCGAGTCAGACAATTCAAATGACCTGAAGTGACAACGAATTCGCGTTGTGTATTCGAGAACGAGTTCACAATCTACAATAATTAATGCCCTCCACCGACGAGAGTATGCTAAAAGGAATTCGATAAGCTGAATTGTTAATATCAATTGGTACATGATTGGAGCTGAACAACACGAGACGTAACAGAGGAACAGAAGCGTGTTTGGTGAGACCAAATGAAAGACCGAGCCTCGTGCGGTAGTAGAAGGAAGGAACACGCATGATCCACTCACATGAGTTTCAAAGTCTGTTAACTTTCTTACCAATTTGGTTTGCGGGAAACAGCTCAGGACTACCTCATCAGGAGAGTTGTCTGTGAAGAGATTCTTTATCATCCTCTCCTAAACATTTCACCAATCTCGACTTAGGTTACAGTCTGCGCTGTACGGCGAGTGGATGTAGCAGAAACTAGCACACGAGGCATCATATGTAGGAGTTATTACACTCCTCATTCTACGACATGCACGCCAGACGATTCACAATGTTATGTTATCCACATCATTGAGTGGACTTACTAATGGGTTCTCTTCGGGCACTGACAGTTCCGAGGGAGGTACGCTTCAGTATACGTCGTCCACAGCCACACAGCACTGCCAGCTATTGGAGAGCATTGGTAAGAGCCGTGTAAAGTTCAACTCTACTTTACTGCCCACATGTGCTAACATCACATCTACTACTTCAACATGCACAGAGACCCCAGATCTCGACAGACTCACATGGCCGGTCACTGAAGGGGATTTCGTTACTCTTGCCGGGAGAGTTAGGAATTCGAAGCTACATATAACTTGGGTGGTAAGCACGTAGGTAACAGTCCCGTAATCTTCACAGCCAATGACTTACGTGGGCGTAGAGCCTGTAAAATCAACGGTCAGGTCGGCACTGCCTTTGAGTTCTGTGAGCTCTTCGTGGCTCTTATTTTTCAGCTGCTCATAGCACTCCGAGAAACCCCGATTTTCGGTAACCCGAGCGCGTCGGGGAAAAGTCAGGGGTTTTAAACTGGCCCAGTGGTGATGACATCGGCGTATTGTCTGGGTACCAAACCAATCCGGAGGTTACGATATTGCCGGAGTGGTACCTTATCAAACATGAATTCGGTCTAACGATATATATATACAAAATCCTCTCGAGTTTCATCTCGGATTGGAAAAGAAGCCTCCAGATAGGATAAATGTTCATAACTTGCCGGGGATTTGGTTCGCGTTGCAGGAGAACTTGTCATATAATTGTCTCACATAGTGATTTACCTGTTACATCAGAGTTTACAGGATCTAAGGCGACCGGATTGTAGCTGGCATTACACACTCGGGTACAGTTCCGTCGGTGGGAATCTTCAAGACCGTCATGTTGCGAACGTTCCCGGTGAACAGGAAAGTCTAGGTGGTCTGTTGTCCAGCTGGCTCCCACACGTGATGAACGCATCTTCTATTGTGCTTCCTGCCCTGCAACTCGTGATGTTTTGGAAACTGCGCTTGACTCAGCGTCGTTTTCTAAGCAGCTTCCTGGTCAGCAATGACAAGAAGATTAGCGACATTAGGGCGTATTGGGGGATAGTATGAATGCCTGCTGACAAAAGAATACTTTGAGAACTCAGGAGTTCAATCAATCATGCGTGGTATGAACAGGAGAATACTGTAGACCAGGTCCGAAAGCGGATGTTTCGCAAAAGGTAGTGACATGGATCTGGCGTAAGAGCATACGGACGGGTCCCTGATATGGGGACGGGCGACACATAGAAATCAGAGAGGCTTTTGCTGGTGGGGTTCGAACGTGATTCAGATTTAGATACAAAATTTGAATTCTATTACACAGGGCATTCATGCACGCGTTTAAGTTTCTCACAAGCTTAAGCTAAAGTGAGCTAAGCTACGACTTCAGTGAAAATTTCCATCTACAGTAAGCGAGCTTGTCACAGAGTGGGTAATAATCTACGAAGCGAATGAATGGATGTAGGACAAATCTCGCGTCTGAGAGCAAATCTCAGTCGCTAGATACCTGCTCCTACTCTTGGTATACTCTAACCCTTTACCTAATGGTTTAATGGCCAAGGTCGGCCAACAAGAGGAATCTCTTTTCCTGTAACATAGTGAAACGTGGCAGAAGAGGCGGAGCGCATCATCTTCATGGTCTCTCGTAAATACAGGTTGCAGAAGTTGCGTAGTTGTTGAGGACAGGCTAGTAGTCTACGTTGGGGAAGGAAATGCTGGTCAGGACTCAGGAGCAGCACAGGTTGGCGAACATCGATCCCGGAACTTTCCCTGTCCGCCTGATGTACTCCGCCCTCTGTGAGGTCTTCGAAGCTTGCTCCCCGCGCCGAGCTGATGCTGCAGCTCGCAATTCTTCAGCATGCCGCCGAGTGGCCGCCACCTTGTTCATCAGTTTCTCATTTGCATGAGAACGCATCCGCTCAATCTTCATCTGCAAAAGCGGAGCACAATCTGTCAACTTTCTTTACACATCCCTTGTACGAGTCAAAAGTTTCTACTCCTCTTTGGTCACAAGACCGAAACATATTACTTAAGATTTTATTTTACTCAAAACGATCCTGATAACGCTCTCTGACTATTAATAAGCGGAGCTGCGGACAGTGCGAAGCAACCGATATCTGCAGCAGTGCTATAGGACAAGTGAAAGATATACTCCAGAAAATATGAGCAAGTGGGACCTGGACCCCTGCAAAACCAGGTCTATATCTGGAGAGGAAGAGGAGAGGTCGACTTTCACTCGCAGTAACTTGCACAGGATTTTCTTACCCCCAACGAAAACCGTAACGTTAGCCCCCTAGCCTTTAAAGTATCCTTGGAAATTTAAGACAGGGGAGGAGGGTGACAAGGAAAAGTAAGATGGAACATCCACTCTGCGCGCCGAATGCACCAAAACAGAATCCATGTGAGAGTGGGTGCAGACTTCATCCAACCTCTAGTAAATTTTGGCAAAAGAAACAAACTGGATTGAGTTCGTGACTCTACTCGTGAGAGAGGACGAGGCAGAACGGTGGGAATCCCCACGATGGCCCGCTTCAGACCATGTCAGGGATGGAGGCGCACGCGCGGTCCATTTCCGGCAGCCTAGCAGTCGAGTTCATATGGCGGGGCCGCCCCAACTAAAACGCTCTACTCGTATAAGGAAAGACCTAAAGAGTACCACCGATCGCCACCGACTGCCACATATATGGCCAGAATGGTTTTCGCACGAGTGGGGATACCCGAGGGGAGCCCCACTCATCAGGAATGATAAAAAAATGCCAGGATCAATCACTTGCCACAATATAGTGGAGGACAATTGAGTGCGTTAGTGAGCCTATTGCGAAAACGAGACGGGGGAGTTTCAGACCGAGCGTTACGAGCCATTCTAATGTATGTTCCACAGCCTGCCTGACATGATTGAAACGTTACTTTTCTGCTCTTATGGGTCTAAAACAGCAGGAAGGATTGATTGAGGTCAAGGTCATGATGAAAACTTGTGACTGGCAAAACAGCATCCTACAGCGGGAAAAGAGGGATCCACTTTCGCCTATGAGTGATGAGTGATGATCGTGCACACTGCACTCCAGTGTCGAGTAGCAAAATCGCCAGCCTTGGGAGCCACCTTTAAAGTGGCAGAATGCGTCGCATCTGTTTCTACTTTCAGCGGACCGTGCTGGTATTAAGCACTGGGAAGTGAAAGCATGTATGCCAGGAACACGTCGCGGCAAGCTCCGCATGCCCAGAAATGGATGGTACCGGCATCATCTCGCTAGCTGTAAAAGCTCGATATAGGTAGCAATTGCTTTTCCACTGTCCCACCCGTAACGGAAAACTAATGATTAGTACACAAAAATAGACGAAACTTTACCTCTATTCTTCGCATTTCCGCCTCAGCCTTAGCCTTCTCGTGATTTTCCCAAGCCTGAATTTTGGCCTCTTCACGCTTATATCTGCGAACGAAGACCCATCAGTAATGTCAGCACCTATGGATTCTATCGCCCTAGCAACGTCCGGGATTGGTCAATTCCAGCAAGAACCCTATCAATCGGGGGAGCCCAATCAGGAGCTAATCATGGGCGTATTTTGCGCGGAAATGGAAATTAAAGTGAAGCCCAGTGAAAGCTTGAGCGACCGGTTTGGTGTAGGGCCCTTGCTGACGCCTCGCATAGGAGCATGCGAGAATAAGCAAAATTGGAAAACTTTTAGTTGAACAAGTACCTTGCAACGTATTTCGCCTGTTCTGCCTCCTCCCATGCAGCCGCTCGGGTGGCAATTACATTTTTCCTTACTTCTTCTAAATCGACACTACTCTTCAAGCTCTTAAACGCGTCTTCCTCTTCCTCCTCTTTGGTGGCCCATGCAGCAATGTTGTGCTTCCCCAATTGAGTGCCAAGAGCCAAAATCTCTTGGCGGGTTTTTGACTGCAGCTCCTTGTCGGTGTAATGTACCTTCCTCTCCTTCTCTCCATCCTTGCCTTCACAATTCGGTGAAGATGTTGGAACAACCCGACTCGGAGTCGCAGGACGGGATGATGAAGGACTTCGCATGGTCGGAGTTCGCGCCGAGACTGGAGTCGGCGCCCTCGAGGGTTCGACACTCGCTATAGGAGTCATTTCTGTCCCCATGTCTCTCATACACACTTTCGGAGAAGGATCGTTCGGAGGCAGTTGTTCTGATTTGGCCATTTCAAGCTTAGCTGAAGACTCTTCTGGAGAAAAACAAAGGAAAAAGATTAAATGTAATATTTAGCACAGCAATTAAACACACCTTTCAATGGGTTATCAATAGACAGGCATGCAGAGCGCAAAAATAAAAAGCCTGGTCTCAGAAAGTGGCGGTAGAGTCGATTAAAGATTGTAACTGCTTTCGCGGTCGCGGTTCAGGTGATTTTCTACTTGTGTACCTTTAGGTGGTGAATCAGACGTAGGCTTCTCAGTCCGAAGAGCGGGGTCCAGGTCCAAAAGAGGAGCATCGGGTGAGGTACTCCCTTCCTTAGCATCCCCATTATCTCGGCCAAACAAATCTTCCAACGGATAGCGATCTAAAGAACCAGCATCAGCCCTGCCTTTCCCAACCGAAATACCAGTTGCAGGCAAGAAGTCGAACCTATTCAAAGGTCCCTCTTCCTGGGTGCTAATGAACTTCATAGTATCCATTTTCTTGGTGCGCTCATTCTTAATCCGATCGGACATGAGCTCCTCCCCGTCATTATTGCCACCGACATCCCCAGAAGACGAAGCGTCCGAGCTAGAGGTGCCCGCACTTGATATTGTAGCGAGTCTGGCGAGCTGTGAAATATTTGGGATAAGTCGGCCAGCCTGATTTAAGAATGCTGCTTTTTTGGAAAGCGCTAATCCTGTCTGAGCCAGGGGGTGCCCTTGAGGACCGCTTTTCGCTTTGACCTTCACAGGAGGTTCGCTTGAGAGCCATTTTTCGGCGTCATCCCATTTCGACGGTGCTGGTTTTGTCAAAGAGCTTAAGACAGTCCTATGCACACCTTTGATATCTCCCCTGTTGAAGTCGAAGCTAGAATTGCTAACGCTATCGTAATTACTATCATAATCTAGAAAATCTGCTTCAGCGACCCGCACGACGTGAGTCTGGTTGAAAGAAAATGCGCCACTGCCTCCGTGTGAGAAACTACTATTCTGTACACTACTTTTACCAGAGGGATTCAATCCATTCTTTCTCTTGATTTCCTCGATTTTCTCGCCGACCTGGTTTTGCTGTTTGAAAGGAACCATTTGTCCATCTTTTGACATGGTTGACTTCATCAAACTCTCGAGAATAGGGTCTAAAACAGAATTCCTTGTTGGCAGTCCCTGGTGAGTTGCGTCAAGCTCCGCACTCCATCCGTTCTCTTTCATGCCTAGAAGTTCTCGAGAACCACTTAAGCTCTGAGCTCCTGGAGCAACACAACCATAAGCCGCAAATTAGTCCACAAATGTTAACTCACTGAGCTACAGGACAAAAGAGAGAATACAGCCCTACATGCTGCGGCCTTCGAATCACCTAGTCTGGCTCCACGGACAGGTTTCAGTCATCGATGCTTGAGACCTGTCATACATCTTGCGGAGCGTTCAAGGCTGGAAGTGTCAACAAATCCAAGTCGTAGAAACTGAGCTTCTTACCCCTGGCCTTCATGCTCTTCATCGGCGGTCCACCTCCTACGCTTGTATCAATCAAAGGCCCGTCAGTCGAGGCCGAGTTTTGTTTGACGGCATGGCCAACCTTGCCATTTAGGTGCATCGGCTCTCTCTCCAGTGTTTCCGGTAGACCGGCCTTGGATTGAAAGGACGGACTATCAAGACCTGGAACCGCAGAGCTTGAAATGCTCCTGGTATGCATTCCCGTAACTTGGTAAATCTTCTGCACGAGCTCGCCGTTTGCTGTATTGAAAAATAATCCGGACAATCAGACATGGCTAAGTACTGAAAGAGCGCAGACGAAAACAGTAAACATAATAGGCCGGCTAGGACATGCCTAACGGCAGCCCGTGTAGACGTTTTGTCAGAAAGACACATGGCGAATCAAGAATACTACAGAAGCAGTTGAAGTCAAACATCCATTACAAGTTGCGACGACGAGTGGCCATTGAATTCCTACCTTTCGCGTTTTTCGGTCTCAGCAGCGTGTCTAAATTTGGCCCATGAGGTACATCCAGTGATCGAAAGCCAGAAGAGGCTGAACTCTGTAACTTACGAAGACATCCATCAATTAGTTGGAAAATAGGATCATGATGTCAGAGCTAAGCTGGGAGACTGTAATGCAAAAGGAAGCTCACATCAAGGGCAAGTTGATACTCTCATTGTGTCCACAATACCCTCGCGCAAGAATGCATATTGAACCACAACACTCTATTCCAAGCCTCAAGCATGTTGCCCGCTTCAAGCTTCGAGACAATTGATCATAACATACCTTTTGTCCATTCAGGGGACCAAAAAATGCTTCGTCGTCGGCGTCAGACGGAGAAGAACTTCGATTGTGCGTAATCAACTGCTTAACATCAGAATAATCGTCCATTTCACTCACCGCCTTCGATCCTGCCGGGCTTGTGGAGGTACTGCTCTCTAAGATGAAGTTGCTGATCACACACCTTGGGCTTGAGTGACTGTCATCTGCAGTATTCGCGAGATGTGTTAGAAACGAAATAAGTGGGTCCCTGCGATAATCGTCACGCCGCTTGCAGAATTATTATTCGACTTAGTTCCAACTCCGTAATTTAAATAGAAGGCAGTTCAGCCAGTCCACACCAACCACGCCCTGGGAGAGCAAGTTCTCCGACAGTTGCGGGGGTACGGATAGGGTGAGGAAGCGTTGAGTAACCTGAAACTTGATGATCGTAGTGGCCGCCATCAGCAATGAGCAATTCGTGATCTTTCCCGGAGGTCAAGATGCCTTTACCAGCAGCTTGAATTGTAAACGCAACATTGCCAACAGGCTTGTCGGCCTTCAGGTGCTGACCGTAAGTGCCAGGCTTCGGATAACGCAAACTGCCCGTGTTTGGATCATAAATAAGACCTGCAGAAGCCGATGTCTGGTGATGGACCCTCTGCTTGGGAGGAGAATAATGCGAATCTCGTGCTGACTTAAAACCAAATTTCTCCTGGGATATCATAGGAGATGAGAAGGCTCTCTCGCTGAGATGATCACTTTCACAGCTTTTATCATGAGCTCTAATGCCACCAGAAATGTAAACTGAAGTGAACTCTACCGCATATAAGATACCACAATGCCTACATTTGCGAAAAGTTCCACCTCGTCCGTCCTTCTCGACGTTCCAACTCCACTATGGAATAATAGGATCAAGAAGTTAGCCTGGATTTCAACTTCGAACACAAGCTGACAATACGATTGGATAAACACCGCGAGCTCATCACAACCGTCCCCGAATCTTCATGTTGAACTTCGCAGCTCACCTTCCCACTATTCTCCAAAATATGTCTCCTCACGATGATATGAACACTCGACAGCTAGAAACCATACACGAACACTCCCAGTTTACAGTATTCCAAGTCTGCAGCGCAAGGAGAATGGCCAACGACTGCTGCGGCTGCTACGTGCGACTTCAAAGCTCCTAGTGCTCTCTCTGAGTAATCTCCAACTGTGAGGACAGAAACAGCTCTCAATCTCTCAAAAATACGCATACACTCTTGACTATCTCCTCACAACCTGGACGTCGTCCTTCAAGGCTTCCTCTCGTTCTCACTCACTCTTGGATTGCCAGGAGGCTGCTTGCGGCTAGTAAAGACGATGGATGCGAAGGCCAGCAGGCTCCGTCTAATGAGTACAAACTCACTTTGATCTTCTTATCTCTCCTCTGGGAGTGGGAATCTCCGATCCCGAGTTACTCTCGGCACTCACTTCACTCCTTTCTTACCATTCCACCAGAGCTCTTGCTTACGTCTTCCCTTCCCTTCCCTTCCCTTCCCGTCGTCCCCAAAGTTGCTCAATGCCACATACACTGCGAAATCGTGCAGCTCATATGTCCTTTTCAATTGTCTTGGTCTTGTCCCGTATTCACTTTTGCCATCTCCGCCCTGAAAGTGAACGACTCGTCCATCATAGACTTCGGTAACTTTCGAGGACTGAATGTCGCAGCTAATCACGACCGAAAGTGCAACCAACAGCCAGTTTTCGCATTAGTGCTGAGTGCACAGCGCCATGAACTAGCTGAGCTCGCGCCACGTGTCCGTTGATCTCCGACCCCCAACACGCCATCCCTTACGAAACCTAACGAGGAATTACGGGTTGAAGTCCGTCCGTTAACACGTCCATCACTAATTTACACGTGACGTGTTTGATATCTTTCGGAATATTTTCTGCTTGCTGTTCGATGCCAGGGTTGACGACTCACGATTGCAGTGGTTGTCAGATCGGGTTAATGCCACTTCCATTCCCTGATTAGACGCGAGTAGTGTACGACCGTAGTCCTGCCCTTCTCCCATAGAGGGGATGCCGGATATTACCGCCTCGCCTGTGCGGTTCATTATGGTGGACGGGGGTCCATAAGTCTCGTCACTAGCGTGTTTAACTCGCCTGTAAATTTGTGGACCTCCACTGCCTTCCTAGGTACGTTGTTAGGAACTATTGTAGAAATCTCTGGTAGAATGGTGGTGAGCACACCTTGCAAGGACTGTACGATGTCGTCTCCAACGCAAACTAGATTAACCGGCAAGGTAAAGGTTTCTTTGCTGCTGACACGATCGCATGACCGTGGAATCAAAGTGACTACGCTAGGAAGTAACCATGCGCGAATTGCCCTCCCGCCGAATTTACTTCCTCCGCACTGGCTGCAGACCGTAGTTAAAGTGCGGTAAAACAGCGGACTCGTCGGCGTAGATGAAACAGGCCTGCCCGATCGCAGACTGCCCGATCGCCGCCGTGGATGTTAGCCCGACTGTTTGACCATCGCATCACGACCTTGACTTCTGTACAGTACCCTATTTCTAATCGAGCGGGTCTCATGGCTAATGACGTTTTAGACAGGGCTGAGTTTGTGTGTAGGAGATGATGCCAAACTCACACAAGGACTTTCCGCACGCGTGTACCAGGTTACCTCCACGATGAGGCGCCAACCTACGGTAGTCCTCACTTGAACGCCGCATGATCGCAAATCACATCCAATCTGGTCCCCTGACCCTAAACCCTATACCTTGATAGTTAACCCTGGTCTGCGCGCGGGATCCCCTTCTCAGGAAACAGCTTGCGCGAGATCAGCTACAGCCTGAGTTCTTGCTTACAACATCAGACTAGTGATACGGTCGTGTACTACCCGTAGAAGATGGATTTCTTCCGTTCTGCCCACCCTTATCAGTATCGAAATTTCTGGTCTGCCCTTCAAGACAGGAGCAGGGCCGGTCGGCCACAGTACAGCAAGGATGCTATCGGGCAGGTGGACCCGACTGACCGCTCAGCCCTTCCCTGCCCTGCCCTACCCTGTTCATGATGTCAACCTCGTATCTTACCATCATTTCTCTCGTGTCTTCGTAGTTCACTTGACATGCAGATTTTGGGGGGCTTTTGCACATACAAGTATACGTTTTTGAGGTCCGTTGTAGTCCAAAATGGGCGACGACCTTAGTCCATCCATGCATGGTGTAAGCACACAACTCTCTACATACATCTTCGCCGTTTGCTTCTGTCATTTGCAATCTTCTGCTTAACTTTCCTACACTACTGCACTACAGTATAATCTATATTTTGAGGGATTCGATGTAAATCTTTTCTTGTCTTTAGAGACTCTTGCAGTGGAACATCTCTTTAGCTGAATTGTAGACTAACCAATATTCGAATAACTGTTCAGATCCAAGCCAAAAATCGGAATCAAACTTACTCCTTTCCTGAAATATTCCAAACTGCCCTGTTCCATCCTATCAGGATCCACAAATGTGAAGTAATGATATAATTTCAGTGGAAGTTCCTGCTAAGCACGTATTAACTCTTTGCAACCTGACTGAATATTTCAAAAAAGCTGTCAGGGTGGGCTCTTTAGTTAGAGCTAGAATTCTTCTCAAGTGTACAGCAGTGAAGTCTCTACAATCGCATTACATGCACGATCATGGTGCGATTATTAATATGAAATTAGTACAAGTAGCACGTCTGTATCGAAGTAAAAATTTTCTGTGCTGTAGAGCAGCTTACAGTATTGAAAATGTTTAGAATATACGATGGAAATCTAGCAGGCTCAAGGTAAAGCCAAGCCTCATCTTTCCAACTTTTAGCAGAAACGACGTAAATAGTTCTCTCGATGCCATGTGAAGAACTGTTCATCGCATAGACTAGATAGACAGACAGACATTTCTGATAAGAGAGAGATAGATTGATGATTATGGGTTCGAAATGGAAGAGGTGGTAAAAATTGGACGGGGTTTTCAACTGCATCAGTAACTTTGGTTTTGCTTCGTGGGTGTATGAACAAACGAACAGTTGATGAATCTTACAACTGTAATGAAGGATCTGACTGTCACAACTGATGAGTTGACGATGATGAGTCGGAACCTCCTACTACTTACCTTATACTTGGACTTTAAAGCAGAGGACTCCTCACATGGGAGCAGTCAAAAAGCGTCCTCCTCAGCTTACATGATCGTTCCCGTCTACTGGATCTCGGTTTCACATATCCCCAACGTACGTTACTTTCCTCCTCAGCTTACATGATCATTCCCGTTTACTGAATCTCGGTTACATATGTACCCAACATACGTCAGTTTGTTCACCGTAAACCTCATTCCCGTCAGTGAGGACGAGAATCGTCACCTCGCTCGCTTGAACACAGTGGTGCGTTGCTGTCGGACATATCCCATCTGCCTGGCCTTGAACTATGCTGTGGAATTTTCAGTTTTTTATAGGTTTAACATATGACTGAAATAAGAATCGAAGTTATCGAGAACAATATTGCCATATCGAATGCAAATGATGGCCGATACAGAAAGCGCTTGCAATGAATACCTGGGGTGGTTCAGTTGGAACAGGATATGTCCTCCTTACGAAGGTTTTATATCATAAAAACTATCACTGGGAATTTAGAGTTCTTCTGCAGCGGCAGGACGTCAAACTGATGGTTTCTACAAAGTGCACAAATTCAAGTGGTTGTTCTTGTAGCGAATGAGCCCACTTCATACAAGACATGATAATCTCATGACCCAACAAATACAGATATTATTTGCAGTCAAAGGGTGTTGGAGTTCCAAAGGTGTAAAAAAGAGTTACTGGAAGGTCTGGATTCATCGTGATCGAACTTACGCTCTTGAGCCTGATTGATAGTTTTCTTTTCTTGATTACGTATGTTATGGTTCCTCTTAATCTAGCTTGTCAAAGTCTGTCTATTTTGAAACTGGAAACCGAGCTAAATATTATCTCCCGAATTACAAGCAAAATTGAATGCAAGATAAAGATAGAAGAATGAGCAGAAGGCCAAAAGAAGAAGGGAAAAGACACCATGCAGAACTACAGTCCTTATGCGAAGCAAAGGGAGAATTATCAAAGTACTTTATTATTATGATAAAAGATCTCTGATAATATATTTGGTAGATGAGAAAAAAGGTCCTAGACTTGATAGAAGCTCCTACTATTGCTGTTGAAATCCTATGGTAGAGAGTGTTGTAAAATGAGTGGTACTCTCTATCTAAAATATGAGATAAGCCTAGTCCATATATATAGAGTAGGCCAAAGGGGAGGGGAAACTAGTATAAGGTACAATTAAGTGCAAAAAGAAAAAAGAGAGCAAGGCCCAATAGTCCCAAGCAACCAAGAAAGTAACACACGAGGGTCCGAACGCACAAATGGGAAAAGCACACTAACAACAAGCACCAAGGAGGCTAAGAAGTGAGAAGCCAACTCAAATCTACTCCTAAACTGTATGGTTGAGGTCCTTGAATGGAATCTTTGGTAAGTGGATGGAGTACACCTAGCCGTGTTGGGTGTTCCTACAGCCATTGCTAGTTGATGAAGACCCAAAGCACGTTATGAAGTGACTAATATGCACTATCAATAGTAGACTGTGAGCAAGGCTAGGGAGACAACCAATACACCTCTCCCCTCTCTTATGCAAAGAACCTTATGTTGCCTCATCAATGCTATGGTGAAGGTGCTCAAAAATCTCAATCTCCAAGGAAACAAAGGTGTCCAAGGATAGCCGAGATGTGGTTCTCCTTGTCCCCAAGAGCAATGGTTGTTGCTATTCCCACCTATGTGCCTGCACGTACCAATGACTCCGCTTGTGGGGGTTTGCCACCACCACATCATGCAAGGTGCAATGACAATCCGTGAATGTAACAATATCCGCTTGCACCCAACAAATAGGTGGTCTTGGTAGATCCAACAATAGATTAATCTAAAACTGGACTCATGTAGCTCATAAGATTTAGCCACTATATCACAAATTGCATCATGGACATTGGTTTGCTCTCTACCTACTACACACCATAAAAAGTGTATCCCTTGCATTTCATACAAGGAAACACATACACATTGGTCTAGAAGCTCCATTAGAGCTAGATGTGTGAAACCCAAACTCAATCATAGAGTAGTGGTAAACTCCTAAAAAGTAAAACAAAAGTTGTCAATCAACGGAGAAGCATGGAGCCAAGCTCTAAATCCTTCCTCACCATAAGAGAGAAGCCTAGCTCTACCAAGTAGAGGTGTTTCAATGAGGATGCTAATAAGTGTGTGAGTGTGCATACTCCCATTGAGATTTGAATGGAGCTTACTAGAGTCTAGGAATACAAAGTCAATAAACTCGGGGAGTGATATGCATGTAAGATCTAACAATAAGTTGTGAGCTAATCAAAGATATGCTTGGAAGGGATAAGTGTCTAAATCCACTATTGTGGTCCTAAAAAATGGATAGCCTTCATGTAAGAACCTATGTGCTAAATACGGGACATCAAGAACCCATGCTCCGATATATGCTACCGTGCCTCCTGCCCTATGAAGCCGCATTTGCCCATGATTATATGGAGAGTTATTTTTTGCCTACACTACTCATATAATGTAATACTCCGAGGACAAGAGAAGAGAGAAAACACAGATTGCACACTCAAACATTCGATGCCCCAAGGGAGCACCTTCTCTTTATATATAGACAAAGAGGATCTCCTCCAAGGAAGCTCCACCCTAGGATTAGGGACACAGATAGGTGACATGTCAGCAAGCTCCACCCTTGGATTACTTACTTGGATGGGTGACCTGTCTGGTCTAGGTCCTATCTGGTTGGTCAAATGAGCTTTGACCGGAGGGAATCTTTTAGGGAATCTTCCTGTAGGAATCTCAGAATCACATGAGTAAGGTACCGTTGGAAAGCTCTCGACGAGACAAACCAAGGGGGGAGGGATGGCTAGCCTTTCCTATGTGGGGGGGGGGGAATCTGCACATTTTTTAGGCCTAATTCATCCGTTTAGGCCTCCGAAATTGCCTTCAAAGATTTCAAGCATATTTCGGTTCCTACTCTATTAGTAGAAGTCCCCTTTTGGTGATACCTCTTTTTGATCTGTTTAGTCCATCATGTGTAACATCCTTCCAGATGTTACCAAACCAATTCTCACCTTTAAATCATATGTCTAGCTATTGGTTCTAAGGTTCTCAAGTCTATTTCGGTTTCTGCCCTATTAGTAGAAGTACTCTTTTGGTGATACTTCTATCTGATCTATTTTGACCATCATGTATAACATCATTCTAGATGTTACCAAACCGAATTTCACATCTAGATCATATGGCTAACCCTTGGTATTACATATAATAATTATGGGAGCATGCATAGCCCTAACAACATGGAGAACTTACAGTAGACAATACTATCAAACATCCAAAAATGTGGCAAAAATGGCTCTTTAGGCAAGAAACTTCATACCAAATATGAGGCATGAGGGAAGTAACACCAAGTAAGAATGGAATAGGCCACTTGGGCATTCTACGACTAGGGGAGGAGGTGAGCATGGGCTGTAGCTATGTGATTGAGATGTCCAATATGAACAAGTTACAAAAATCCTCCAATCACAAACAAGAGCCCAAAACTCACAAACAACTTATAGGAATTTGGGAACTTGGTGGGAAGTCAAAGGGAGTGAGGACAATGCATGGGCTCAAAACCTTACATTTATGAGTCCAAACTCATAAACCCAAGATCTCTCAACGGAGTGTGAAAGTAGTCAATTGTAATGTTCCAAGGACAAGAGAAATTTCAAGAGAAACACAAGGTTTTATTCATCAATACTTTGATGCTCTAAAGGAGCACCTTGTCTTTATTATATAACAAAGGAAATACACATAACAAGAGCTACACCCTTGGATTAAATACATGGATTGGTGACATGTCAGCAAGCTCTACCTTTAGATTAGTTGTATGGATTGGGGACATGTCGATACTTGTACTATTTGGTTGGTCAAACAAGTTTGACCTAAAGGAATATTTGGGGAATCTTCCTATAAGAAGCTTAGAAAAGCATGAGTAAGGTACCCTTGGAAAGATCTTGACAATAAAAAAAGGGAGAGAATGCAACACCTTTTGCCCTTGATAGCTTGTAGGATTTCTGTTTTTTGAGGTTTGATTTCTTTTTTTATGCCTTTGATATTGGCTCTAAATTTTGCATGGTGTTTTTGGCCTCTGCCCTATTAGTGGAAGTACTCTTTTGGTGACACCTCTATTTAATCTACTTAGATCATAATATTGACATCCCTAAAGATATTACCAAGAAAATTTCCACTTGTAGATAATCTATCTAGCTAATGGTATTACATCAATACTCTACATCCTCCAAAGGGGCCACAATATGAGTTTCGTTTCAGATAGGTGGAAAATACAAGACAAAATTATTGCTACCTATCATAGAGCCGGGTAATGTGCTATGAAAAACAAGGGAGCATCATCATGCCATGTGCCCTTGGTTGATGTCAACTATGAGAACTCTATTGTAGCAATATGGTGGTTGGATGATAGAGGTGTCTTCAAACCATAGAAAATATAGAAAGATGGGATCAAGGAACAAATTGATCTCCAATTGAGCAAAGAGCATGGAACAATGCTTGATGAGAATTGATATTGAAGACATTAGAGATATCAACTTGGACCACCACCGAATCCAGATGAATGTCCAAGGATGCACCGAATACCTGCAATAATCATCTTGCATCCCTATGGACTAGCCATAGCAAACTGATGGGGAGACAAGAAGGAAGAAAAAGAATTCCACAAGTGTAAACAAACCGTGTGAGAAACAAAGCGCAAGAAAACATTACCAATGGCAATGGTGTGCACTCTTGGGATCCCCTCCACAAGAGCAAGGAGATGAGAAGCCCTAAACATAAGAGCAGCTCCAAGGGGGTACATGGCTAGAGACAATGTATTGAGAGAAAGCAAAGAGAAGGGGAAAACCTAAATTTGGAGCATTTGGGGAGAGGCAATCCCATAAGTGCCCAAAAACTGGCCCTAATGAGCTTAGTAGGTTGCTATTGCTCTTCTCTCATGTGAACATGTAAGATCTTTGTACTACTTCTTCAATATAACCATTAAAATCAAAATGATGATGAATATGCATATAAATCTCTAGTGTTCTGTACGCGGTCGCCTTTTTCTTTTCGTTTAATCTAGATTGATTGATTCAGTGAATTTATTTCTTAACAAAATAGTCCGACAAGATGCACCTCTTGAGATCCCAAGATTCTTCATTCTCATGGTTGTAACTGGCTTGATCGACCCGAACCGACCGTAAAGTTTCATGACTGTTTAGGGTTTGGGGTTCTGACCGTGACAGCGTTAAAGTTAGAACATCCCTAAATTTAGAGACGATTCCTCCCCCCTTGAGCGGCATCTGCCCGGGAGCTAAATCGGGTGGGAACTTGACCACCACCATCAACAACCCAGAGTTGACCGCATCGAAATAGACTGGACTTATGCTCCGGGTACAGGCCGCTGTGGCAACCTGCTTTAGGTAGTCCCTTCTTTATGGCCTTTCCTCTGTTTAGAGACGTTCTCGCTCTCAGTGACCGGGGTCACCTTGACCCACAGGACCGCACATCGTTACTTAGGTCATGCATTTCTTTACCAGAGAAGCTACATATGACCCAGACTGAAATTTGAATAACCTTAATAGGTGCTTACCACAATCTGATCTCTCCTTAGCAGAAAAGGTACGGGTGAGCTAAACTGAGGTGTACTTAACTTGGATGGGTGGATACACGGTATATAACAGTCAATGTCTTAACCAGAAAAGCGGCAGCTACCCCCAAGAGGTTAGCTTATTGCGAAAGAACAAAATAAGAGGATTGACCTTTTATCCTGTCAACGTAATTCTGATTCGATTGGACCTACAATCCAGGTGAGCTTGGGAATTTCAGATTCTGTACTGGGTTCTGAAGTGACAGATGAAGAGTTGGTGTAGGAAATTGAGAGTCGAAAGAACAATCGACGCAGCACAAGCTGTAAATACTACAGATTTGGTTGATGGCAGTGATCAAATGATGCCTAGAAACGACCTATACCAGCAAAAAGAAAAGAAACGACTTTATGATCGAGGAGGATCGAACGAGACGCCCACCGATGCAGCACCGAATCATGGCACTTTTTGAGTCAATTAGTGCTACCCATTCGTAGGCAGACCAAAGCCCTGAGTGAGTGCCAAATTGTTGACTTCCTACCCCGTCTAGCTTGTGAGAGCGACCAAGGGACAATGAAGAGTCGATTCGCCTATAAACCAGCCAGCTCCCAAGCATAAACTCTGCAGTGGCTGGTCAAATATTCCCACTTATTGATTCTGGGCAAACCTCTTCTTCCGTCCTTCGATCTCGCAACAAATGACGGATAAGCTTGCATACAGTAAGTGGGTAGGAAAGACGAAGAGTCAATGCATGGGTGAGTTGATCGTCTTGCTTCTATTTCGAAATTTGTTTGTCCTGGCAACAGCTCGTGATCGTGGAGATGGGTATACGGAACCTAAAGAAGCTTTATACAGTTGTCTGTGGTGATTGGATCTTTTGTAGTGGCTTCCACTGTGACAATACTGTCTAATATTCAATTCGCTGTTGACACCCAGTGGGGAGTAAAATGTGCTTAAAAAGACCTGTTTGGTGGCTTCTTGAACTTGCTGGTCTTGTTTCTCGTCTTGTCTGGGGTGACTTACAAAGAACGGAATGATCTTGGCTGCAGAAATTGGTAGTAGCCTTTAATGGTGTTGTAAAGGAGATTAAAGGTCCCAAGACCAGGCGTAAGTAAGGTCAAGAGTGGAAGCTCTCCATATTCTTTGATGCGAACAAAAGATGATGTGATTGTCTTTCTCAAAGAGGGTGCTAATCGTCCGTAAAAAGCAATGATGTAAGTCTCGGATGTGGAATTGGGCTCTTACTGCACCCCAATAATTGGAATGGAGTAAGCACTTCGGTGCTCTTAAAAAGAGGACAGGGACATAGCGTGTATTAAACAACTCCAAGATGTGCCCAAAAAGATGTGCTGCTTGTTGATATCTTTAGCCTCAATTGATTATTTTGGTGGAAAAGATTTAGTTCGAACAACCTTGAATGGCGTCGAAGCATAACAATATCATCGCCTTTGGGTGGCGAGATGAGTGTCCCGTGACGCTCTCCTCCGTGGTGTAAAGGTCGTGCGTATCATTGAATTGAAAGCACAAAGACGTGCTTATTAGGTTACCTGAGATTTAGAATCGACATGGAAACAAAAGCGTGACAGCCCCCAAATAACTTCCCAATTTGAGGGACAAACCTTTATGTTTCTTGCTTCCCTACGCTTCTGGACCAGATTAGTTTGTCAATTTCTAGAAATGAAATGACAAAAGAGCTAGCGGTTGACTCTAGGATAACGGTACCAACCCAAATAAACAATCTATAAGCTGTGTCCATCCCGCTATTCAGAACTTATAGTGCACACTTTTCGAAGAATGCATTCTGGTTTCGATCAACCGAAATATGCATTATATATATATATGCTCCTAAGCTCCTTCCGGAGCCTAATTTTGAGAAATGGGGGAATGAAGAAGATTCTTAGAGGCGTCATTACGTATTTAATTATAATTGCAAAGCAAAGATTCTTGCTCATAAATATGTACGGAATACGAATAAGTATGAACGCACTATGAGCAAATCGACTCTATTAAATTGGCTAAATTTCCGAGAACATTCTACAAGATATCAAGCCTGGGAAAGAGTAATGCTTGATTAAACGTCCACATCCATAAACGGAAGCACGTATACGAGTCATAAGCGTAGATACAGGAGACTAAGCAAGCTACACACTTGGCCACAATTCTTTTACTTTGTTCCAGAACCGATAGCCTTCTAGAGGTCTTCCTTATGGGATGGCCGAAATCTAGAATCTTTGTAAGAACGTTTTGTATTAGGATCCCTCACCTAGGATGGGATGGATCTTCAGTTGCTTCAGATTCTTCGTGATGTGATTCCTTTCTCACCCAATGCTCACCGCCTCCCACGTTAACTTGGCTCCAAATTAACAAGAGGAACGTCCAGTTCTAGAACCTCTAGCAAGACGAAGTTTGTGGGCTACAGTTCAGCTCACATAATCCAGAGCTCGCTAAATTTACATGAAGATAAGATCAGAGCACATCTGGTCGTCACTTGTTCCCAGGCAGAGGGGGGCAGACAGGAATGATCTAGCGTCGGCCCTTCTCTCCCCGAAGTAGAATTCAGTGACGTCTATGTCCTCCCTCCAAATGGCAACCAGGAACACTGATATCTGATTCCATTGGGAGTATTCGACCTCCGGTTGTACATTATTTACAAGGGAAATGGCGACAAACTGTGCGGAGTTTTGTTTGTTTCCTTGTCTTTCATTGTTTTGGGAGCAACAGTGAATCGATACGGTTGACCTACACTGTGTATTATTACTCAGACCAGGAATGCTAATACCGTGACCGACCATGTGGTGGCCACATACGTTTTTGCTGTTTATATGGCGTGCTACGAATCTGTATAGAATGTTTCGCAAAGAGATGTCAAGCGAAGGTCGTTCACCGAAATTCATATGAACGTGTCCACTGGTTTTCTGTCACCTCCCGGAGTTGTCACGAGGAGGCAAGGTGTGCCATGTGACAAGATCATAGTTGGGTGACCATGACTGGAGATGCGGAGAGTCATGGGTCGGGGTTGGTTATATAGAGACATGAATGACAAATTTCGGTTTATATTTGCGAATTTACCACCTGGAGATTAGAAAAGGAGAAGACAAGGCAAGTCAGATCGTGCGCATGCGAGGGCTCTCGTGCAACATCCGCTTGGAATTTGAAGAATTGTCCCCTTTTAGTGGGGAGTGTGTCTGAAATACCGACCCCTCCCTTTCCCTCCAATTTCATTGCTCGGCAATTGTTTTGAACCCAGTTCTGTCCTCAATCGATTCACCTAACTGACAAAGTCCGAAGGCGTTCAGACTTTATCCTCAGTAGTGGACGAATTCGAGATAATACGGCAGATAATAATATGTTCAATTTTAACATCTAACATTAGAATATCTGGCTTACTCCATTTTACCTCTTATGTTCTATCCTTAAAAGGCTTGATGGGGTCTTCCCATCCTCCTTGTTATCCTACGCGGGCACCAGTTTCTCTATTTATATGTTCAATTTAACAACTGATATGTTAGAATATATAGCTGAGAAGGAGAATCAATACGTCTTTCTCATCCGGTGGTCACCAGGGAGCAGAACTGTAGATTGCAGACGGATTCGATGGTAAAGCTTTGCACGGAGGATGGATATACGTGGATTCTCCGAACTTTAGTTTTCCCTGTACTACTGTAGGCGCAAACTGGGAGTTGTACGTAGGCCACAGCCATTGGTTTTACATGATGTGATGTGCTTGGCTATGATCTGAGTGGAAGAGCTTCGCATTGGGATGATTTGACCACCTTGTGTACATACTTTGAGATTCTTGACCCCCTACCTAAATGCACCTTTGGAATGGCAGCTTTTGAGCACATGGCCATTCCATCCACTCTCAAGACAACGATACGAGAACGACAACAACTCTTACCATTATGAGGACACAGTATTATCGCCGTATTTCACCAGTAGAAAACTGGATACCCTCGCATTCATTGCGACCTAAAGCATTGTTATTCATGAAAGACATGGAGGAGAAGACATGACATGTGGTGGCACATGACCACACTGACTGCATCCTGCTTGACTGCCACATGAGCTCAACTTGTGTTCCTCCGCTGTACGTAGTCGTGAGCTAAGACGAATCTTTACTTGAATGTGTGTCTGTGATAGACTATTTCTTCTGCATTTTTTAAATTTGATACAATAAAAAATGTTCTTGGGAAGAATAGGGGATGATGAGTTTATGTCACACATGCCAAGCTCGTAGGCGAAAACTTAGCATGTTGCATACCTCTTGCCATTACGGTCTCTTTTCATATGGTCAATTGCATTCAGTTGCTTGTTACCAATCAACAGTTGCATTACATGAAAGAATTCATCACTGCTGTTGGTCGCCCAAGATCAGCAGAATCTTCAGACAAGCCTCGAAAGAAAACCTCTTAACAGCATATACAAAACTATATCCCAGATACATTGGCCGACAAGAAACGGCATTAAGTTCAAACTCCCTTGTGTAGAGAATAATTCTCGTGAGTTTCTCGTTATCACACATGATTAAGAAGAGCCAATCAGTATCAACCAAATTTGTTCGTTATTTTCAGACAGTCCTAGGATCTGTTAGAGAGTGTGTCTGTGGGACCTATGTACCTAAAATCTGCGTTGCAGGTGCAAAGACCGTACTCAGGAAGCAAGTTCCTGCTTCGGAAAGATATCAACCTGATTAGAGGAAGTAATGGAGAAAACAGAGTAGTGGAACCTCGTTTGCGGAGAGGGCGATCGCGTAGGACAACAAGAAGGATGGAAAGACCAAGCTGTACAAGGACAAGACATAAGAAGTAAAATGGGGTTAGAACCACAGTAGTATCGGTACATGAGAAATCTGCCCTACCTCGTTTGTGCAATAGATGACTTGTACCGCAGCGTCTGAACTCATGTTCATACATCAAACGACCTAGGCCAGAGTCACATTTTGATGATCTGTAAAGACCTCTCCGCTACCCTCATCCAGCTAATCAGAAGCATAATCATGGGATATGTTCATACCACTTCCCTCCGGAACTAAGTCAAGACAAACGAAGCTAATACGACGAATTGGGGGATACACATTATATGATTTATTTAGCTTGTTGTATTCAATAAATCATGACCGGATTGAATTCTGAATGCATTAGGGGTTTTCAAAATAGTTTTACAAAGCTCTCTATATTTTCATATAGTTTTTTATTGACCAGATCGGTATGGGGTGTGGGCTGGGGAAGAAAGGGATCCACTATGGAGTTCAGTCCAAGTTCCTTACTATTAGCTAACTTCATAAGAGGTGGGTCGTAAGAAATAAGGGATATGGAGTTAATTACAATTTAGGGTTAATAAAGTGTCTGGTTTAGGGTGAATCTAGTTGCCACCGAAGGAGGAAATGATTCTTCTCAACATGTGATGTCCGAGGACGAGAATGAGAAATTGACGGTAGAGTGCAAAGAATGTAAGCGGGGTGGGAAGTATGTGTGAAGGTTAGAACGAGGTGGAGCGAATTCAATTGAAGTGCAATCCAAATTCTGCATTTCCTTGTTAAAAAATTCCTTATTCAAGTAGTATAAGTTTTGATGAATCTCTTATTCTTGCTTTCTTTTTATCAAATCTCTTATTCTTGCTCGGAGTGAAGAGCATGCCAAGAGCTAGCACTTAGGGGTGTTTAGGGGTGTTATTTTTGTAGATTCAAGAACTGAGGAGAATAGACCAGAAAATGTTGAGAGTTAGCACTTCGTGGAGAACTAACTAGAAATATTAGGAAATGTATACAACGGATTATAGAATTAGATTTGGAGATATTGCCGTACAAACTAGAAGATGAAGATGAAGAGGGAGATTTAGACATGCTAGAATTATTGATTAGTGGGTGGGAGTATGGACATGCGCATAGGTACTTAGAACCCAAAGTTACATACCCTCGTAGTCAGAAATTTGTGATGAAATATTTTAGAAGTTTAGATGGGAAGGCCTTCCGCAAACTGACTAGAATAGATGTTGATTCATTTTCAACATTAGTAGATTTGATAAAAACTCACCGTGTATTTGAAAAGAACTATCAGCGGGAGCAAATACGTGTGTGGATCCAAGTAGGTTTGGTTCTTGATAGATTCGGGCATCACGGTAATGGAGCTTGTGTTGCAAGGGGTTAAACATTTGGGGCATTAGTGCAGGTTCAACAATTGCCTTTATCATTCAAGTTATGATAACCATATTAGATTTGATGAGGAGTCATGTAGCATGGCCTGAGTATGAAGAGAGGAGGAGAATATCTACAATTTTTGCACACAAAGGTTTTCCTGGTTGTGTTGGTTTGGTAGATGGAACAATTTTTCCTCTCGCAACTTGATCCACACTAGATGGGGAAATTTATTTCAGTTAAAAGGGCTCATATTCCATCAACGACCAAGGGATTTGTGATGATAAAAGGAGAATTATACATTTTATAGGAGGTAATTATTTGATATCTAGTGTGTGTTTTTTGTTTGTTATATTCATTACCATTGGTGCATTTCGTGTACATTTGCCATGATTTAACTAAAGTTAGATTTGATATGTTTATTTGCAAGAATGTGAAAGTCATGTCACAACATGACGTGTTTGAAAAATCATCACTATGGAATGATTTGAACGGGAGAGTGAGATGTCTTAGTTTTGAGGCCAAAGAGTACCTTTTAGGTGATTCTGGGTATGGACCCATGCATCACTTAGTGCCATCTTTCAAGCAAGCCTAAATGGAAGACACGCAAGAGTTCAAAAAATATTTGGCAAAGGCAAGGGTGATAAATGAGCAATGTATAGGAGTACTGAAAGCTAGGTGGCATTCTCTTTTGGAGTTGAGAGTGCAACTTAAAGATAATAGTAGAAATGCATATTTGTTAAAATAGATTTCAATTTTTATTAATTTACATAACCTTTGTATCAGTAGGTTTGATGTCTAGTTAGAAGACGATGGTAGATTTATGAAGGAAATTCAAATAGATTTAGAAATATCTCTCAATGGAATGGAGCTTGGTAGAGAAGAAAGTAGATCAAGGGTGATGCAACAATGCCTTGCTCATCTCAAGTTTTTGGAATGAGAACATGTTTCTCTATAATAAAATATTTATTCTATTATTCTTCTTCAATTTTTCAAGAATGTAAATCTAGTATTGTTTCCAATAAACACCAAGTTTACAATTTAGTATTCCAATTTTGGTAGGTTGCTGCCCATTGATGCTAATTGTGGATCTAACTTTATTTACAATTTAGTATTCTAAGATTAGCAGGTGCCTATTGAACACCAATTGCAAATCTTATGTAAGAAGGCAAGAAGGCATTGGGTGACACCCGGAGTGCACTTGTAGGCATTGGTTGATGTTGATTGTGCACAAGAAGACATTGAGTGATGCTAGATGATATCTTGTGTATCTTGGATGGCATTGGGTGGTAGGGTGGCACGTATTGACGCTTGGTGTAATAGAGAAAAGTTGTACGTAGATGCTGGTTGGCATTGATTGCTACTTGGTGTAGTGTGTTAATTTGCTGTTATATAAGCTTTCACTCCTTAGCGCTTGATGACACCCATTGTCATGCAATGATGCTTGTAGGCACTCCTTCTTGAGATACTGGTTGGTGTGTTAGTTGGCAATGTGACGTGTCGTATGTCAACATTGGTTGCCGCTCAAAATTCTAAAATTTTCTCCCCAAATTTGGTTCTTCCTAGTGAAATATGATTTTTCCAATGTAAGATGTAGATTTTTTTTCTCATGTGGGTGGCTATATAAACTCTCTTCTTGCAAAGAAGTTTCATAGTTCATCAATTTATTAGCAATTGAGCTATTTTGAGGAAATCTAATGTTGCTCTAATACTCCGAAGACAAGAGAAGAGAGAAAACACACATTACACACTCAAACATTTGGTGTTCCAAAGGAGCACCTTCTCTTTATTATATAGACAAAGAGTATCTCCTCCAAGGAAGCTCCACCATAGGATTAGGCACACAAATAGGTGACATGTCAAAAAACTCCACCCTTTGATTACTTACTTGGATGGGTGACATGTTGGTCTAGGTCCTATCTGGTTGGTCAAGTAACCTTTGACAAGAGGGAATCTCTTAGGGAATCTTCTTGTAGGAATCTCAAAATCACGTAAGGTACCGTTGGAAAGCTCTTGACAAGACAAACCAAGGGGAAGGGAAGGCCAACCCCCTCTTTCTTTGGGGGGGGGGAGGATTTGCACATTTTTTAGGCCTAATTCATCCGTTTAGGCCTCCAAAATTGCCTTCAAAGATTTCAGGCATATTTCGGCATACTCTATTAGTAGAAGTCCCCTTTTGGTGATACCTCTTTCTGATCTGTTTAATCCATCATGTGTAACATCCTTCCATATGTTACCAAACCAATTCTCACCTTTAAATTATATGTCTAGCTATTAGTTCTAAGGTTCTCAAGTCTATTTTGGTTTTTGCCCTATTAGTAGAAGTACTCTTTTGGTGACACTTCTATCTGATCTATTTGACCATCATGTGTAACATCATTCTAGATGTTACCAAACCAAATTTCACATCTATATCATATTGCTAGCTCTTGGTATTATAGACCTCCCTCCTTTTAAGACACAACGTCCTCATTGTGCAATTGTTGCTCAAATGCTTACACCAACATCGGTGCATGTGTCAAATTGGCAGTGGGCTCCCAGGTTGCTTCATAGAGGGAGTAACCTTTCCATTGTACTAGATAGTCCACCCGCAAATGGCGAGTACCATGCATGCATTTTTGGAGAATACGCTCTACTTCATATTCCTCTATGCCATCAATGAGTGTCGGACAAGGTCGAATGTCTTTTGTGGAATGACCCTGGCCTGATCGGGGAGCATATCTATGTAGTAGGGAAACATGGAACACTAGATGGATCTTCATGTATGGTGGTAGCTCAAGGTGATAGGCCACAACACCAATGCGACAAAGAATCAAGAAAGGCCCAATAAAATGAGGTCTGAGCTTACGAGGTCCAACTAATGTGAGGTTGGTTGTTGATAGCCACACTTGATCCCCAACATTGAACTCCATGTGCATACGGTGTGCATCAACATACTTCTTCTGTCGATTTTGTGCAATCTGTAATTTGTGTTTGGCGCTCTTCACACCGTGTTGGATTCTAGAAACAAATATGTTGACGACATTGACCTTGGTAGCCACTAGACAGATCTTCATCAAGCTAGAAGGTGTGAAGGGATGCTCACCATACATGAGAAGAACGGAGTGACCAAGGTGGATATATTCATTGAATTGTTGTAAATGAATTCCACCAACTAGAGTAGGGTGTCCCACATCTCTTGCTCTTCTAAGGTGAAGCCACGTAATATGTCTTCAATCGTGCAATTAGTCCGCTCTGTTGGCCATCTGTTTGTGGGTGGTAAGTTGTGAACATGGCCAACTTGGTTTTGAAGAAACCAAAGAGTATTTGCCAAAATAAACTAGTGAATGGAGTGCATCTATCGGTGACAAGTACTCTAGACAATCCATGGTGAGAGAAGACTACATCTAAGTATAATTGAGCTAGTTGTGGAGCGGTCACATCCTTGGTGGTAGGGCGTACATGAATCATTTTGCTGAGCCGGTCCACAAAGACCACAATGGAGTCAAACTCTGAGGTGGTCTTAGGTAATTCACAGACGAGATCCATACTCACTTGTTCCCAATGTTGGGTAAGCGTGGGGAGAGGTTGAAGGAGCCCTGCAGGAGCTTGATTAGAAGCTTTGTTCTGTTGACAAAGTAGGCAGTTGTGCATGTAATCCATCACTTTGTTGCTCATCTTGGGCTAATAGTAATGGCATTGGTTTGCATCCAAGGTCTTGTCCACTCTGACATGACTTGCAATGGCCAAATCATGACATTCCGCTAGAATGATGGTGCGTAATTTTGGGACATTTGGGATCCATAATCTGCCATCACAAAATGTGAGTCCTTGGGTGCTGGTGACGCCTTTGGATGATTGCGCTTCTACAATCTACAAATCTGTTTTTGTAGCAGCCAGAATCTCTGGCCAAAATTTAGTGTTAATCTTAACCTCTACCACCAAGTTGTTTGCCATTGGCATGCGGGTGAATGCATGTGCAAGTTGCTTCTTACCTTCCACATAGGTGATTGATATGTTGAAGCGTTGTTGCCACTCTGCCCATAGAATTTGGCGATGAAATAGATCCTTCTGCGTCTCAAGGTAGACTAGAGGTTTGTGGTCTATCTCTACTACAAATGCCTTCTTGCCTAGATCACTTCCAATGCTTGGTTGTCAAAACAATGGCCAACTCTTTTTGTTCTATGGTGTGGTAGTTGCACTCTGCCGGTAACAACTTTTGAGATAAATATGCAATTGGATGTCGTCCGTCATGCCACTCTTGTTGTAGGACTGCTCCTATTGCTACGCTTGATGCATCTATAGCCAACTTGATTGGACGTTTTGAGTCATACCACTTCAAGATTGGTGCATGTAGCAAGGCGACTTTCAATTCTTGAAAGACCAACTCTTGTGCGGTTCCCCATGTCCACTTCTTCCCCTTACCAAGTAGTGTCGTTAAAGGCTGTGCAACCTTGGAGAATTCCTTGACAAATCTATGATAGAATTGTGTCAACCCTAAGAAGCTCTTGAGTTGAGTCTGATCTTCTAGGGCACGCCATTTTTGAATGACTTCTATTTTATCTGTCAATACTTGAATGCCCTCTGCACTTACTCTATGCCCTAAGTAGTCTACTTCAGACTTGCCAAACTTGCACTTTGAGCTTTTGGCATATAGTCATTTTTGTCTTAGAATCTAGAGGACCACTTGTAGATGTTGTTTGTGTTCCATCATTGTGCTACTGCATACTGAGATATTGTCCAAGAAGACAATAAAAGACTTATCCAAGTATGGACAAAATATGTCATTCATTAGACTCATGAACATGGTAGGTGCATTGGTGAGGCCAAAAAGCATCACAAGATACTCAAAGTGGCCAATCCTGGTTCAAGAGGCAGTTTTGTACACATCCTCCTTTGCAATTCAGATTTGATTGTAACCACTCCGCAAGCCCAATTTGGTAAAGTATCTTTCTCCATAGAGTTGATCAAACAGGTCATCCATGCAAGGTAAGGGGTATTTGTTCTTCATTGTTTGTTGATTGAGACCTCGATAGTCAATGTACATGCGCATTGGACCATCCTTCTTCTTCACAAACAAGACAAAAGCCCCATATGGTAATACGCTAGGTGGGATGAACCCTTTTTGCAGCATCACCTCAATTTGAGTCTTACACTCCTCCAACTCATGAGGTGATAGGCAATCTGGGGCCTTATAAGGAGGTGTCTTCCTCGAGAGTGTCTCAATTTTATGATCTACTCTCCCTTTTGGTGGTAATCCTGAGGGTAGATCATCAGGAAAGACATCTTGAAATTCATCCACCACAACCTTCAATTTCTCAGGAACTTGTCCATCGAGTTGTGCACTCTGGACTTCTCTTATTAGACCCCTGAAACATCTATCGGTCTTATAGACAGTTGCTGTCCCTATGACATATAGAGGTAGATCTTGCCTAGGTGATTTTTCTTTAACCCAAATGATTGACCATTGGGAGGTTCTCACTACTTTTTTCCTCTAATCTACCATAGGGTTGTAATGCTCCATCCACGGCATGCCTAAGATTGCATCATAACGAGCTAATTGTATCACTCGCCACTCAATTGCTTCTTGATATTCTCCTACAGAGAGTATTACCCGTCTAGGTAATGATTCAATCCTCTCTGTTTCCCATTAGGCAACTCTACTTCTTCACTCCCATCTCTCTCTAGATCCATTCCCAATCTTATTGCAACAGAGTGAGATAAAGAATTCTTTGTTGCTCCGAGATCGATTAATACTCTCACTTGATTGCCTTCTAGGACTCCATTCACAACAATCAATTGTGAGGTTGCCTTTCAAGATCTTTGCGCATTAGTCTTCTTCCTTCCCTTCCTTCCCTTGCTTCTCTTCTTCCTTATTGAGACAATAAGACCGCAAGGTACATTTATTGGTGATCTTTGTTTTCCAAAGTGATTTCTACCTCCTCCTCTTCAATATGCCTCTCTATGTTGTTCAAAGATCACCTGTACGAAGGCCGAGGGCCTCTAGGGAAATGAGTGTGACAGTTGGTAGGTATTGGGCACAACTGTTACAACGGTGTTGTTCTCTTTGAGTTCCTTCTCCTTGTGGGACTCCCTATCTTTGTTCTACTACCAGTCCATGCTCCCCTTGAAGCAGTTGTGCTCCTCCATCTTGAAATCAAAGGTTGCTCAATTCCATCGGTGCTGGTCCACCCATGTGTGGTATTTTTGCCCAATAATGTTGAGGTGGAACTACTCCTTCACCTCCACCCAATGCTCCTGCTATTCTTTGGGCACAAGCAATGGCTTCAAATATAGTGTGAGGATTTTGCACCATGACTTCTTGGCAAATCCGCTCCTTTAACCCTTGTTTGAAATTGTCGAGAGCCTCTGTTGGACTCATGTTGGTTATTGCGACTTGTACATCCAAAAATGCTTCCACATACTCTTGTATGCTAGTCTTTTGTCTCAATCACCATAGTCGGGGTTTGAGCCATCTGCATAGAATCCACCGATTGGAAATTCTTCAGCAAAACTTCTTGCATTGCTATCCACGTGACCTCTCTTCTCTATACCAACATGGATTGTTCCCAAGCATCATACCATGTGAGTGCTTTATCGGTCAAGTACCTACATGAAAACACGCCTGTAGCATGATCCATGATCTTTGTTGAGAACAATCAAAAATATTGATTCATTCTTGAGATCCAATTTTCTACTACTCTTATCATATGCTGCTCCTTGTAAAGCTCAATTTTGCAGATCTTCTTCATCTTGAATAGCAATGTGGCTTCATCGTTGATAGGGTTCGTAGGCACAAGTGCCTCTCCAAGTACTTCAGTTGTAGGTACTGGGTTTTGAGATAGCTCTTCTTCTTGCATGGCTTGATCTTTCTTGAGGATTTGCACTTGACTTTGTAATGTCTCCATGGTCATCTTAATCTCTCAAAATTCATTCAACATCCCTTGCATTCCTTGCACCATCTCTTGAGGTCTGTGCCGGTATACATCATTCAACATGATGTATACTGGCACAGACTTGAGGATGCTAAAGTAACGCATAGATTCCATGTAGCATCTTCATCTTCTTCTTCACCTCTTTCTACTCCAACATAATGACTAGTTTTAGTGGCTACACATTAATATACATCTTATGTATCATATTCTTTATTGTACTTTTATTTCCATTCTCAATTTCTCTTTGTCAAAATCTCATATCATGTGATATGTATCATATTTTTTATTCTATTTTTATTTACACTTTGCTTCACTATCATTGCTCATATCACTTATGCTTTGGCACTTTTCTCCACTCTCATTCCTCATATCACTTGATATTTATTGCTCTTAAATAATTATAGTTGGGTGTCACCTGGAGCACACACGTGCTAACAAAGGGCACCATCAAGTATCGCCCTAAGCCCACCCAATATCACTTGGCTCTGGTGTACACTTTGGCATATGGCACCTTGTGACATTGGGCGCCTAAGTGCACTTTTGAATTAGTGTCACTTGGCACCTACGTGCACTATCTGCTCACAACAAGCACCATCACACATCTCCCATTCCCAATTGGCATCACTTGGTTTTGGCAGACACTTTGGTGTGCGGCACCTAGCAAGATGAGGTGCCATAAGGCACCAACGTCTAGCACCAATGAGTGGCAACACATGCCTTAGTTATAATACACAACACTTAATCATAATACAAGTCAATTTAACTCATCTTTATTATAAACATACTTGGGATACATTATGGTGGTACCATGTTTGCTATCATTGGAGTATGAATTTGGAGTGGGATTTTTTGGCTTGGAACTATAATTTATAGCCCAAAAGGCTTGATTTTGTGTTAACTTGAGTTAGCACTTTGAAATATTGACTTATCTCCTCAAGAGATTTTCCTACATGTAGGAGACTCATTTTGATTTCATAAGTGCACTTGGACTCTAACTCATTTGCTTGAATTTGTGTTTGTCTGCCCTAGCTTTCTTTTTATTGGCACTCAATTTCTTCTCAATTTCAACTTTCATCTTCTTTGTTTCTAATCTAAAATGCTTAGCTTCCATTTTCATCAATATTTTCTCTCTTTTTGTCATGTTGGTGGCTTCTACTTCAGCTAGTCATAACCTCTCCCTAGATTTTATAGCACCAGCCTTCAACATGGTGATCTTTGCTAAATCTTGAGGCAATACATACTAGGTGACATTTTGGATACCTTACTTGTTGATATTCTACCTTCTCCTCTTTGGGTCTTGTTCTCCTTCTTGTCCAAGGAAAGCACACTCTGACCTATCCCCTATAAAAGTTAGTGGAAGTGGTGTAACAAAAGGTGAGTCCTCTATTGGTGCAACAAATGGGGACTCCTCCTTGGGTGATCAGATTCCATTCTCCAAGCCTTCCATGCAAACAATAGGTATACTTTCCACCCCTTGGGCATTCATGATAAACTAGAGGCATGAGTTTGGAAGCACCACCACTAGGGAAGATGGGAATTGAGAACCTACCTTGGCACCAACCTTGCTTGAATTGGGATTTAAATCTCCCAATCTTACCATAGAAGGTGGAGTAATGTTTGCTCTATTCCTTAACATGGCTTCCATTCTAGCAAAATGTGTGCACATTCCATGCAATTTATTGTCTACAGTTCTACACGTTTGCCATATTCCTTCTCCATGAGACCTTCTCTAGTAGACTTGTTTTTCAACTCTCAAGTTTCTTTGTACAATTTCATGCACTAAACCATTTCTTGTAAAGCTTGTCACCTATCATAGAAATAAGAAATCCTTGCCCCTCTTGAACCAAAAATGTGGCCATGAAACAAAAAATAGTTGTTTTTTGAATAGGCTTTTTGCAATTTCCACCATGAATGTGTGCAAAATGCATAGGGTCTCCAAATCATCCAAGTATTTAGCCATAATGGTGCATGGCCATGTGGAACCATTCGTCCTCTTTTTTTTGCTAGGCACAAAAGAAGCCATCCTCAATAGTTCTCCAAATTTTCCTTATGATTGTTTAGGTTGTAAACCCAAATGTGAGTATATAGGTCTTGGTTCTGCATCCAAATTTGAGCCTCCTGCAACCAAGTACTTGATCTCCCATTGCTAAATTTTTGTTGCCCTTTTAGAGTAAAATTCCTTGACCCCCAATCAATTTCTTGGTTGCTGTAGGGCGGCATGGATCATTTTCCATAATTTGTGCTACCTCCCTTGCCGAATTAATCTATGGAAATGAACCAAGACACCAATGTGAAACTACCAAACCCGCCAGTTTAGTTTATAGACATGAACATTTGCACACAAATGGTGAACTTGAGTTAGAATAGTTGAGAGTGGCATTTTGGATGGCCAATTTTTTTTATAAATCCCGCTCTAAGAATCACCCCCCAAAAACTGTGGCAACCCTCTCAAGAAGCCATGTCAACTCTTTTTACAATCATTTATTTCAATGTAATCCTAAACATCCATAATATAGCACCTGATTTTTATAAACAAATGCAACTTGCACTAGATATCCCATAACACAATTTATGGTGCATTCATTTATTAGCACCTCACTTTCTTACCGAGTTCTCTAAAAATAGTCACAAAGTTTGTTATTTATTTTGTAGACGTCCGTCATTTCTGAAACCCCCTATTATATGCATTTCGTAGAATGTCATTGATAAAATAGTCGCCTAGACTTGAGCGCCTGTTCACACTCTGCGGCAATCCGTCTACTGTTTACAACAATCAAGAAAATTTCTGTTGAAAAGGAAATGGAATTCAAAAGTAAAAAATGTGCACACACCAAAAAAATTGTTTCATATAAAGAGTTCAACGCAGCCACCGAACAGTAGATGCTAGGAGAATACAGTCCTCCGGAGCATGATAGTCCAATCAAACTCTGGGCTGTTAAGAAAGTAAATTGTATGCCACTAGAGAGGTGACAAGAATCAAAGTGAATCAATAGTGTCATCCCTATAGACGATAGTTCACACGTGAAGCATGGTGAAATTTAAGTCCAAAGAGGATTAGACAACACGAAGGTGGATAATCATCTGGATAGTTGTCCTGTTTGTACCTAAATATGTTTCACGTGAACTACAGTGTCTAGCTCATTCAAGTACCCAAAACAGATAACGGCAGTGTGCTTAGTAGCTAAAGAGGATCTTCAATTCGACTTTACATCTGTTTCAGATATGGAAGAGTACTCTATTCATGTTTGGGGGATCTCGAAGGACCCACAGGCCCACACGCCAAGAATTTACATCCAGCTAGATGCTTGATGCATTAGTGCACCTTCTCATCCCGAACTGGAAGCATATGACTTGGATTTCATGTTTGTACTATTACTATGTGAAAATAGTGTACCTTCATCAACAGCTAAAAGCACCTAGGAATTTTGTATTCTAACGAGACGAAAAATGATACCTTTTGTATGTCCCCACCAAAATCTTTCATGATTTTCGCACATGGAAATTTTAACAGGGGAGTCATCCACAACTTCTTGGCTTCATTTGCTTAAACTTTGCGGTTCCATGAATAACAGCATCTAGTTGAAAACCCTACAGAAAAACAAGAAAGGGAGAGGATACGTTTCTGCGCTTTACAGTGTAGACATTCTTCGAGGCGCACTGTTCATGTCTGCTTGAAAAAGTAAAAAGGAAAGATATGCCAACTTGAGTCAATTTCATGTGCCATCTACAGCTAGCTAATCAATCCTGTGGGTACGTCTCGAGTATTTAGGTTGAAGTATACTATCAAGAACGATCAAGTATGTAGAGCCCAAAGGATCGAGGAGACAGGGTCAATGACGGCCACCTTGGAATTCCAAAATTGCGATCTTTTCCCATATGTCCCCACCAGGAATCTTTCTCTTCATCATTCTCTTCACGTGCATCTTCATCGATATATTGTCCCGATTGTTTCAACATTATGCGTCGATAGAACCACCAAATCTACCACAGTCGAACAGAGGTACTTTCCAACAAACCCAATACAAGGAGAATCCTCGAGAGGATTTCTTTATTTGACTCGATTGGATATATGAGGATGTTACGGAGTTTCGATACGTTTGTCACGGAATTATGTAGGGTAAAAAATTTACGTGTTGTCCTTTCGATAATCACACTGTATGTTCGGAGGTGACTCATAAAGTTAGATTAAAAGTTATGGATCCGTTTAATTTGACTATAGATTGACTTTAAAAATATCCTGTTAAGATTTATGGGTGATCACTTCATTTCTTGGTGATGCAATAATTTCTCAAATTGAGGCTCCCTAGTGCAAGTGATCGATCAACGTTCCTACTCCGTTTTTCTTGAAAATGTTTTAAGCAAGATTCTATGTCATTAGTAGAACGAGGAAGACATTACAAAAGATCAACAGTGGGGAATATATGAAGAGATCTGAAACCAAACCTTAGGGTCAAGGTGGCCATCGAGCCTTAGATCAATGAAACCAGATAAGAGTGAACAGATTAAATTTGTCTTATATGCAATACCAAGGTGAAACCAAATAAAAATAAAGTCTTTCAGATATCTATTTCTCTCAACTTCTCTATAAATTAGATCTTTGGGTTTAATTATATTTTCCATGATTAGAGTCTAAGTTTTCTATATGTCTCGGTAAAGCTCAGAAGGGTTAGGGAGAACCTGTTTTACGATTTGTCCATGTTACAAGATAGCATTGTTGACGATTATAAGTAGACATGCAATTATCTAAGAATATGTATTTTCGAAATACTGCATAATAAAAAGAAGATTTTTTCTGCCAAGGACCAATGAAGATATATGGAATTTAAATGTAGCTCATTGCAAAGGCATGTTTTGCAAGTTTATTGCAGCAATTGTTCCTTAGTGTGAATATATTGTCCTAGTACCTGTCTGTCAAATATTTTATCTCTGATAAAATGTTGTTGATCTCATTGTGCAAGATTATGAGTAAGATTGATTGCATTTTTTTTATCAAAATCTATGACTGGTGTAACTATCTTTTTTAGTCAAAACTAAAGTTAGAGTTCTAAGTGTATTAAGGATCTCATCAAGGATATTGTCTGTTTAAGTAGTTGGTAAAAAGGTGTGAGTAAAGAATTTAAGTATAGTTTGTCAAGACTTGTGGGTGAAGTCTTTGACTAATGTGTTAGTTATATTTGTCTTATATGCTATATCATCAATGTGCATGAGGAATGATGATTGGACTTTATGTTAGTATTTCAATATAAATAGAAGGGAGAATGGGTCTTAATTTCATTGTACATATGGAGTCTATTTTAGAGAAGCTGCTAGGTACACCCAAGTTACAATAATAGAGTGCAAAGTCCTTTTGCTATGAGAGTGGATCACCTTTTTGGAACACGGAGGAAGTTACAGACGTTGAGTGTTGAAGAAAGTGGAGAGACTTGCTAGAGAGGTTTATGGCCACCACTAAGGCACATCTAGAGCAAATCAGAAAAGATATATCAAAGAGGAAGTGAGTATCAAACAAAGTTTCAACTCTAGGCTTTGAGTTAAAACCTGAATATAAAATGTAAGCAGATGAAATAGAATGATAATCAAGGAGTGTACCTTATCTGAAACTTTCCTTTGCATGAACGCTTTTCACATTGTATGGATAAGCATGTTTTGAGAAAAAAATTAGTGTGCATGTTTCACATGAACTCCATGACCTAAGTGATGGAACTAACTTAGTGTTGCTTTTGGTAGTTACTTAATCTAATTGATAGGATTCTCTTATTTCCATTCTATTATGAGCAATAAATCTGAATAGAGCCAATAGTAAGTTTCATCGCAAGAGTTAATATATACTGTTATTGTGTTTCAAAGCAGCATGGAATATTGGATTTGATAAGAATTTGGTGAAGAGAGATACCAAAATAATTATGATTCTACTTCTATTTGATAATGCATAGAATTTTATGTGGAGTTATAACAATTGGAATTGCCATAATCTATAGATTCTAATTAAAAAAAGGAAGACTGGAACTTTAAAGGAAACTAAAGGAGAAAAATTAAGTTTACAAGAAAGTAGAGTTCATATAAATTTTTTGACATAAGAACTACTTATGTCAAAAAATTTAGCACATCTGGGGGACTTGCCATCCACATGTGGAATACTTGGTACATTGGAAAGGGTACCCCTTGTATGAGGCAACAAAGGATCCAATAGCCAACTTGACCCACACACCAATGTTAGTGAAATCTTTTGAGCAATAGCTTTGCAACGAGGACGTTGCGTCTTAAAAGGAGGGAGGTTTGTAATACCAAGACCTAGATAGATGATCTAGAGATGAAATTTGGTTTGGTAGGAAGGATGTTAAACATGATGTACTAAGTAGATAAGCTAGAGGTATCACCAAAAGATTACTTCTACTAATGGTCAAAAACCAGAATATGCTTGGAAACTTAGAATCAATAGCTAGGCATATGATCTAGAGATGAAACTTGGGGTGGTGACATCTGAATAGATGTTTCATATGATGGAGAATGTAGATCAGATAGAGATATCACCAAAAGATCACTTCTACTAATAGAGAAGAAGCTAAAATAGACCTCAAACTTCAAAGGCAATTTTGGAGGCCTAAATGGATGAATTAGGCCTAAAAAATGTATGGAATCTCCCCCCTTTCCAATGCAAGAAAGGTTGTCCTTCCATTCCTCCTGGTCTGTCTCATCGAGAGCTTTCCAATGGTACCTTACCATGTGATTCTTATATTCCTATAAGAAGATTCCCTAAACAATTCCCTCCAGTCAAAGCCTGTTTGACCAACCAGATGGGACCATGACTGACATATCATCCATCCAAGAAAGTAATCTAAGGGTGGAGCTTTCTGAGAGGTCACCTATCCATGTACCTAATCCTATGGTGGAGCTTCCTTGGAAGAGATACTCATTGGCTATATAATAAAGAGAAGGTGCTCCTTTGGTGCCTCCTTTCACTCTCAATCTTCCTTTGGAGAATTGAGTGTGAAATCTGTGTTTCTCTCTTGTTTCTCTCTTGAAGAGTTCTCTTGTCCTTAGAGTTTTACAATTTAAAGGTTAACTTTCCTCTTCTTGATCTTAATCTAGTACTAGAGTCAATAACTTACAAGTTTTTTGGGTATGTCTCTTTTGGAGTCCTTTCTTGCTCCCTTTTGAAGTCTAGCTTGATCTCTAACTCTTATTCAAGTTCTTCTTCTTCTTTGTCTTTGGAGATCTTGATAACTTTCACTTCACTTGTTTTCTTGACCGCTATTGTAAGTGGCTTCTCTGGCAAAGGCTCCACTTGCCACTTCCTCTTTGTGTCCACCTTTATAGGTAAAACAAAATCTTTTATGCAAGAAATGTTGTGTCAAACTCTTGCATTTGCTTCATTTGTTCTAATCCACTTGTTCATTTGGCACACTTGTTTATTTATTCTAATCCACTAGAAAAAATTGTCAAACTCTTGCTTTGTGAAATAAGCACTTTAAATGAAGTTCCCAAGAAATCATATCCTCTCTTCCTATGTTAATAGGTCCATCTTGATATGGAAATGAATAATAGAAGGCATAATGTAGTGTGGCATTGGCCATTCAGACATGCTAACCATTTAGGTTGTGTTGCATGGAGAAGATTCTAGCTCAACTAATTCTTGAATCATAAAACACATGCTCAACCATGAAGGTTGCTTAACCATTCAAAAGGTAGGTAGCACTCTACTGTAATTGATTTTTGTGTTGGATTCTTGTAATGCACTACTGCCCATCCATTTGAGGGATGCATCTCCCCTATGAAGGAATCAACAATTCAATGTTGCATAACTTGATTCAATATCCCAAATTGAAAATCAAATGGTATACCTTCCTTTGATCTTATGTCTTCCTCTTGTACTTGCCCCATGAAATTCAGGACATGATTTTTTAATGGCACAAAGATTGCTTGGCATTAGGCATTTCATACTACAAATCTCCATTGCCATCAACATTGACACATACCAATTCCGTAGAAAGAATGTCAAGTGTAACTTTTGCAAGTGCTCTCTCCTTGCTTCCATCTTCCATAGATAGATAATTGAATTCTTTAGATTGAGGGAATTTTGGGCCCTCTTATTCAGTTCTTCTTCTATGAACACCTAGTTCTAACTTGTATAGTAGGTGCCAAAACCCTTGCTATGGAACAAAAAGGTTTGGGCAACATAGGTTGCCTACATGAGGTACTTAAGTTTTCACTCCTTCTTTCTGGACCATTTCTAGAAGTGTCCTTTGGATGCAAAAAAATTCAGGGTTTTGAAAAAATAAATTCTCAAAAAATCCAATTCTTTTACTACAAAAAGTTTTTAAATCCCTATAAAACTAAAGAAGTATCCAAAATACCCTTCTTTCTTTGCCATTTCTAGAAGAAAGACCAACAAAGTAACCTTTACTACTTGCATGGTTATCTTATTCCTTATTGAACTAGAGTTTCAAAGATATGGTTATACTTCTTTGCATAAGCTATTCACATTTATCTAACAATATTCTTACACTTTGGTGGGCTCTATCAATACATTCCACACCACTTTGGTAAGGTTTATCAAACATAAAATAAAAAATCTGGTTCCTCTACCTCTCTCACCATAATGTTATTCTTCAACAATTTAATTGAAAATGATTCACACTAAAATGACTTTGCTTACTCACTCAACTATCCATGATTACTTAACTTGAAAACAAAAATATAAAAAATTGATCAAAATACCAATCACCCATTCTTTCCTTAATGTGAAATTCTAATTTAGAGGTTCATATCAAGATGTTCCTTCTCATCCAACCACATCAACTAGTACATATAAAAGTCAAAAATCTACTCTGATGACATGATTTTGGAGAGAATTTAATATAAAGGAGTGCCAAAAGTTCTTGCAATTATACACCATGTCCAAAGCTTCCTTCTCCATTATAGAGTACTTCTTCTTGGGAGACAATTTTGTGCTATATGTGATAATCCTTGTTGTCATCTTCTTACCAAGGACAACTCAAATAGCCATTGATGAAATATCCATATATACTTGAAATGCAACAAAGGCATTTCCTTGGTCCTTCATCCATAAATAATCTTTCAACTTCTTTAGTAAATTTGGGAGTGCTACCAAAATTACATAGTTTGCATCAAATCTTTGATAGTACTCTACATGGTCAAGAAAGGCCCAAAATTCTGTTATGTTCTTAAGAGCTTTTGATGGCCTTGATGATATTGACCTTCTCAATATCCACCTTGATTTCTCTTCCAAAGACTTGATGTCCAACTTATATTCTTTCAATCATGATAAAGATGAAGGGACAAGCTTGTAGCCCAACATTTCTCATAGGTCCTCCAAAGAAAATGTAGGGGGATCCTCCCTTTTTTCAAAGACACAAAAAATTCTATGAAAACCTCCACAAATTTACTCAAATATAGTATTCATCATCCATTGGAAGATGTCATGCAAATATACATCTCTAAACACCATAAAATTCTTGTCAACATCATACACTTTAGGAGTAAAACTCATATAAGAACTCACATACAAATACATAAAGTGCCACAAGTAATAAGATGAATGGACATCAAAACTCCAATTCTTAATACAATCTTCCAACAAGCATTGATTATACTATCAAGCCATACCCATTCTAGTTGAGAGAATCCAAGTTGAACTTGCCAACTTCAATCAACCATAGCCAAAAGCTCAAAGGCTCAACATAAAAGAATTGAGTTCTTTAGAATACACATCAAAGTATACCTTGGGCTATGTTGTGCATATATATATATTGCTGCAAAACATACACCATAGAAGCACAACTCATTCAATAGTCATAGATAAACTCTTAAGTGCCACAATAATTAATTCACACTCAACTCAAATCAGAAATTTATCTTCAACTTAATGACTTCCAACAATGTGCACAAATTATAGTTTAACTACACCTACTCTACCTAAGAGACTCTAGGTGATGCTCACCAGCCTCTATCTACCATAGCCAAGAGCTCAAAGGCTCAACATTAGAGAAGTGAGCTCTTTGGAGTTGCACTTTGAAGGGCTATCACTCTACTTGACCTATATCTCTAGCCCTAACAGTGCCTCTAATGGTGCAAATGATGCAAGTGATGGTGGGTTCCATGGTATGATTAATAGCTTTGACACAAAATCTGTCCACTAAGCAACTATTAATAGATTATCAAGACTATCTCTCCAACATCTGAGCAAACTAGCTTTGGTTTTGCAAATGTAGAGACAATTGTCATGGATGTATACATCATTGCATAACATACATTGCCATCAACATCATACACTATAGAAGCACAATTCATGCAAAAGTCATACAAAAACTCTAAAGTGCCACAAATGCCTCTCCTTGATAGAGGTTAGGTCTCTCTAACTCCAAATAGCCATCTACTCCAAGTATGTGATATGCCCAATGGTAAAGTGGGTAAAGACCAAGAGACCGGGTGCTATTGAGCCCCATTTTTAGTTGCTTGTTTCCAATCTATATTACATAAAGACCAAACTGGCTATAGGTCAAGTACATCAAGGACATAAACACCATAGCCAAGAGCTCCAAGGCTCAACATCAAAAAAGTGAGCTCTCTAGAGCTTCACTTCAAAGTTATATATCTCTACTTGACCAAGATCTCACGCCCTAATAGTGCAATTGCTGGTGCAAATGGTGCAAGTGATAGTGGGACCTATGGTATGATCAATAGCCCTAACATAACATATGGCCACTACTAAGTAGTCTTTGAGAAACTATTAATAGATTTATAAGACTAACGCTCTAGTATTTGAGTAAACTAGCTTTGGTATTGCAAATTTTATGACAATTTTTGTGTGTGTATACATCACTACATAACATATATTGTTGTCAACATCATACAATATAGAAGCATAGCTTATGCAAAAGTCATACAAAAATGCTAAAGTGCCACAATTGCCATTCCTAGTTGGTGGTTAGGTCCCTCTAACTCCAAATAGCCATCTACTCCAAGTATGTGATATGCTAGATGGTGGGCAAAGATCAAGAGGCCAGGTGTTATCAAGCCCTATCATTAGTTACATGTCTGCAATCTTTATCACATAAAGAGCAAACTAGCTATAAGTCAAGTACATCAAGAACATAACTACTATCCTTGTGAAACCACCATGAAGGTAGGAGTCAATCATGCCATATGATATTCTCTCAAATAGCTATCACACACAAATATAGTAGCAAATCCACCAAAAGAGCCATATAACATACACAACAAGCTTGAATGCACAACCACCAAGCTTAGGGCCATAGTGTTGTTGATGTCTGGGAGGTAATATGGTGCACAAGATCCCTTCAAACAACACCATCATGTCCTTCCAACATGAAGACTCTAGAAGTCAAAACCTCACTTGCTCTCAAGATAGTGCAGCCTATAGTCACATCAAGCGGTATTGGTGTAGTCCATTGAAAATATACATAATTGATGGATCAAGGGTCTATAACCTCCTCCTTGAATAGTAGCATAACATAAGGTATCTTTATATTGAGCAATTGTTAAGTTCTGAAAGGCCATCAACATCACTCTTTGAAGATCTCTGCCCATTGAGAACATGCGTTCACCCATATATCTAAATCATCCAAGTCCAAAACTACAATAGCATCATGACAAATGTCTGTAGGTAAATCTAGATCTTGTCAATAGAAAAAAAAGTGAAGAGAGAAAGACATTAACTAGAGACTTTCCAACTAGATCAATAGTCCATGGCCAACCAAGGTAAGTGAGATCCCTATCTCCTAAGTGGCCTCTTTGCAAACTATATTATGAAATCCTCTCTTTACCATCTGAACCACTCTCTTTTCTAAGCCATGTTCCTCAAGGTGAACTTGGGAGGTAGTCTGGTAGAAAACATGGATTACCAATAGGTGTCCAATGTACCAAAGCCTGATCTAAAACCAGCTTCACACTTAGCTCAAATTCTATACTTTTCAGCCCAAGTACTCAACATAGACTCCAAAATTTGACCATACAACTTGGCAAAGATACAACCAACTAGTATGGTATGGTAATGGTGAAAAAATCTTTGTGGCCAGACTTTTGAATAGGAACTACCTTTTTTAAGCACCATCTATAAGGAAAGCCACACTTGATTGCCTCATTTAAATGAGAAGTGAGTACTGGAATCAGATGGCTACCGCCCCACTTCAAAAGTTCAACACGTGGTCCATCAAGGTCTTCAGCCTTACCATTGGCCAACTTCTTCAGTTGGTACTTGACATCAACTTTAGAGATGGTGAGAGCAGATCCAAGGCAAGGTGCCATGCTTGGAGCATCAGGGAAAAAGTATAGATCCTTCATATATTCACAAAGCTCATTCAGGTCCAGCAATGGAAATAGGGATCTAATGGTTAACTTCTTCTAGAAAGCCTTGGGATTGCTCCTCAATTCAGTGCTCAACTCAACCGCCTTGAGTCTCAAAAATGCTTGCTTCTTGCACTTCACAAACTTTCAATAAGAGACAAAAGCCTGATTTTGTGCAATCTGATCAAGAGACCTATCCATACCTTTGATACTTGCCATTTTACAGTCAACATCATACCACCTATTGCAATGGAGACCAAGTCTCTTTATGTGAGAACCTCTTGGAAACAAAGTAGTTGATGTAGATTGAAGAAGTTCAACCAACTGATCACTATGTTATTGAAAATCAGAACTCCACTCCATAGAGCTCAATTTATCATGGATAGCTTGTTGGTACAGATCTTGCTTGTGAAAATCTAGATGGATTTTCCCTCTAAAGGTATCGTCAATAGGTCATGTGGTTCTATTGAAGCAAGAAAGAAGGATGACACAAGATAGAGGTGCATGGTCCGATTCTGGTTGAGGATCTAAAACAATAAAATCTGAGACAATGTGTATATCATTGGGTGAGTTGAGAATTTAATCTACATTGCTTGATCCACTAGAAGCAAAGCTTGTGCTCTTACAAGTTTTTCAAAATTGTGAAAGGCCATTCAAGATCTTCAAGGTACAATTGGTACCAAAGCTCAAAAAGTGTTTACTCTTGGGGTTGGATATGAGATCTTTAGAAGAGCGGGACCAAGCACTAGAATGATCTATCAAGCTATGGAAAGGGTCATTCTCAAGGTCACTAAACTCAAGAATTTGAGAAGCTTGGATCCTAGAAATCACCAAGAACAAGTATTGCACCTTTACTTTGAAATTCCAACACATCCTTTGTCAAGGAGTGGAAAGGCTGCATGGTATTGAACACTCCACTTGAATAGATTGGTGATGTCAATGGGGCAAAGTAAAAAACATCAAGGAAGCAAGGTGTAGAAACTCCTCCAATCCTCAACCATTGGCATTGTCCACTAGAATCTTGGCCTATCAAAGAGACTGATTTTTCAAAGCCAAATTTGACGTAAGTAGCAATACCTCCAAAGCCCCTTCCTCTATGCTACCTCCACTTGTTCTTGGTTGAACCGACAAGAGTGAATCCTTCAATGTCTTGAATGGTGTTTCCTTCATGTTCCCATGTTTCCACATGATTGATTACATCAGCATCATCCCACATAGGTTCAGGGCTTGAGTACTTGGTGTGTGTGAGACCATGAGCATTCCAGAAAAGCACTCTAAGGGTCTTGAATTGCTATGCGGTAGTTGACACCTTCCTTTGGGTGATCACAGCTCTATTGTCTATCAAGAATGCAACAAAACTTGCTTGTTGAGCCTCCTTCACTTTTGCTGATTCTCCTGTCTTTGCTTGCCATAGGAGAGATGTGAGATCAGAGTCCAACCAAATATGCCGCCCCTTCAATATAGCCTTGTTTTCCATCACTAAATTCCTTTGAGTTTCTGAGCCAAACCTCACCAAAATGCTTCTTGGTTGTGCACCTTGTTGTCCCAATCTATATGCTTGCAAAATCTGAGGATCATGGACTCTCAAAGAATCAGCAATAAACTCAAGAAACAGGCCTTGGTGTCTTCCTTCTCAGTCTTTGGCAAACCTGATATCCTCAAGTTCTTCATTTTGACCAATTGGTTCTCCTTCTCAACCTCATGCTCTTGCAAGTAAGAGATTTGAGCCACCTTAGTAGCTTCAATATATGACCTCATCTTCACTTCTAATGTGTCTAAAATCTGCTGGAGCACTCCGCTTTGTGTAGCAATGTTACTGGCTTGTGCTCCCAAGGAAGCAACTTTCTTGGTAGCATCAACCATCCCTTTGGTTGATGTTAATAGTGAGATAGTACTTTTCTTTAGGTCTTGAATCTCTTGCTTGACTTGTGAGCCAGCCTATCTCTCATTCAAGATGAACCTCTGATGGTTATTATGGTAGCGCACCATGGACTAAGAAAGCAAGGAACCCCAACTCCATCATACTCCTCCAAGGCTAACACTCTAATAGTCAAGACATTGCGCACTAGAGAACTCAATGAAAGAGAGCTAGTTGCAAATGAAAGGATGTTGAGTACTTCCTCACCCCTTGTTTATATACTTGTGAAATAGTTATGCACCAAATTTACTAATTATTGGAGTAGCTCAAGTTACTAGGCTAAAAGTCAAGTGAAGTCAAAAAATATAAAGGAATATCCATCCACATGGGCATATTCTATTAAGCATGTGATCAGATCTTGACCCAACCACTAAGTCAAGGATTCCTTCACATGGAGTATCCTTGGACTATAGAAGAATCCAAAACAAAAAGGCTTGCGGGCCCAAGAGTTCTCAACTCTTTCCTCAAAGCCAAACACCTAAGAATAATACCAAGTCAACACACTAGAATCCAAAGTAGTGGTGCTCATCTTTTCCACTTCCTTTAAAGTAAGGTCCCCTCTATCTTAGCTATGACTAATTTTAGCTAATCATGACTAATGTAGAACCATCTTTTATCTCTATATAAATAATATCTCTCAAGTACTTGTTATACGAAGCTAAATTTCATAATACCACACACATGCACAAATGGGTGTTACAAACTAGGTTCAGGGCTTCTTTTACACTACTGATCTCAACCTTTACAAATTCCATATCAATCATGAGAGTACTCATGCACTAGGACATAGGTGCAATGAAGCTTCTAAGGTCTTTGTAGAAATCATTTGCTTTCCTATACATTTAAGCTTATTGTTTTTTCTTCATGGATATATCAGCAATGTCTTTCACCATCTTGGACTCCTCCATTGTGCCAATCACTTATCACTCACAATCAATCTAGAATTTTTACTTCCAACACCAAACTTCAAGATTTTCAAGTAGACATTGCTTCTATTTTACAGCTATAAGCACTACTAGGCTGGTGTTGAAGTAAGGACCTTGAGAAATTGGGTCTAATGAGAGAAGAATCACCTCATTTGAATATGTGAGTGCAAAGATACTATCTATCTTCATACCAATGAGGTCTCACAATCAATGATAAAGGTCCAACAAAGTCCAAACCCTAGTAGTAACCTAACCCTACCATAGGTAATGGGTATAATTGTGGCATGGGAGCATTAATGATGCATTATCTTGGTCAAAAACCACACATCTAGCAAGAAAGTATTGTACATCACTTTATATATTGTGCTACCAATAATAACTTTGGAGTAAGCTATATGCACAATTTACTCCAAAATGTCCTAGCCCCTCATGAGCATGATGTACTAACTATGGTCTTTGAGATGGAAGTGGTACTACTTTCAATCTAACATGCTCCCATACACAAAGAAGGTGTCTATCCCCAATCTAAACCACATGGCTTGCTAAAACACATGGCTTGCTAAAAATATGGTCTCTCTCCTTGGCATCAATTGTGCCACCCACAACACCATTGCAAAGATAATCCATCACTAAGACATCATCATGAATGTCTGGTTTACATGTACCAATATCTCCACCTTCTAGATTTGTGACCTCAACAATTCCTCTTGCATGTGCTAAGAGAGATGCCATCAAAGACTCAAAAGATATACATAGAAAGATAGATGTATGGCAATCTGGCATCATCTCCTCATTTGTCTCACCATGCCAATATGCTTTGGTCTGATCCTACTAGCTAGGACATGGGTTTCTACTCAACCCATCTACATCACGATTCACCACTCTAAGTTTATGAATAAATATGAAATCATATTCTTGTAAAATCAAAGCCCATCATGCAAGCTTCTTTGATTGCTTATCAAACTCCATCAACCACTTTAGGGTTGATGATCAATGATAAGAGTGAAGGGGTTATTAGATAGTTAATATTGGAAATGTGCTACTACCCACATTGCAACCAAGCACTCTTCCTCATATGAATTATACTTTGCCTCCATTGAATTGTTGGGGCAACTAGGATGGGCCACAAAAAAATCTTCCTCATCATCATCATATAAGATGAGCATTTCTCCAAGCCTCACCATTCTCTAATCAGTATGAACTTGAATGGTTATCCTTTGATTGATCTTTTGAGAATAGGGTTAGATGTTGACCTCTCCTTGAGCTCTATAAAAGCTCTCTCTTGCTTATCTCCCCAACACTTCTCTTGTGTAAGCTTGGTCACCTTTCTCAAGGTCTTGGCAATGATACTTAAATCCTCTAACATATCGGCAATAGAAGTTTACCAACCCCAAGAATGCTTGGACTCTGCTCACATCCATAGGCCAAGAAATACATGCAATAGCCTCCACCTTGGTCTACTAAACACCAAGTCTAACATGGTAGATATTATGACCCAAATACTCAACCAACTTGTAAAAGAACCATTTCCCAAGATGTAATTTGAGTCCAAGAGATCTCAACCTCTCAAATACATCCAAAAATATCTCTCATGCTACTCCATAAAAGTGTTATAGACTTAAATTCATCAAAATAACACCATGCAAAATCCAATCCTACTAGGATCTTATCAAAAGACCCTTTACAAGTTGGCAAGACATTCTTTAACCCAAATGGTAAGAAATTTCATTGATATAATACATCCTTGCCATAAGGATCAATAGCCCAAAATGCTATCTTTGACTTCTCCTCTTCCTTGATTAACAATTGATGGTATTCTACTCAAAGATCAAAAGTACTAAAGATCTTTGCTCAATCACATCAAAGATCTCCTCTAATTTAAGCATACTATATTGATCAGCCCTGGTCTATGAATTGATAGGACGTTAATCTCCACAAATCTACCTATATATGCAGTTGCTATGCATATCCTTCTTGGATTGCATTACTATAGCTAAAGCATATTCTCCATGTGAAATCTCTATCACACCAGCCTCAAAAGGTCCCTACTCTAGCTTTGAAGGAATGCTCTCTCCATGTCACTATATCTCTAGAGATGTAAAAAACTTTTCAATCACTATTCAACTCAATCCAAATACAAGGTCCTTTTAGAGTATCCAAATCCATCATATTAAAGGCAAAAAAACTCATGTAATTCCTCAAGAACCTCCAAACTCTCCATCTTTCTTGTCTTGTAAGCTTGGGTCTAATATCTGGCTCCCAATTATCCTTTGTAATTGATATAGGAGTGGAAGATGCACTTATTGGCTACTACATTAGGCCCTTGGGAGCCATGTAATATCATGCCCTCAATTGCTAGATTCCCCAATCTTAGAGCAAAGAAGTCCATCTGCTTTGGCTTCAAGCTCTATACATCCTCTAGCTACATCCCAAGTAGACCAAGGGTGTAACCCAAGTAGACCATTGTAAATATCCAAGGATAGGAGACCTAAAGAGAAACACACCATGAGAAACACACAATTTCACACTCAAACCTCTGATGCCCGAAATGAGCACCTTCTCTCTATTATATAGACAAAGAGGATCGCCTCCAAGGAAGCTCCACCATAGGATTAGGCACACGGATAGATGACATGTAAGCAAAGCCCACCCTTGGATTACTTACTTAGATGGGTGAAAGGTTGGTCATGGTCCTATCTTGTTGGTCAAACAAGCTTTAACTAGAGAGAATCTTTTAGGGAATCTTCTTGTAGGAATCTCAGAATTACATGGGTGAGGTATCATTGGAAATCTCTTGATGAGACAAACTTGGGGGAGGGAGAAGGCCAACCCTGGTGGAGGCCATCTACAAATTTTTGAGGCCTAATTCATCCGTTTAGGCCTCCAAACTTGCCTTTAAAGATTTCATGCATATTTTGGTTCCTACTCTATTAGTAGAAGTCTCCTTTTGGTGATATCCCTTTCTGATCTATTTAGTCCATCATGTGTAATATCCTTTCAAATGTTACCAAAACAATTCTCATCTTTAAATTATATGTTTAGCTATTGGTTCTAAGGTTTTTGAATCTATTTCGGTTTCTGCCATATTAATAGAAGTACTCTTTTGGTGATAGTTCTATCTGATTGATCTATTTTGACCATCATGTATAACATTATTCCAGATATTACCAAACCAAATTTCACATCTAGATCATATAGCTAGCTCTTGGTATTACAACCATGATCACTTGGATGAAATCCAAGTAGACCACTCTCACCAATAGATATTGGTTATGTGCCAAGAATACCATGAGCACTTGGTCCATTGTCCCAAACATTTGCTTGAATCATCTTGGTTGATATAGAGCGCACAAGTGTTGGAGTGGGGATGCCTATCAAGTGCATCCTATGTTGCTCCACCAAGACAAATAGTTCAAGCCCATATCTTGATCCAACATTTGACACTTGGATGCAATTCTGGTAAAGAAATCCATCATCTACTCTCTCTCATTGCATTGGGCTCCACCAACTGCTATAATTATGCATTACAAAAGTCCAAGACCTCTTTCTTAAAAAACATGTGAGCTTGGGAAACTCATGATTGTATGTAAAGCTGCTCTAGGATGCCCAAAAAGGTTCACCATTGCCATAAGTGACCTATCATCCACTACCACTATCTAAGACTAACGCCCAACATCCAAAATATCATCAAGAGTGAGGTGTGCTAGTCTTTAAATCTCATCATAGGCATGTTGTAAACCCTTTCTAGGTAAGAGGTTTGTCCACCAAAAACAAAGATGATAGGCCCATGATCCGACTTTGGTTGCATCCAACAACACGGCAATTCCCATCCAAGAATAGACTTGATGTCTATTTACCACCACTTGTCTACAAGAATCACTCATCAATAGATGTTCTCCAAAATCTAGGATAGAGACATGGCCAAATGAACCTAAAGATTTTGGAGTATATGTAATATTTCCCAAAACACACCAAAATAGGAATCATGTAGACCTTGACCTTGGCAAACATGGGTATGTCCCTAACATGGACAAAATCACCAAATGAATCAGATCATGTTTCTATATATACTATGCTCCTAACAAGGAAATGTTTGCTGGTAGGGTCTTTTGGTAACCCTTGATTGTTGACATTGGTAATAACTTAAGATACCAATAGGCCAATTGTGCCATATGATGTAAAGAGATTTGACTAGCAATCTCATCTCTCTCCACATATAAATTGTTTTGAACCTATATACTTGCTTGTAGTATCATAACTAGTTTAGTGCTAATCCCACCAAACAAATATAAAAGACATACTCTTTGTCGGATACTACCAAGAAATAAGTGTGGTATCAAAAGGTGATAAGGTAATAAACTCTAGAGGCTCATCCTCACATTGGTCTCTTGGTGCTATAAAGGCACCACTCCAAGCTTATTGCACTAGTTGATCAACATGCTACAACAATGTCTCCTTAGAACTCCACAATAGAACATACAAGGTGGATGGAACAATCTCATTTGTACTCCAAATCTAAGTGATCTCCTCTAGTACTAGGATATCTTTCACATTGGCATTCCCTTCTGATATGTCACTAGGCCATTTAACAAAATTATTAAAAGCTAAAATTGATGCCATGGTCCTTGATTGTAATGAGCCAAGATTGCCACTCTTAAAGTGCACTAGTAGGTGACATACCCATCCCTCACTTGACTACCAACCTGGCCTATAAGAAGTTTTCTCCTCCTAATAGTCAATACTTAAACCCATGGAGTATAACACTACTCCACTAACTAGCACATCATATGACTTTGTTGCAATTGCAATGGCTTGAGCTATAACCATAAAGCTACCAATTGGATGACCAAATTGAATCTAGGAAATGAGCTCCACACATGTGATATACTATATAGAACTCACCTCTTAGAGATATTTGAATGTAAAATGGACACCTATTTACATTAGTCTTTTGTAGCTCAAGACCAAAAAATGCAACCCTCCCTAGTATAAAAGGCTACACACCAAAGTCTAATAAGACCATCTATGGTATATAGACCTTCCATGAAACTCCCACCAAAATGAAAATCCCACTTTGGTTGTCCAATAGGACAACACCAAGTGTGAATTGAACTTGCTCAAAGGGAAATCTAGTTGGTAATTTCTCCAACCTAGTTGTTGTTGCGTGCCATAAACCATTGGTAGTTGAGTGGATCTCATGCTTCTCAACCAAGTCAACTCCACCTTTGCTCTAGAGGTAAGAACCACATCATCCCTACTCTCACAAGTGTGACAAACACCTATTAGAGCTAGGTTAATTCCTAATGTAATGTCATTGATTGAGAACAAAGTGAATGTATAATCAACTAAGCCACCTTGAACATTATGCTAGACTCAATTTATGTAATAATAGGTGGTTGACTAGTATCTAATCCATCATGCACTCTATCACCACCTACCACATTTGCACTAGGACATCTTAGAGCCATGGATGTCATCTATAATGCCTCAAAGAGAGTTAAAGACTAAGGAAGTCTGACCTATCTACCAACTTCTATTCTATGTGGGTCCAAGTCCATTGATGCTTGTCTAGGCTCTAGAGCATGTATTGCATTCCTAGTCACTAAGGTAAATGCATCAAAATGTGGTACTCTACACATAAAGTTCAAGACATCTCTCCCACCAACATAAGAGATAGAAGCCTTAGCACTTGAATTTGATCTCCTCTAAGCTATGGCCATGCTAGCCAATCTCTGCTCCAATTGCTTTCCAAGTAGCCATAGCTATATTAGAAGTAAGGGCTACAACCATATCCCTACCAAGTGTAGGCCTTATACCACCAACTTTACTACCTTGTCTTCCATGACATGGGGCTCCTCTACCACCTACTATAGTAGCCTTACCACGTCATTACTCCGGGTGAAGGTCAAAGCATTGATCACTAGTGTGACCAAATCTATGGCAATGGTCACAATATCTTTGTGTTGGCAGTGATGCACCAAAGGTATCATGTCCACTACCTTGTGGTGAGATCCGCCATAAGTCTAACATGCAACACTACCACTCATTGGTTGCTAGTGATCCAAAAGAGAAGATAAGGGTCTAGTTGCACTAGGCTCTCTACTTGATCTATAAGATCTAGGCTGTCCACTCTACTCTTAAAAGCCAACATGATGTGGTATACTTTGGTGTACTCTAGAAGAAGTAACAACTATGGATGAGGTCTGCTTACCAAATCTAGATGTCACCACTCTTTCCTCCACCATGTTGAGCTCAATGCGCTTAGCCATACTAAAGACCATCACCAAAGTAAGTGAAGTAACTTATAACAACATAACATCACATACTCTATGTTGCAATTCTTTGTCCAAGATGAAATACCAAATTTAACCTATAACAACATAGCATCACATAATCTATGTTGCAATTCTTTGTCCAAGATCCTATACCAAAATTGGATAGCTTGGACCTTAATAACTCCTTGATTGAAATTGATCAGCTATCTCATATGATTGTATGCTTCACATTGGCTCTCTATAGCTTTTTGCTAGAACTCTTGTAAGCTCTTCAACTTTTCAGTCCATACTCCTTGGTAATTTTGCGTCAAACATTAGAAAAACTCTACCATGGAGTTAAACCCTAGTATTGCACCACTTCTTGTAGCAATGATTCCACTTGTATTAGCACCACCTCCAACTATTTCACCTCCAATGGATACACCAATGTTACTAGAGCTAGAACTTGTGGATACCAATCTACCCATAGGAACCATATATGAAATGATAAAGATGTAGTTTGGAGACCAATACTATCTCTATATCTTAATCTCCTCCAAGTGAGCTCTCTTAAATTCATGGTATTCATCTATCAACAAACACTCCAACTGTTAGAACAAAGTTGCCATGAAGGGTGTGAACAAAGTTTGGATTCCGCATCTCTTATAGATCACACCAACTATCAAGCTCCAAGATAACATCAACCAACTCAATGGTACCCACTGTACCAAAGTATCACGTAGGGCCTTCGAATACCCCATAAATCTTGTCTGTGTCCTATAATATGTGCACTCTCAATTAAATCAACTTTCATATCAAAATCCAAACAAGAATCAATCTCCTCCCTTACTAGGACCTAAGATATGGGTTGATATTGAGTCTCACTTTTTGTAAACCCATTGTGTAATGCATAAAATCTCCTCTAGAATCCCCAAAGAACTCCATCATGACAATGTACTCCAAATTGCAATTGTAACTACCAAGTACTATTGCCAAGAACCACCCTCTAATGTAACTCTAACTATGAAAAATACACTAAGAGAAAGAGCAAACTTTAACTTGCTATCATAATACACACTCTCATGATCTATAGGCCATCACTTTCTACTTCACCAAAGAGAAACATAATTAATCTGATTGGCTATCACTCTTGCCTCACTACCAATAGCACATTAGAGCACAAACTCTCTAAATATTAGAGCACCTCACATAAACATGATGCACAAATAGGAAATAAGGGTCCAATCATAAGAAATAAAAATGAAAACACTCCATCTCATAAATCAAAACCAAATTGACTTTGCCATCATTTGGCATTTGATATAATAGATATCTATTTATTTCTTGCTACAAGATTACCAAGGATGGGATCAAAGTGTCTCTCCTAGCTAAACCTACATGAGTATATAGATCAAGCTACCAATCATTACAACATAAGTGAGGGTAGACCAATTGGCTAGAATGCTTGTCTAGAAACCAAAGATTTGAGGTTCCTCTTATTGCGTACAATCTTGAAGAGCGGGTAGATTTTGCCAAATAACTACCAAAAACTCAACTAAATTAGCTAGCCTTATGCGAACAAGCTAGCTTGTTGGACCTTTGTAGCCTCTCTAGTCCTTTGCTTCTAAATGCCAAAATTAAGCCAAATAAGGTCTTTCTTCTTGCCAATTCAAACCTAACCTTTGCTAACTTGATCTCTAAACTTGGCGCACTTCTACTAACTCAAGAACTAGCTAGGGCAATTTGGGTAACCTCCAACTTTGTACAACCTTTGCCAATCCAATGTACCTCAAATCCAACTCTAATTTTGCACTTTGGGCTCAATTTGCACCAAATTAACCTTGATTTCATCTCCTTGGGCTTAAATCAAACACTCACTATCTCAAATTGACTCAATTCTTAGAAATTTGGGTAACCAAAAGTCAGCAATATGAGGTCTTCTTCTTGAAAATTCAAACCTTACCTTCACAATATAACCTCTAAATTTGGCTCACCTCCATTAGTATAAGAACTAGCCATGGCAATTTGGGTAAGCTCCAACTTTATATAACCTTTGCCAATTTGATGCACCTCAAATCCACCTCTTGTTTTGCACTTTTGGGCACAATTCACACCAAATTGATCTTGATTCCTTGGGCTCAAATCAAACACCCACTGTGTCAAATTGACTCAATTTTAGAGATTTGGGTAGCACTTTTGCGCGATGTTTGCACTATTGCCAAACTTATAACAACTCAAGCAAAAGCTTTTGCCCATAATCCACATAGTTGAAGAGAATTTTGAGTGACCATAATTTCAAATACCAATGATTGTATTCCACTTGGAGATACCACCAATGCATTTGGTGTTTGCACTTGATTCCCCCCTTACTTTCACTTCTCTTATATAATCAATTCACACTCAACTCAAATAAAAAATTGGTCCTCAACTCAATGATCTACCAACAACAAACATTGATTACAGTCAAGCCACACCCACTCTAGCTAAGAGACTCCAAGTGACGCTCATTGGACTCAACATTAAAGAAGTGAGCTCCCTAGAGGTACACTTTGAAGGTATACCCCTTTGTTTGACCAAGATCTCAAGCCCTAATAGTGCCATTGGTGGCACATCTAATGGTACAAATGACAATGGATCTCACAATAGAATCAATAGCTCCAACACAAAATCTGGCCGCACTAAGAAGTCTCTTAGCAACTACTTATATAAATTTGACTACCAAGACTCATTCCAACATCTAAGCAAACTAGCTTTTGGCACTACAAATGTCATGACGAGTGGCAATGAAATCTAGCCCTAACAACACAATCAATGGTCATAACAATGAAAATGATGTAAAAAATAGCTCTAATGGTGAATAAAGAACCCTAATGTAATATCTTGCTACCATCAAGGAACCTATGAGAAACTATTGATGAAATATAGCTACTATGATACTCACTCCAATGTCCTAGCTAACTAGCTTAGGGTCACAAATATCATGATAGATATTGTGCAAATACACATTGCTACACAAGATACATTACTATAAAAATCATACATTATAGAAGCACAACTCATAGAAGAAGTCACATGTAAACTCTAAAGTGACACAATTGCCCTCTTAGTTGGCAATAAGGTTTTTCTCACTTTAGATAGCCATCCACTCCAAGTATGTGGTATACCATATGGTTGGCAAATATATCAAGAGGTTAGGTGCTATCACGTCACATTGTTAGTTGCTTGTGTGCAATCTATACTACATAAGGAATGGACTAGCAAAGATGTCAAGAACATTAAGGACATAGCCATTGCTCTTGAAGAACCATCATGATGAGGAGTCAAACATGCATGATTCCATCCTCTTGAGTAGCTATCACACACCAATATAGTAGCAACTCCACCAATAGAGCCACATAATATACACAACAAGCTTGCCAATACAATTTCCAAGCTTGGGTTCATTGTGCCATCAATGTTTGGGAGGTAGAATGGTGCATAATTGCACACATGATCCTCATAACAACACCATCATGTCCTTCTAAAGTGAGGACTCCAAAAGGCAAGACCTCATGCTTGTAAGATAATGAACCTACATTCACATCAAGAGTTGTCAGTGCAATTTGTTGTAGATATGCATAATTACTTGAATGAAATTGAAAAATCAAAGGTATATAAAATCTTTGTGGAATAGTGGCATAATTTAAAGTATCCCTATGCTAAGAAATTTCCAAGTCCTCATAAGCCATAGGCATCATTCTTTAAAAGTTCTCTATTTGTTAAGAATATGTGCTTACATGTACATCTTAATTTGGATCTCTTCTATGGAGTAAGAAATAGGGTGAAAAAGATGTCAAAAGGCTTGCTAGTTAAACCAATAGGCCGTAGCTAACCAAGGTAATTGGAGATCCTAATATCCCAAGTGATTTCTTTTTAACCATACTTATGAACAACTCTCTTTACCAAACAATCTATCTTAGAGTGATCTGAAGATATAGTGTTATGATTAATCAAAGCCTTATCACACAAGACCTAGAACTCTTCCAAGAATTATTTACCTTGATCAATCAAGAGCTTGATTGGTACACTAAAACAACCAAGAACTCCCAATTCACAAATAAATAAACTATCCCTTCACTAGACTTGTCAAGAAGTGCCATCAATTCAATCCACTTGGAAAAGTGCTCTAACATAACAAAACTATTCCAATGATGTCTAACAATCAACACTAAAGGTCCAAAAAAGTCCAAATTCCAATGATAACCTAATTCCATGATAGGTAGTAGATGTAACTATATCATGGGAGCATTGAATGATAATTTAACTTGGTCACAAACCATATGTCTAGCAACAAGTTGTTGCATGTTAATTTTCATATTACACTTCCAATAATGACTGTGGAGTAAGCTATATGTCTACTTCACTCCAAAATGTTCTAGCTCCTCATGAGCATGACATACCCATTGTGGTTTCTAAAAATGGAAGTGGTACTACTTGCATTCTACCATTCCATCCTCCAATATCCAAAGAAGATGTAAGCATTCCAATCTAAATTGCCTAGCTTGTTGAAGAACACGGTCTTTCTCCTTGGCCCTAGTTTTGCCATTTAGAATATCAATGCAAAGATAGTCTATCACTAAGACATCATCATGAATATCTTGTTGATCAGTATCATCATCTCTAGAAGCTCAACTACTCCTCTTGTTTATATTGATAATGATCTCACCAAAGCCTTGATCAACATACACAAAAAGGAAAATGCATGCCAACTTGAAACCATATTATCTCTCTCACCATGCCATCATGGTCTTATTGATCATGCTAGCTAGTACATGGGTTTCTAGTCAACCTATTTACATCATAGTTCACCACTCTGGGTTTGTGAACTACCACAAAATCATAATGTTGTGAAATCAAAGCCTATTGTGCAAGCTTCCTTGAGAGCTTGTCAATATCCATGAACTACTTTAGTGGTTGATGATCAATGATTAGAATGAAGGGATTCCCAAACAAGTAATATCAGAAATGTACTACTACCCTCATTGTTGCCAATCACTTTCCCTTATATATACTATATTTAGCTTCCATTGAATTTTTGGAGTAACTAGTATTGGCTACCACAAACTCCTACTCATCATTATGTTGGGTGAGTATTGTTCTAAGCTCCAATGTGTTCTTATCAATATGAACATGGAATGGCCATCCTCTAATCAAATATCCTAAGAATAGAAGAGGATGTTATCTTCTCCTTGAGCTCTACAAAAGCTCTCTCTTGCTCATCTTCCTAGACCTACCCATGTTTAAGCTTTGTCAAGGCCTTGGCAAAGCTAAAATCCTTTTAACATATTGGTGATAAAATTTTACTAACCCAAAGAATATTTGCACCTTTTTCATATTTGTAGGTCAAGGAATAAGTGCAAAAGCTTCCACCTTGGTCTATTGAACACCAAGTCTACAATAATAGAAGTGTGATCTAAATATTTAATCTACTCTTAAAAGAATCTACACTTCTAAATATGTAATTTGAATCCATGAGATCTTTGTCTCTCAAACATCTCCAATTAAGGTCTCTTGTGTCACTCTCTGATAATAGTATAGACCAACATATCATCAATATAGCATCAAATAAAATCTACTCCTACTAGGATTCCATCCATGACTCCATAGATCTGAATAGAAATGTTCTTTAATCCAAATAGTAAGAACCACCAATGCTATAATGCATCATTACCACAAGGATCAATAGCCTAAAAGGTTATCTTAGCCTTGTCCTCCTCTTTAATTGGCAATTGATGGTATCATGCTCAAAGATCTGAAGTACTAAATGCCTTTGCATGCTCAATCATATCAAAGATCTCTTCAACATAGGCATAATATATCGATCAACACTAGTCTTTTGGTTAATAAGATGGTTATCTCCACACACCTGCTTATTCATGGAGTATCTATGCATATATTTCTTAGATGACATCATTGTGGTCGAAGTATACTCTCCACCAAACTAACCTCAAAAATTTCTCAACTCTTTCTCTAAATCAAGGCTCTTTTTATATCACTATACATATAAGGACATTAGGATATTCATGTATCATTAGTTAACTCAATCCAAATACCAATTCCTTTTAGAGTACCCAACTCTTCCATATTGAAGATAAAATAACTCATGTAGCTCTTCAAGAACCTCCAGACTTTTTGTTTGTCTCTTCTTGTAGACTTCGGCCCAATGTTCACAAGAGAAGAAAGACAAAGTCACGCTTAGGTACCAAGCTTGGACCCAAGCCTCTCATACTTGTCCAATGTCTTGCCCCCAAGAATCCTTTGAAATTGCTATAGAAGTGTAGGATGCATTGATAGGTTTACTACATTGGGGCCTTAGTAGCAATATTGTTGTGCCTTCAATTCCTATAGTCCCCAACCTTAGAGCAAAAAACTCCCTCTACTTTGGTTGCAAGTTCCATATGCACTCTAGCTAAGTCAAAAGTAGACCAAGATGTGTCCTAAGTAGACCATGCTCACCTATGTATACCCCAAGTAGACCACTCTTACTAGTGACACTAGATGTATACCAAAAATACCATGCCCACTTGGTCTATCACTCCTAGCATGTGTTTAAATTATCTTTATAGGTATAGAACTGACAAGTGTTCAAGTGGTGATGTTTGTAGATTGCATCCTACACTACTCAGCCAATCCAAGACTGAAAATCCATGTCAAATATTTTAGATCTATAGTTGACCTTATACCTAATACTTAGATGCATAGGACATTACTTAAATGGCAATGATATTGGTATGGAAACCAATTGCTTGCTCTCTTTCATTGGTATTGGGCTCTATAAATTACTATGATTGAGAGTCCCAAACAAGTCCAAGACATCTCTCTTGATAAGCATTGAACATTGAGGAACTCATTATTGTAGGCAAAGTAGTTGTGAGCTACCCTACAATGTTCACCATTTCCATAGATGAACTATCAACCAATCCTTATCATCCAAGACTAGTCCCCAACATCCAAAATATCATAAAAAATAAGGTATATTGGTTGGTTGTTGAATCCAATCATAGCCTTGTTTTAAAACCTCTTGAGGTAAGAGGTCCATCTACCAAAGATAAAATGATGGGCCCAAGATCCAACTCTAGCCGCATCAAACAACACTATAGGGCCAATCCAAGACCAGACCTAGTATTTTCCATCACCAATGTGTGAGAATCACCCATCAAAGGGATATTTTCCAAACTACATGATGAACTTAGAGATGTCATAATATCCATAACATCTCCCAAAACATACTAGAACAGAGATCTTGTAAACCTTGACTTTGGTTATATGTATGTCCCTTACATGGCCATCCACAAATCACCAAATGAATAGTACCATATCTTTCACGGTCATGTGCACTCAACAAGAAAATATCTAAAGATAAGGTCTTTTAGTAAACAATAACTATAGATAAGAATAACAACTTTGGATATTGGTATGCCAAAGTATCCCACATGATATAAAGAGACTCATTTAGGTCGCTCTTTAGATTCAAGTACCACTAAACCCATATGCTTACCTACAATATTGTAGCAAGTTGAGTGTTTATCCCACCAAAAAATATCCAATAAGAATACTCCCTCTATTGATTATTGGCAAGCAATACGTGTGTTATCTAGATGTGACAAGGTAATGGACTTTTGAGGATCAACATTAAACTGGTCAACTTGACATACAAAGGCTTATTGTACAAACTTATTTCATGATGATCAAAACTTCACAATGGAACATCCAAGGTGGATGTAACAACTCTACTCATACTTCAAATATGAGTGATCTTCTTTGGTAAGTGCATGGGTATTCCATTCCAAGAACTCATTGGGTCAAGTAACAAAACCAATAAATGATAAAATTGGTGCCATGGTCCTTGACTATAGTGAGCCAAGACAACCACTACTAAAGTGTCCAAGTAGGTGATATATTCATTACTCACTTGCTTGCCAACCTAGTTTGTAAAAAGTTGTCTCCTCCAAATAATCAAAACTTAAATCCATGAGGTATAACATTTCTCCACATGCTAACACATCATTCAAATTTGCTACTATTACAATGGCGTGCCTTCTCATCATAGAACTATCAATTGAATGATCAGGATGAAAATGGACAATGAGTTCCTCATGTGTGATATATTGTGTAGAACTACCACTAGAGATGGTTGGAGTTGATATGCACATCTCTTAATAGTGGTCTTTGGTAGCCTAAGACCAAGAACTACAACATTCCCTTATATATGGGGTTGAGCACTAGCTTCTAATAAGACACTCTATAGCATACTATATCTTCCTTGAAGTTCCAACTAAATTGAAAAGACCATCTTGGTTGTTAGATAGAACAATCCCAAGTGCAAATCTAGTTCACTCAAATGCAAGTCTAGCAAGTAACTCCTCCAATCTTACAATTGTTACTTACCATACTACAAGCCACTTGTAGCAAAATAGATCCCATGCTCCTTAACCAAATTGACTCCACTATCAACCACTTCCATACTAGAAACAAGAACCACACTATGCTTTCTCTCACAAAGGAAGGCAACAAATTGGAACATTGGAGTTGCGTCAACTCCAAATGTAAACATATTGCTGGTTGAGAACTAAGGGAATTGCAAAGTCAGCTAAGCTCTCCCACATTGTGCTAGATAAAACCTCAATAGAAGTAGGTCATTGAGTAGAAGTAGGTCATTGACTAGCATTTGGTCTATCTTACACTCCATTTCCACCTACCATGCCTACACTAGGGCATCTATGAGCCATGGATGAGATTTGTAATGCCTCAAAAATTGTGAAGGATTGGGTAAGCTTGACTTTATCTACTAGCCTTCCCTCTATATGGGTCCAACTCCAATGATGTTCCTTTAAGATCAAGAGCATATGTTGCATTCCTAATCACTATATCTACCTATGTTGATCCACACATGAAGTGAAAGACATCTTTTTCACCTACATAAGAGATAGAAGCCTTAGCACTTGAATCTGATCTCTTGTAAGCCATAGCCATGCTAGCCAATGTTTGATCTAATTGCTTAGTCCATGTAACAATAGCTATATCATGCTCCTACTAGGTGTGAGCTCCAACCACCTCATCCTCTATGACCCATAGGTCCTCTACCTCTTGCCATAGCCATAGCAACTTTATCATGCCGTAAATCCGGATATAAGTCAAAGCATTGATCATTAATATGGGCATATCTATGATAATAGTTGCAGTGTCTCAAGGCTACTTATGGTACTCTTAAGATATTATGCCCACTTTTTTGGGTACACTCACTCTTGTAATGAGGGCCACCACAAGTCCAACAAGTAACATCACCACGTGTTGACTACTATTGACCAAAAAATGAGGTTAAGGATCTATATGCATTAGACTTTCTACTCACTACATAAGATTGAGATTTTCCACTTTGCCATCAAAAGCCATCATCATGTGGTGTACACTATTACAACCTAGAAGGAATAACTACTATAGATGAGATCTTTCTACCAAGTCCAAATATCACCACTCTTTCCACCATGTCAACCCCAATATGCTCTACCAAACCAAAGATAACTGCCAAAGTTGGTGAGATCACTTGTAATAGGGTGTCATCACATACTTTACATGTCAACTCTTTGTCTAGTAACTCCTACTAGAATTAGCTAACTTATGCCTCAATAACTCTTTATGTGATATACCATCTCATGCAAGTGTATGACTTGCTTAGGCTCTCCCTGACCTTTTGTTGGAAATCTTACAAGCTCTTCAACTTGTGAGTCTACACTCCTTGGTAGTTTTGCTTTGAGTAAAACTATCATGGAGTAAAACCCCAATACTCCACCATTTCTTGTAGCGGTACCACCACTTCTAAACAATGCAGCACCACTAGATCCATCCAAACTTATACCTCAACTAGAGCTTGTGGGTGTTGCATGGCTGCCTCTAGAAAAATGGTGATAGAGATGCAATTTGGAGATTAATATTATCTCCTATAAGTATGCTCACTTAGAATTGTGATAATTGTCCATAAGTGGACCCTCCAAATGGTAGAACAACTCCTTGTATACCATGAAAAGTATAAATAAAGTCAATTTTTGTTTTTCCTATAAATCACACCAACTATCAAACTCTTGGATGAAATCATCCAATTGAATGGTACCCACTATACTAGAGTAGCACATGGGGCTTTTGGAGGCCCATAAATCTAGTTCAGGTTCCACAACAACGATGTAGATACATATGTGAACTCTCAATTGGATGAGCTCTTGTGTCTAAAATAGAACTAGAATTGTGTAATACTCCAAAGACAAGGGAAGAGAGAAAAAACAAAGATTACACACTCAAACATTTGGTGCCCCAAAGGAGCACCTTCTCTTTATTATATAGACAAAGAGGATCTCCTCCAAGGAAGCTCCACCATAGGATTATGCACACAGATAGGTGACATATCAGCAAGCTCCACCCTTGGATTACTTACTTGGATGGGTGACATGTTGGTCTAGGTCCTATCTGGTTGGTCAAACAAGCTTTGACTATAGGGAATTTTTTAGGGAATCTTCTTGTATGAGTCTCAGAATCACGTAAAGTACCATTGGAAAGCTCTCAATGTGACAAACCAGGGGGGAGGGAAGGCCAACCTTTCCTTCCGTAGGGGGAGAAAATGTACATTTTCAAGGCCTAATTCATCCATTTAGGCCTCTAAAATGGCCTTCAAAGATTTCAGGCATATTTTGGTTCCTACTCTATTATTAGGAGTCCCCTTTTGGTGATACCTCGTTCTGATATGTTTAGTCCATCATGTGTAACATCTTTCCAGATGTTACCAAACCAATTCTCACCTTTAAATCATATGTCTAGCTATTGGTTTTAAGGTTCTCAAGTCTATTTTGGTTTCTGCACTATTAGTATAACTACTCTTTTGGTGATACTTCTATCTGATCTTTTTTGACCATCATGTATAACATCATTTTAGATGTTACCTAACTAAATTTCACATCTAGATCATATGATTAGCTCTTGGTATTACAAATTGATCGCTTTCCTCATTGGAACTTGAGATTCTAATTGATACAATTGGATTAGCTCTTATGTCTAACATAGAGCAAGAATTGATTTCTTTCTTCATTGGGACTTGAGATTCTAGTTGATACCATATGACATTCTGCATGAACCCACTATGTATTGCAACAAAATCCACTCTAGAATCCAATGAGAACTCTATCATTGCAATGCATCCCAAACACTATAGCCGCAATCACCAAGTATCATCACCAAATAATAACCTCTAGTAGCCAAACACCACCTACTAATGCTACCTAAGTACCTCTAGCCATAACAACTATACAAGAAGAAAGTGTAATTTGTAAACTATCATCACAACATGCATTCACATGGTTTTTTAGTCATCACTTTCTACCCCATTGGAAAGAAACATATGTAGTCTAATTATTCATCATTTTAACTTCATTATCAATAGCACACTAGGGCAAAAATGCTCAAAATATCAAGATGCCACACAAAAACATTGCATATAAACAAGAAGCAAAGAATGGAGCGAGAGCAATAATAAGAAGTCCAACTGGCAATCTTTTATCTTACAAATTCAATCAAATTGACTTTGGTACTATTTGGCAATTTGACATAATAAGAATGTCTTTTTACTTTTATGCTACCATGAGAAGCAAGGATGGGATCAGATGTAGTTCCTTGGCCAAAGTTACATAGGTATAGATATGAATCTACTAGCCTCTAGTACAACAATTGAAACTAGACCAACTAGCTAAAGAGCCAATTTAGGAACTAAAGGTTTAGGGTTCAAATTTTCTTAGACACAACAATTGAAAGGTGACCTAACTCAAGAATTCAACAAGGTGAGCACTTAAATTCACACTCTAATTAGGACCTCTAAGCACCAATTAGACATTTGCCCTTCTTATTCTCAAATATGCATCTCTAATTGGATATCTAATCCTAAGATTGACATTTAAGCATCAAATCAAAGTTGATTTCACACTTTGATTTATGAAAATTATGCAATGCTTCCATAGACAGTCCAAACCTAAAGATACTACCAATGCCTACAAAATTCTTGCACCAAATTTATGGTTTACATTCACTCTAGTTGAGGGAATTCAAATTGCATTCACCATGTTCAGTCCACCATAGCCAAGAGGTCAAAGGTTCAACATAAAAGAAGTGAGCTCTCCGGAGCAAAAATTTGAATTATAGCCTCTAAGAAAGCTACGGAATTTAGCCTAACAAAACACTCAACCATATATTTGATGGTATGGATGGTGAATATGATATGGGTGGTAGCTCTAATAATGCAATCAAGAAAACTAATATAATATCTGACCACCATCAAGTAACCTATGAGTAGTTGTTGAAGAAACTCTGATTATCTAGATACTCCAATGTCATAGCTAGCTAGCTTAAGCACTTCAAATGTCATGACAAAAGATCATAAGTGCATTACAAAACCAAATTGCATTTGATTGTATGCATAAGTTCTACAATCAATTGTGAAAAATCTTTGATCCTTATCCTCTTTATTGATAGATACTTGATTGTATCTATTTGTGAAGCTATATATAGCTATATATCCATCTATCCATGAAGCTATAATAAGCATGTCGAGCTACCTAATCTAAAATTATATGTGTAAATGTTAATGGATGATGATACTCTTTTGTAATTGCATTTAGTCTTTTGAACTCTTGACACACTTTGATCTTACCTATCTTCTTCTTGGGTACAATTATAAAGAGTAGATCCATTTGCTACTCAGAATAACAAAGACAATTCTAACTCAAGGGTACTTGTTAATCTTGTCTTTTACCAATAGAAAGTTTGTGTTCTAACTAAAGTATCTCTATCAAACAAGAATTGCTTCATTTAGCAATCCAATTTGATGTTCTCAATATGTTCATAAAAAATGCTTGGTATTTGCTCAATCTTCCATTCAAAGACATCTTAGAACTATTTAATTAGAGCAACATTGGCTTTGTACTCATCCAAAAATACATGCTTTGAAGTATTTAGCACTTTCCTCTCTACTAAATCACATCATAATAGTCACCTCAATTTATTATTCCCACCATGTGACTCATATGACTCACTCTCAACATGGCTAAGTTTTGCAAGTGCTCCTCATTGTCAAGGTTACTACCTTCAACTTGAAAGTCTGGATCTTCTTGGTCTTTGTGGACTTTGTAGCACTCTAGATAATTCAAAAAAACTTTGTACAATGATACTCCTAAAGAGTCAATCATATATCCTTCATCTAGTAAGGAGTTTTTCCTAGATGAGGTGTCTTCTTCCAACACACCAGGACAATCTTTTGGTTTGGTTTCCTCAAATCTTTGAACCTTGATTTCTAATGATATCAATCAATAATCACATGTTCATTATAGAGCCATTGTATTCCAATCAATACTATGTATTTACACTTCTATATATATCAAAAAATTGTAAGTCAATTAGAAAGGAAATTGTGGAGTGGTCAATACGTTTGACAAAGGTTCCAAGGTTATCTTTGGGTTTGATTTGCATACCATAAGATTTGAGGGGTTGGTTGAAATTTAAAATACCCTAGATTGAGTGCAATATACTCTATCATCACATTGACCTATGATCATGAGTCAATTGGGACAAATTTTATAATACACCCTAAATTCTACTTCAATTTATGGTGAACCCAAATCTTCTTGCTTAGTATGATAGATGGGAAGGATATTTTTTTGCTTCATCCATTTGACCTGCTTAAGTACAAGATGAGTTGCTTCTTGTAGAATTGACTATCCTCCCACAATTTTGAGGTGATATTTGCATTGATGGAAGCTTAGTTTGCCACAATATTGTATAATGGTATTCCATTGAGATACAAAGATTTCCCTTTCTTCTTTGCAATCTTTCAAGTCTTCCTTTCTTATGTTCCAATTGGAGTAGCTTCTTTTAGAATAGTGACCACTTTTAAAATTTTCATCTTCTTTAGAGCACTACACACACAATACACTAGATTTTGTTCTCTTGATCTCCTCTTGGATAAAATCTTCAACTTCTCTATGAATATCCATTGGAAAGTGAAAGCCAAAATCTTTGCATATTCTACCAACTTAGCAACTTTTGTACTTTGTATGTCCTATCTCCTAGTGTTTCTTTACCTTTGATTTTTTCAATAGCTTCCTCTTCTTCTTCAAAAGGATCTCTTTGCATCTAAGCAATTTAGGAACCAATGACCGAGAGCACCACAAGTATAGCAAGCTTAGATTTATGTTTTGCTCAAGAGGCATGATCCTTTGTTGAGGAAATGGAGAATTGTGATTTGTAGTATAGGAGTTGTGTTAGGGATCTCTTGCATAAAAACATCAGCTCCTTTTCTTCAACAAATATTCTTGCATTTTCCATGTAGGAACCATAGGAATTCAGTCAACCTATTGTGTAGGAGAAGATGTGCATGTTGTCAAACATTCAATGTTTGAACGGCCCAATTTGCCACAAGTAGTGCATCGTTAATGATTTATATATGAATACAAAGGGGGTTCTTGTTTATCCTTTGCCCTACCATTTAAACTTAAATTAAATTAAGTCTTTGATGAGCTACTCCAACTTTGTATCCATCTTGGAAGAGGTCTTTTGAGTGGCAATTGCCTTTTTCTTCCAATGATCACCAACTTTCCCTTATCATTTGCTCTCTTTGGAAGAAAACAGTTTTGTCAAAGATGACAAGCTTGATCAAGTGGGCAAGGAAGACGGTGATCTTTGGGATGACTTCTTGTTTGTCTTCTTATTACTTCTCCCTTGTTCTTGGAAATTGTGTTATTTTTCCAAGAGATTTGAACAAGTGGACTCATATAGCTCAATAGACTTCACAACCTTTGCAACAGTATCATGTTTTTGTTCTCTAGTAAATTTCTACAAGGTAACCTTCCAAGGAGCCAAGACACTTCTTGCAGATCAAAATAGCCCAACGTGTTGCCTTGCCCCCACAGCTTTTCTCTTAAGCTTTGAAATCATTTTATATAATCTCATAGCTTCTTGTTCTTCTTACATTCCAAGTTCAATGTAGCAAAGATATTTTCCTCATGGTCTAACTCTCAAAATCTATCAGAAAACTATCTTTTGACTATTTTCACATATCAAAAAACTATTTTTTGACTATTTTCATCTCTGCAACATCGGAAATATTTTGACTTGCATGATCAAACTAACTTTTAACCTTCTTCCTCAATTGACTTTAGAAAATTTAGAGTCTATAACATTGAATTCCTCTTTGTTGGAAAAATTATAGCCTTGAACTCCTTCAAAAAGGTATCAAGGTCTTCTTCTATATCCCATCTTTTAAACTACTAATAGACTTGTTGACTGAATGGAGCAAGATTTGATATTAACTTTGGTGGTAGTATTAACTCATCTAGATTTTCTTTGGAGTCCCCAACCTCAAAAATGGTTGGTGGCGTACTAGTTGAGAGATTCTTTGAGTCTAAGGAGAGCTTCTTCAATGTTACCAAAGAATAGCTTGAAGTTTGGAGTTGTGATAAATGTATGGGGAAAGTGTATTCTTTTGCATATAGTCCTCAAGAAATCTTCTCCTTGATCACATCCTTCAGAAATTTTCTCCCTTTGGATGAGCAAGGTAAGGTAGTTTCCTTTCATCTCAACAGATATGGTTGGGACCCCGTTGGGATCAATGGTCACTATAATTGGTCAAAGAACTTCCAACCTTTCTCTCTCTTTTTTAGGTCCAAACAAATAATGGCTTTTGTAATATTCCACAATATGTTTTTGTCAAGTGCTTCATGTTCTTCCTTCTCTCTCTAAAGCTCTTTATGTTTTTTGGCATTTTCTGCATCTTTCTTTGTTCTTTGTTCACAACACTTGGTATGCTTTGTTTGAGAGGAGATCTTTCTTGATGCTTTTTCTTTTGACTATATTCATTGCCATGTCTAATCAAAGATCTTTGTATCTAGCCACTCCAAAATAATTTATCCCCAAAAGCAACACCCAAATTTTGTTATTTAACAACTCAATAAACACCAATTGAACTATTTTGTTTTGTTGCAATGGAAAGTGTCATAAAGTAGTTTTTTACTATCATATCATTAAACTATTGGTCAAAAACTTCCAAATGATGACACCAAGAAAGTGCATTGTTCTACCCTTCCTTCCAAAGGCACATGTCTTGAAACAAGCTCAACATCTTTCCAAATATTATTTCTCCTAGTTTGCACACTTTGAAAATGATCAATGCTATATTACAATGAAGTCTCATCAAGATAGTACTTCTAGATAATTACATCAAACACAAAGGATCCAACACACAAGGAATCCTAGAAACATTTATTGCAAACATTTATCAGTACTCAAACGCAAAGAAACAAAATCTTCACAAGGAAATTAAGAAAGAAACAAAGAGCAAGAACTATTTTTTTGTATATACTCTAATTGAAAATAAAGCACTTGGATGGTCAACTTAAATAGCTAGGTATAAAAAAGAGTTACAAGAACTGCCAACTATCTAACTACCTAATTGGTACAAAGGTAATGGTTGTCCTAACTTCTACTTAGAAGGTCTAACTACTCTAACTAATGGTTTTCTTATTCTTCTAACTCTCCATGTTCTAAATTATTGATGGCTACCTCAAATCTTTGCTTAATATGTAAAAATGTTAATTTCAATTCCTCTCATAACTCTTTAAACTTCTTGCTTATCCCAATGCACAAATTCATAGCTACTTTTTCTAATGTTTCATCCAACAAAAGCAAAGAAGTAACTACAACATGATCTTACACTTTGCAAAAAGTAATCTTTCTCTCAAGGAATTTTGAATCATAGTCATCATTTGAAATATAATTTCCTTCTTCTACTCCATAGAATCCTTCACAAAATACTTAATAACCTCCTTGCCTAAGGCACATTCTTGCTCCTCTTTGTAATTTGGATTATCCATGTTCACCTTTGCATTGCCATTTGCCTCTAACTCCCAAATTTTACTATAATTAGACAAATTTTCCACTAGAAATACTTCTATTACTCTCTTGACTATCAATACTCACTTAACTTGGAAACAACAATGTGCTATAAAGATCAAAATGAAAATTAACAATTCCCTCCTCAAAGTGAACTTCCAATTTACATTTTCAACTTTTATTGCAATGGCATTTATTGGTACTTAGTTGACAACCTCAAGTGTGAGTACTTTGGTAAGTACCAATGTTCTTTAAAAATAGTTCTTTGTATGGCCTATTGTTTTACTCAGAAGAAAGTATAGTTTTTGGTAGGCTCTTTGGAAAAAGGATCTCCATCCCCCTTTTTGGACAAAATGCCTAGTATTTGGACTTTCAATTCCTTCCTCTTTGAATTTTCCAAGTAATATTCCCAATATCTTCCCAAATGAAGGAATTATTCCAAAATGTGTGGATATCTTCCTCCTTTGCTATACAAAACAAACCAAAAGGAAAAATTAAATAAAAGAAGCAAAATGTCTAAGTACCAAGATAATAAATTTTGTTGTAAAGAAGGATATTTCAAAATTAATTTTTTTACAATGTATAATCAATTTGTGTATAATGATGCTATTTGGTTTTACTAATGCACATATTGTCTTCATTGGATTGATGAATAGTTTTTCTATCCATATTAGATAAATCTATCATTGTATTTCTAAATGATATTTTTGTTCTATAGTCAAGAATTTTAAGACAATATAGAATATCTTAGCTACTTTGGATTCTAAGAGATAATAAACTAAATGCAAAAGCTTCAAGATTGGAGTGTTTTTAGACAAGAGGTTTAGGTTATAAAGTGGGTGTAAGGGATTTTCAAGTAAGGAATATAAAAGTAAAAGTGATCTTAAAGTGGAAAGCATCTAGAAATCAAACTCAATTGAAGATTTTTTAGGACTCATAAGTTTCTTTCATAGATTTTTCATATCCTTTGCTAGACTTTTACTATCCCTAAGATTATTTTTATGCATAGACCAATATTGGATATGGAGGATAGCATAAGAGTTTACCTTCCAAGCTTTGAAAACAAGAAACTTTGGAAGGTGTATTATTGAATACATTCATCATCAAGTAAGACATTCAAGCTTGTTATATATGTTTGAATCAACAATTGGTGATGTTCTTCAACAAGGGTGTAACAAAAAAGGCATTCAATTGATTTATTCTCTCAATTTTTCTTTTAGTAGAGCAAAATTACATCACAAATAAGAGGTAGGATTTTGCCACTATATTAACTAGCAGGCATTGGAATCATTACTTGGGAGATAAAAAATTTGTCTCCCAAGTTGTTAAAATAAATTTTTGTGATAGAAAATAAATTTTTGGTATATTTGAAGATCAGAAAAACCTATCCAACCAATAAATATGTGATGAGTTGAGTAGCAAAAATAATTCAATACATAGATTAAGTATGCGTAGTAGAAATAAGAAATTTCAAATGCCTTGACTCATAAGCAAAAAGCAAAAATTATTAGTGAGGCAAAGACTTTAAGGCAGTTGAAGACTTTTGTAAAAATGAAGGAGAATGAAGCAATAAATATGGTATTTAAGTCCAACTAAACCTCATGGATTTGTTTCCAAGGAAGGAAGAATTTGCATCCCATGAGATTCAAAACTATGCATGGTATTGTTAAGTGAATATCATAGTTCAATCCTTGTTAGTCTTATTGGGGCATTAGAAGAAATATAACTAATCTACATTTGACCAAAGATCAGAATAGGTGATTTCATGCTAAGTTTGTAAGTTATCTTGTATATCTATTAGCTTTGATCCCATAGTTAGATTTAGTAAGATGCTTCATATAAAGTCTATATAAAAATATAAATGCTCGTATGCTTAGAGATGTTACCTTCCATAACATGGTCTTCTAAAGGAATTATTGTCAATAAAACAACTGAATGTTAATGAGTTGTTTAGGAATACTTTGTTCATGATTTCAAAAGAAAAGTAACTATATCTATTTCTTATTACACTCAAAGTAATGGGAAAAAAATAAGAGCAATCAAATTGAAGATATATTATGGGTATTTATCTTAAAGGGATAAGAGCTAATATCTTGTTACCTCTTAAAAAAAATTCCTCACAAGAACTCTTTGAAGTTATACTCAATGTCATACACTTTTACTTGATGTAGGGTGAATATCCCACAACACTATCCTTTTTTAATTATAGTAAAAAAAGAAAATTACACTATCACCAAAGTTGCAGCATTTGGGAAGTTATGGCTTGGATACATTAGCAAGTTGGACCAATAAAGGAGAAAATGAGCATTCCAAAAGATTTGCTAATGCAATATGCCAATGCTCATATGCATTCTATAGAGTTGATGGCAAGAGATTAGCATGGTTGCCCATTACTAATATGCCTTTAATTTTCACATGGAAGATTAACGTTCAATATGAAATATTGGTGCCTTCACCACCATAATGCAAATTAGTATAATGGCTTATTACTTGGAATTGCAATCTCAAACAAAATAACATCATATGTTTCATGTATCTCTTTTGAGAAACTATGAGCATATATATTGCAATTTACAAATGTGCACAAATACCACTTTTACTTCAGTTGAGAAAAACCTAGAAGTAGTTTGAGGTAAGAAAATCCTCAAGAAGCAAAAAAGTGGTTATCACTATCAAAAGATCAAGTATTTGGTCCAATGGAAATATTGTCATTTTATAAGCAATTATCACCATTAAAAGATCAAGTATTTGGTCTAACAAAAGGAATTCCCATTTTATGAAGTAAAATGGAACCTTAAGCTCATCTAGCTAATACATATTGCTAGTAGCAAAGTTTAAAAAGAATTATGATTTAATTTTGGTAATTCATAACTAAAATTACTGCTCCTATCTAGGAAAGAGTATTGGTTAGGAAAGTAGTTGGCAAAAATTTATGAGTAAATTTAAGCATACTCTTTCAAGGGAAATCAAAAGTAACTTGTAAGTTAAGAACATAGAATTTGAGGTGAAGTCAAGTGTAACTTATGAGTGAAATTAAGAATAGTTTGTCAAAACTAGATGTGATATTTTTTACCAAGGTTATAGTTATGTTTGTATAATATTACACCTAAATTTGCATGAAGGATAATGATTGGTCCTATGGTAGCATATTTGTATGTTAAGAGGGGAGAGTGGTCATGGGGCATCTTATCTTTGGATTTTGTTATGAAAATGTCTTTAATTAATAGGTCAAATAATTACCTCACTATATGAGCAACTTACAATACATGCTATATTACAATATAATTTTAAAAATATCATTACACTATTCATTAACTTTCTCAACAAGATTGCTTCTTTGGGTCGATTTGATAAAGCCATATGCTATACTTACATGGAATAACTGAAATTATAAGTTTTTGCTTGCTTTCTCTAATGATAGCACCACCTAATATATGTTTGTCAAATAGCATAAAACATGTTTATCTATTGGTAGACCTCTTTTAGTAGACCTGTTTCATTGCATAATTCCTAGTTTAGAACAATATAGCCTTTCATTTGAAGGAAGTTGTTATATGTATAAAGGAGATTGTTGACACTAAAGGAGATTGATGCTTTAGCATAGTATAGAACTTGCATTACATATCATATCTTATTGTTTAGCTCTCGTAATCCTATCAATTAAATCAGCTACATATGAAATATTAGGTCTAGTGTCTATATGGGGAATGAATTTAGCCCATTGTTGCTTGTAATATATTAAACTAACTTTTTCTCAAGTGATATTTTCTTTTAGCAAGGTTTTTGATTTTTTAAGTATATAGGCTTGCCTACCACTCTCCATACAAAATCAACTAAAATACCTTGAGCATATATTGTTAGATAAATGAAACTATTTCTTCACATTAACACCTAACTACTTATTAATGAGTCTCATGCATCTCACCTCATACCTTTGATTTTGTTGATTATTCATTTTTTGAACTTCCATTTTATCATTATTTGTCATGAACACTTCATCTACAAAGACCAATATAACAATTAAAGAGAGACATTTTGTATAAAAGTAGATGTTATGTTAAAATGAAATTCTGTTTTCTTTGGTCTTAATACAAGGATTAATGCATTCATACCACACTTTAAGGAGATGATTCAGATCACAAAGAAATCTTTTGAGTATGTAAATTAATTCCCTTTTCCACTAGACTTAGTAACATATGGTTTATTTGTATTTACCAACTAATTTATTATAGCATCAAGGAAGAAAATTCAAATATCAAGTTAGTGCATTTTTTAGCTCATCCACTATAAGTGAATAAGGGCTAAAAGACAAGTACTTTACCACAAAAGTAAAGGTTTTTAGTAGTCAATACCTGATATTGTGTTGCTCAAAATCTCTAGCAATAGGGCTAAGATTTCAATTGGAGGTGCTAATAGTTATCTAGTTGTCTTTGTATACCCATTTAGAGATGGTTGCTTCCTTTGAGGTTGGCAATAGGATCAATTCTTAAATAGAATTCTTCATAATTGACTTTTTATCATCTAATGGGTTCTTTTTATTGTGTGTTATAATATAATAAGGCTACTCAAATATAATATTATCCTCTATGGATTTTCAACTTCAAAAGATAAAATATCAAATTCAATAAGGTGTTAACCTTGTTGATTTTGACTGAGGTATTAACTTGACTTTATAGCCTAACAAGGTGTTAACTGACTTTGTAGCTTTGTAACTTTAACATTTATGTGCTTCACTCTTCTTCAGCTTGTTTTCTTTATTGGCGGAACGTCAGAAATAGGACCATGTATATGGGGATGGATATGCATACGTGAGGATTATGACACTTCTTGAGCTTCTTTTCATTATAGATACTTGAGGATTATCTTGGTAATGTGCATCATTGTTGGGAGTATTACAACATGATGATGTTGTGTAGATGTATTCAAAGACAAAGAGATTACAGCAAAAACAAATGCAATTGAGTGGAAGATGAACTATGAAAGAAATCGTGAAGAAGAGTTTCTTCAAATCTTGGTTCGATGATTAAGAATCTGATCTGATAAATATTTGTGACATGCAGTCTCCTCCAGTATTTCAACGAAGAAGAAAAATGCTAAGAAATTTTTTAAAAATTATTTAAGATTCGAATTTTGAGGAATATAACTTGCCCGACAAAGAAAAGAAATCCATGCAAACTTGGTGAAGTTATTGACGAAAGTCGTGAAAAGATTACTTATTATCACCTTTGATCTTCTGCCAAGTACAGACTGTAGTTGTAGTTGTAGAGAAATTGAGGAGACAACAACAGTTTCGGAACCCACCGGGGTTCAAATTGTGCAAAAGCAATCCGGAGATCTGGTTTAGAATAAATAAGATAAGAGATGGACCGACGGGGAGATCAATTCGTGATTTTAATAGAACGTCCTCTGCCTGCTTTCGGTCCGTAATTATGAAACTTTATGATCTGTTTGCAAGATTTATTGATGCCGATGTCGGCATCAATTATAAAATCCAAAAATTGCTCATAATTATAATACGAGTGCTGTATCTGAGTGGACGAAAAGTTGTCTACTCTCTCATTTTTTTCTCTTTGGTATTTACGATTGATATCACTTATAGTCACACACCGGGGTATTCTCCAGTTGTGGAATACCTAGGTGACCTATTCCATCCTTAGTGGATGATATCCCCCTAGGGTTTTATATTTGGTATGGAGATTTTTGCTTACAGAGGCAAGGTTGTCTCATGTGTGGATTTTTGATAATAATATTTGCCATACTTTCTTCACTTTGTTAAGGTCATGCATGCTCCTACAACTATCAAAGGAGTGGTGTAGACAATAGATAGCTCTCTCCATAGTCACAGATGGATGTGGTCTTATAGTGTAGAAGCCACAATACCAACAACATTTATCAGAGCATAGGCCCTAATGGTCCCTTGTTTAGCAAACCGGTTCTTACATGAGAGTTATCCTTTTCAGTTGGAAATTATCATAATAGTAGATTCAGGCACTTATGCCTTCTAGGCATATCTTTGATTGACTGGTGACTTATTGCCAAGCCATGCACTCCTTAAATTTATTGATTTTTATCCCTAGACTCTAGGAAGTTCCATGTGGATCTCAATGAGCGTATGCACACTCACACACTTACTAGCATCTTCATTGATGCACCTCTATTTGATATAGCTAGGATCTTCTCTTGCGGGAGGAAAGGCTATAAGGCCTAGCTCCAAGCTTCACCCTTGATTAATGACTTCAATTAACTTTTGAGTAGTTTTCCACAACACTTTGATTGAGGTTGAGTCTCTCATATCTAGCTCTTACAAGACCAATGCGCATGTGGTTCCTCTTATGACATGCAAGGCATATGCTTTCTATGATGTGCAGTAGGGGAGCCCACTAGAGTTCATGATGCAATTCAAGATACAATCACTTGGATCTTATGAGTTACATGGGTCCATATTCAGATTGAGAAACGGTTGAATCTATCGGACCATCTATTCATTGGGTGCAAGTAGACCACCACAAATGGTTGGTGCACCTTTTATGATGTGGTGGTGGGAAATCTTCTATGAGCAAAGTCTTTGACACATCCAGGCATATAGGTAGGAGCAACAATGACCATTGCATCCAAGGGCAATGAAGATCACTACAAGTGGACCACCACAAATGGTTGGTGCACCTTACATGATGTGGTGGTGGCAAATCTTCTATGAGCAAAGCCTTTGACACATGCATGCATATTGGAAGGAGCAACAGAGACCATTGCATCTACGGGCAAAGAGGACCACTATACTCCTCGGCTATCCTCAGAGACCTTTGTCCCTCTTGCAATTTTAATTTTTGGGTATATCACCATTTTGATGGTCTCTTCTTGAGGGATGTAGCAAGATGTTCCTTGCAAAGGAGAGTGTATTGGCTGCTCTCTAGCCATACTTACATCCTATGACCAATATGTAACAATATGGAGTTTAGCAACAAAGTTAGTTAGGGCTAATGAAGTAGTGAATAGGCCAAATTAGCCTAGAATATTCTAGAAGTATCTAGGAAGCTTCTTGGGAAGCTTAGCTTGCACTCCAAGTAGGTAGCTTCTAGAAGGAAGCTTTTAGAAGCTTCCAAATAACTTAGCTTGCATGCCAAGTAGGCAGCTTCTAGAAGGAAATTTCTTGAGAAGCTTCCCTATTAACTTGGCTTGCACTCCAAGAAAATGGCTTAAGGAAGCTTCTTGAGAAGCTCCTCAAGAGCCTTGTATGATCCCTATAAATACCAAAGCAAAAGCTCATGCTAGACATTCATAGTTTCTCATACTCAAGTGTCCCAATGTGATCTTCTATTTTCATATTTCTCTCCTCGATCTTGGTCTTTTATATTGGTATTAGAGTAAGAATGGGATGGATGGAATTTATAGACCACCAAATCCATTTCCACCAAACCATTAGGATTTTTGTGTCTGGGTACTACACAGACATCATTTCACATAGTTCATCATCTCACGCTTTGGGCATGACGTTTTGAATACAACTACCTTGTCCAAGGAACCCTTGGTACTTCTGATTGTAACTTATGGAGAATAATAGACATGTTGCGTCTATTTGTTAATAAATTAGATAGATTGGTGGTGTTGTGATAGAATAGTAACCATGGTGGCAATGCCCAAGGTTATAATTGCTATGCAACAAAAAGTAGAGCACCTTACTCAATTGTTGGATGAACAAGATCATCGACAACAAGAGCATGTAGAAAGAGTACTAGTTTGAGAAGGAGAAGACCAAATCCTATTGCCAAAAGCCAAGGTTTTTGAAAGCAAGAATCTCCGAGGTGCAATGGAGAATTTTTTGTTTGACTATGAATGTTATTTGAAAGCCACCAATCTTCAAGATGAACAGAAATAGATTCTCTTGACTTCTAGCCAATTGGATGGAGTAGCAAAGCTATGGTGGTGATTCCAAGTGGAGCAAGCTGAATGGCAAATTGTTGCACTAATCTTGACATGAGAAAAATTCAAGAGTGCAATAATTGGTTGATTCTAAGGTATAAATGCCATACGAGCTACACAGGATAGGTTAGCAAAATTGAAGCAAATTGGCTCTATAAGAAGTTACATCATGCAATTTCAGTATAGCATCATGAAAATTCCAGATATATTGAGAGGTGAAGCTCTGGATCAATTTGTGAGGGGCTTCAAGTTACAAACCAAATTAGAGGTAACTATGCAAGAGCCATAACAATTGGGGAAATCCATACAGTTAGCTAAACGCTTTGATTCTTTGGTTGCAACAGCTTGGTCTTGACCTTGACTTCCACAAAACCTACCAATGTACTACACATGGGTGGAGTAGCCAACAAAAATGGAGATTGATGCCATTCAATGGAGACCACTTGGCACTACAAATAAAGAAAAACTACATAAAATGGTGGTTGTTTCTATTGTTGCCAAATTGGACATCTTATTGTTGAATGTCCACTCAAGAATGGGTGACCTTGACAAGTTGCCTAGATAGAGTTTGTGGAGCAGAATGATCAAGGAAACAAAGAATCCTAGTAGGAGATTTCAAGTTGCTTATTGAGAACTTGATTAGTTCCAATGTGATCAAAGGCTTGACCTATGCAAGTTTGCTTCACTTGCAAAGTAGGATTTTGGTTGATTCTAGAAGTTTAAAAAATTATTTATCCATGCAATTAGCTAGGGAATTACATATTCCTATCAAGCTACTAATTGGAAGTAGATTGATGATTGCAGATGGTAGAAAGGTTCTACATTCCATACCTTGCATCCTATTACCTTCAAGATTAGGAAAGATTATCTAGAGTGTATGAGGTTTGTAGTGGCACCTTTGCACTATGATTTCATTCTAGGTCTACCTTTGCTTGAATGTCATAAGGTTCAATTTGATTAGAACTGAGAAAAAATTCAAGTACAACACCAAGGTAGAAATTTCCAATTAGGTTATTTGGTACCTCTAAGTAAGACACATAAGAATAGTTAGTCCCAGGATGGGGAGTTTGTTGGGAAGGCAGCCATAGAGCAAGCTTTGGAGGAAGATGAGTCCCAAGATGGGAAATTTGTTAATGAAGTAGCCATAGAGCAAGCGTTGGAGGAAAATAAGTCTATATTTGTGGTGTGGATCAAGCCGATTGCACAAGGAGAGTATGAGGAGAGTCAAGAACCTCATCAAGCAATGGTTCATCAAATAGTTCAGGATTTTGTGGACATGTTTATGGATGATTTGCCAAAGGGATTACCCTTTGATCGTAGTATGCCCTTCAAGATTGAGTTATTGCCAAGGAGTACTCCAATGAATAGACCAATCTTTTGGCTCTCACCAAAGGAGTTGGAGGAGTTGCAAACAATAATTACAGAGTTGTTGGAGAAGGATGTCATCCAACATAGTATATCTCCTTGGGAAGCACCAATACTATTCATTCCAAAAAAGGATGGAGGACTTTGTTTTTGTATTGATTACAATGGGTTCAATAAACAAACAATGAAAAATGCATATCACTTACTTCAAATTGATGACTTGCTTGATCAATTGAGTAGAGCACTACATTTCTCCAAATTGGATCTTTGTAGTGGCTATTGGCAAATATCTATTGATAGGGAGGATGTGCAAAAGACTGCCTTTCACACAAGGTATGGGCATTTTGAATGGAGAGTTCTACCTTTTGGGCTCATTAATGCTCCAAAAATCTTCATGGATCAGATGCATCAGATGTTGGATGGACTATTGGATTGGTACATGGTGGTATTCTTGGATGATATTTTAATCTATAGTAAGACAATGGCATGATACGCCAATCACATGTGAGAAGTCCTAAGATGACTACAACAATGGAAGTTTTATTGCAAGAAGTCAAAGAGTGCCTTTTGGAAGAAGGAAATTACCTTCTTAGGTCACAAGATCTCATCAAAGGGGATCAAAATAGAATAAGAGAAAATCAAGGCTACTATTAATTGGCCTACTCCAAAGGATGCTATAGAAGTACAAGCATTTAATGGATTGGCCAGTTTTTATTGATAGTTCATTTGCTTTTATGCTCATGTAGTTGCACCATTGATTGATCTCTTGGAGAAGAACTTGAGCTTTTAATGGACCACAAAGCGCAAAGAAGCATTCCAAAAGCTTAAACTTATGGTGTTTTCAAGACACATTCTTCAACCATATGATCCTCAACTACCTTGTGTGGTTGATTTTGATACTTCTAAATTTGCAATTGGAGCCATGTTGTAGCTGGAATTCCTAGATGTATCGCATCCCATTGCCTTTGTGTCTCATCAAATAAATATAGCTGAAATAAATTACTTTGCTTGAGATTAAGAACAACTTGTAATGGTATATGTCACCAAGTTATGAATGCATTATCTCTTGGGAAAACAAGTGATCATGCAAACTGATCACAAACCATTGTTGTAGATATTACACATGGAACACATGGAAGAGTCTACATCATCGATGGGAGGAAAAACTACAATTGTTTGACATCAAACTAAAGTACAAACCTGGTCAGTTCCACATCATTCCTTATAAAAGACCAAGACCAAGGAGAGAAATATGAGAATGAAAACTCACATTGGGACACTTGAATGTAGGAAACTCTGAATGCCTAGCATGAGCTTTGGCTATGGTATGTATAGGTAGCATACAAGGTTCTCAAGAAGCTTCCTTTGAGCCGCTTTCTTAGAGTGCAAGCCTAGTTAACCAAGAAGCTTCTCAAGAGGCTTCCTTCTAGAAGCCGCCTACTTGGCATGCAAGCTAAGCTAGTTGGAAGCTTCTAGAAGCTACCTGCTTGGGGTGCAAGTTAAGCTAGTTGGGAAACTTCCCAAGAAGCTTTCTAGAGGCTTCTAGAATATTTTGGGCTAATTTGGCTTATTGTTTACTTTGTTAGCCTTACTAACTATGTCACTAAACTCCATATTGTTACATATTCCCCTATCGCTAGTTGGTGATGTCCTTGTTGCAATTGAAGCTTCAAACTCTTGGATGGTTGTCTGTGCATTTTGGAGGTGAGAAAGAGGTTCCCATGTGGGATCATGAAGGAGATACCCTTTCCAAAGGACCTGTACTCCGTATGTTGTCGGTGTACATGTTGAATGTGACGACATGCAAGGATACGATCAACTTCATACTCCTCATGATCATTGATAGGGATGGGAGGAGGAGGAAGTTGGAGACAAGAGGAAAAGGAAGATGAGTTAGGAGTACAAGGTTTTAACTTGGAAATGTGAAAGAAAAGGTAGATGCACATATGACAAGGTGAGGCAAGTCAATAAGCAACATGAGAGATGATTTGGGTGACATCAAAGGGTCCTATCTAATTAGGAGTAAGTTTACAAACTTGAGTATCAAGTGGGAGGGTAGGTTACTAAAGGATAGCATGACTTTATCACCGACTTCAAAGGTGAGATCACAACGATGGTGGTCCGCATATTGTTTTTGATGATTTTGAGCAACAAGGAGATGAGATTTGGCTTGTTGGAGAGATTAGGATGTGGTGGTAAAGAAGGTTGAAGTATGAGGGACTTGAGATGGAGGAGGAGCAAGAAGAGAATCTTGAACAAGCAAATCTTGGCCAAAATTGAGAAAGAAAGGAGAAAATCCGGTGCTTGCCTGTTTGGAATTATTGTAGGCAAATTTTGTAGTTGCAAGACATTCATCCCAATTGGTATAGTGGACATTGACAAAGGCACGCAACATATCTCCCAAGGTATGATTTGCATGTTTGGTTTGTCCATTAGTTTGAGGATGATAGGCCATGGACAAAGCAAGCTTGGTGCCGAGTATCTAGAAGAGTGCTTGCCAAAACTTCCCCGTGAATCAAGGATCATGGTCGGAAATGAGTACATGTGGCATCCTATGATGCTTGAAGACATTATTGAAGTACATTTGCGCTAAGGTTGGAGCATCCACGGTATCAAAGGTTGGTGCCTAGTAGATTTCTTACTAAGCTTATCCACAAACACCACAATTGTTGTGTGTCCTTGCTTTGTCTTGGGCAAGGATGTGATGAGATCCAAGATCACGTGTTCACATCAAGCGGATGGAATGGGGATTGGTTGAAGGAGTCCACTTGGCTTTTGGTTGTTGGCCTTGTTTCATTGGTAGCTCTCACACGATCAGACAAAATCTCAAACATCTCAGGTCATGTTGGGCCACCACCATTGACATTGGAGGGTATCCAAGGTCTTGTCTACACCTATATGACCAGCTATTGGTAAATCATGGGCTTCTTGAAGGCACACAAGTTGGAGATCACCTTTGGTTGGAACATAGTTCCGATCCTCATGGAATAGAAAGCTTTCCTTGAAGAAGAAGGTGTTTTACTCCTTGTTGCATGCTATAAGATGACCATATACTATTTGGAAGAATGGATCTTGTTGTAGAGCTAATCAAAACTTGTTTTGGACCTTGGAGTCAATTGACACCATCATAATTGCTACCGTGATGAGAGGAAGAGACTTCAAATTAGGTTGTCATGATAGCGCATCCAGGATGACATGGAACCAACCTGGTTTGTACTCAAGTTTGATGTCAAAAAATTGGAGTTGTTCCTCCCATTGATGATGTCGACTCTTCATGTGTTCCAAGTGTAAGGTCTGCAACAATGGTTTGTGATCAGTTTGCATGATCACTTGTTTCCCAAGAGATAATGTCTCCATACCTTGATGGCATATACCATTGCAAGTTGTTCTCAATCTCAAGCAGAATAATTTCTTTCAGCCGTATTTGGTGGGCAAGACACAAAGGCATGGGATGTAGTCCATCTCGGAATTCTTGTTGCAACACGGTTTCAATTGCAAAGTTAGAAGCATCAAAATCAACCACACAAGGTAGTTGAGGATCATATGATTGAAGAATGGGCCTTGAAGACACCATATATTTCAACTTTTGGAATGATTCTTTGTGCTTGGTGGTCCAATGGAAGCTTGAGTTCTTCCCCAAGAGGTCAATCAATGGTACAACCACATGAGCATAATCATGGATGAACCGTTAGTAAAAACTGACCAATCCACTAATGCCCGTACTTCTATAGCATCCTTTGGAGTAGGCCAATCAGTAATGGCCTTGATTTTCTCCTCTTCCATCTTGATCCCCTCCAATGAGATCTTGTGACCCAAGAAGGTAACTTCCTTCTGCCAAAAGGCACACTTTGACACCTATAGTAAAATTTCCATTATCTTAATTGTCTTATGACTTCTTGCACATGATTCAAGTGTGCTGCCTCTATCTTGCTATAGATTAAGATATCATGCAAGAACACCACCACATATCGATCCAATAGTCCATCCAACACCCAATGCATTTGATCCATGAAGACTACTAGAGCATTAGTGAGCCTGAAAGATAGAACTCTCTACTCAAAATGCCCATACCTTGTGCAAAAGGTAGTCTTTTGCACATCTTTCCTATCAATGGGGATTTTCCAATAGCCCTTGCACACAACTTGGAAAAGTATCATGCTCTATTCAATTGATCAAGCAAGTCATCAATCCAAGGTAAGGGATATGCATTCTTCATTGTTTGCTTATTGAGCTCACCATAATCAATACAAAAATGAAGTCCACTATCCTTCTTTGGAACAAATAGTATCCGTGTGCCCCAAGGAGAGGTGCTATGTCATATGACTCCCTTCTCCAACAACTCCGTAAGTGTTGTTTGCAACTCCTCCAACTCCTTTAGTGAGAGCCGATAGATTGGTCTACTCACTAGAGTACTTCATGATAATAACTCAATCTTGAAGACCATACCACAATCAAAGGGTAATCTCTTTGGCAGATCATTCGGAAACACGTCCGCAAACTCCTGAACTATTTGATCAACCATTGCTTGATGAGGCTCTTGGCCCTCCTCAGGTTGTCCTTGTGCAATCGGCTTGATCCACATTGAAAAAATAGACTTATCTTCCTCCAAAGCTTGCTCTATGGCTGATTCACTAACAAACTTCTCATCTAGGGACTCATCTTTCTTCAAAGTTGCTCCATGGCTACTTTCCTAGTAAAATTTTCATCTTGGGACTCATTGCCATTCAAGGCTTGCTATATGGCTACCTTCTCAAAAAACTTCCTATCCTTGGATTGCATATTTTTAAGTGTCTTACTCAAAGGTGCCAAAGAACCTAATTGGAAATTCCTACCTTGGTGTTGTACTTGAATTTGTTGTTGGGTCCAATCAAATTGAACCTTATGACGTTCAAGCCAAGGTAGTCCAAGAATGACATCATAATATAGAGGTGCTACTACAAACCTCATACACTCCAAATACTCTTTCCCAATCTTGAAGGCAACAAGATGTGAGGTACTTAATGTAGAATCCTTTCTACCATTTTCCATTATCCATCTACTTCCAGTTACTGGCTTGATAGGAATACCCAATTCCTTTGCTACTTGCATAGACATGCAATTCTCTGAACTTCTGGAATCAACCAAAATCCTACAACCTTGATTAGATATCGTACCTTGCAAGTGTAGCAAACTTGCATAGGTTGAGCCTTCAATCCCGTTGGAACTAATCAAGCTCCTATTAGGTGGCTCAAAATCTCCTATTGGGATTCCTCGTTTCCCTAATCATTCCGCTCCACAAACTCCATCTGGGCAACTTGTCGAGGTGGTCCATTCTTGAGTGACATTCAGCAATGCGATGTCTCAATTGGTGACAATAAAGACAACCACCATTTTATTGTGCCAATTTTCTCTCTATCTATAGTGCCAAGTGGTCTCTGTTGAATGACATCAATCTCCATCAATGCTAGCTCTTCCACTAGTGTGTAGTGCATCAGTAGGTTTTGTGGAGGTCAGGGTCTGTACCACCCATTTGTGCATGTATGTAGCATTGTGATATTTAGTTTGGTATTACTAGTACTTGAGAGATATTATTTATATAGAGATAAAGGACGGTTCTTCATTAGTCACAATTAGCTAAAGTTAGTCTAGCTAAGATAGAGGGGACCTTACTTTAGAGGAAATGGAAAAGATGAGCACCACTATTTTGGATTCTAGTGTGTTGACTTTGTATTATTCCTAGGTGTGTGGCTTTGAGGAAAGAGTTGAGAAATCTTGCATTTGCAAGCCTTTTTGTTTTGGATTTTTCTATAGTCCAAGGATGGCCCATGTGAAGGAATCCTTGACTTAGTGGTTGGGTCAAGATAAGATCACATGCTCAGTGGAATATGCCCATGTGGATGGATATTCCTTTATACTTTTTGACTTTACTTGACTTTTAGCCTATTAACTTGAGTTACTCCAGTAATTAGTAACTTTGGTGCGAAACTATTCCACAAGTATATAAACTAGGAGTGAGGAGGTACTCATCATCCTTTCATTTGCAACTATATCTCTCATTGAGTTCTCTAGTGAGTAATATCTTGAGTCTTGGAGTGTTAGCCTTGGAGGAGTATGATAGAGTTGGGGTTTTTTGCCTTCTTAGTTTTGTGGTGCGCTACCATAATAGCCATCAGAGGTTCATCCTGAGTGAGAGACATGCCGACTCACAGGTCGAGACCAAGTTGTTACAACCAAGGAATCAAAATGTTTGGCCAACCACATAGCTTCCTCCAAATGTTGCGGCTCTTGCATGGTTACTTCTAATTTGGTTCTTGACTTCAAGCCACTCACAAATCAATCCAAAGCTTCACCTTCTAGTATATCTAGAATTTGCATGATGATGTTATGAAAGACCTTCGTGAGCGATTTACGGAAGCGTCTCTCAAAGTCACAATCCGCCCAAAATTTGATCATTGGAAACTAACAACTGTCAATGCTGTGGAAGAATCAGAGTAGTCACAACATCAGATCGTAGTGACTTTCAATCATAGAGAGATACAGCATCAGAAGAGAGATTCTCTATAGCTCTGCTGCTCATGTCCCACTAACATAAAATTGATAAGAGAGAGATTATGGGCGCTTCAGAAACCTGATTTGATGACCCCGATAATTTGATGGCTCTTTGTTTATTTTGATAAAATTATTACCTTTTCACCATTTGGATCCATCTTCCAGGAATCTCTCCCTAAAACATTTTGTAGATCTCTGCACTCTGACAACAAATCATTTCTATGACGTGTTCCATTTATTAGTATGGGTGGTCAGCCTACTCCGAACCCATTACTAAAATTTAACTATTGAAACTCCCTAATGTCCCCACCAGAAAACTCTTTCATCATGCCCGTCACATGAAATTTCTAACAGCTGACTATCAATCCCTTGTCTACTAACGCTTTTGCGTTCTAGCTTAGTTGTCTCCTTCGCGGCATATTTAGAGGACAGCCGAGAACACTTGTCGTCAAAATCGAATTGGACCCACTAAACTTATGCCTTGTTGCCTCCATGAACTAGACTCTATTTTGTCTACTTTACCAGACATCATCATGCCACAAATTATCATGTCAGGTACAAACTGCCGCCCCTATATGCCATGCACACCCCGTATTATTAATATTCTTATTGTCGTGAGTCATAGTAAACTTTACAACTGGTGCGGACGAACTCCTTTTCAGAATGGGTTGTCGACATTTGTTAAACATAGCGTTTGTCGTATACCAATGGACCACTAGCATCCCCGCGACGCATTTTCTCAAGTAAACAACGTCTCTAGAGGCACATGAGCCACATCCCTCAATCTTCGTTCGTCATCTTTTATCTTCGTGAGTCAAGCTGCCCTGCCAACCATAAATTAAGTCCTCGAATGCTGTTGTGATATGTACTACGGCACTTTCTTTTACTTATTCTAATGAATATCAGAACAGTGCAATCCACCAGAACTGCGCAAGTTTTATGAATGTGATCAGTCTTAGGATCAAAGGTCCCACTGTGCGCAGACATAATAAGGACGATCTTGATCTCATCAAAGATCCTACTAGAGCAAGAGCAACCAATTAAGTTAAGCAATCTCCTTAAAATGTCATTTAGGAGTTAAAATGATTTTTTATAGAGGCTAATACTTTTAAGAGGTCGAGCCACCAGCCACGAGATGGTTATCACTCTGAAGTATAGGTAAAGACGCATCAATAGATGCGAAGATTCCATGTGGGCAAGGTTTGTCTGAGTACTGCCAAATTAAGGTTTCATTACACTGACATGCAAAATGAAAAGCTCTGTGATATTTTGATCTCTGACCATAAGCCCGATTGTTCTGAACATGGAGCGTCAACTTCCAAATGTTCACGCCCCCTAAGATGCTCTCCCAGACTTGTGGCATTTGCCAATTATGAGTTTCAGTAAATTGCTTCTGCTTTTGTGGACAAAAAGATCTTCTCCAAACATCATTGAGTATACGGATGCGACACACATAGGATAATAAGAGGGAAGAAACCCAATCACCCCATCAAGCTGAACAAGCATGAGGTTTATATGAGGTAAAACGCGGCTAAGCCCCAATAACATCGAAACATGATTGAGTTACGTCCTAAGTTTACACTCACAAGACGTCAGGTTAGATCTCTCTACTGTTCCTCCTTGGAAGGCAGGATCTCGTTGGATTCTTCTACTTTTTAACTCTAGGCCTTGGTTTCTTTGTCACCGTGTATATATGCATGTTCTGTAATGTCACTTGCAACAAAGAAATGGAGACTCATAAGTTTTTACCACCCCTTCCTCCTCCACGTTGAGTCCACAGTGACCGGGCTTATGGATTATACCAGAACAACGTAGTCCATAAGCCAATTATGGTGCGTGCTGTTTTTTCTACCTTTGAAGAATGTGGATTGAATTTGACATTTTAGACATGTTCACAACACTTTTTCTTCTCGGGTAATGCAAACGAAGTCTGCTTATGTAGTTCATTAACGGTAAAACTGAGTTTGAATTTGATTCTTGCTACTGCTGAACACTCGTGCTCACAACTTTTGCTCCTTCTCTTTTATTATCGCTGCCCACATTCTTGTATGAATGTATTCTTTTATATGAGTACTTAGAGAAACAAAGGCGGTTTGGGAGGATAGTAGTAAGTGTTTATCTTATTTGGAGCTAATATCCTTTACCTCATTCGGCCCTGGCGGCACGCAAGCAAGAAAGACATTCATAGACTGCCAGTATTGATATTCTCTACACTGCATCAAATTAGAAAATGATACCAAATCGAGATCGATGTCACCTCCGACTACAAACCTTATACCCGACCTTGGCTAGTACGACACAACGAAGAGCGAGAGAGTGGTCTCGTGAGGGCGGGGCCCACTGCAGTTCACTCTCCATGATGCCCAGATCCATTATCCAATCAAACTTGAGAACATATTTTTGCATGTGCATAAGATCCTTTGGCCTGATGCTAAGTGTTGTCTTTGTCTAGTCGTTCGAATGGTTTATTAGGTGCGTCGTAGTACCTGAATGCAGCTGGTTCCTCAATTGTCTCCAGTGGATATAAGCCCACCCGTCCCTTCGAGAGCTAGTCAGTGCGATTGTGCTTACGAAAGGAATAAGATAAGAGTTCTTTCCATTAAAATTTCACAAAAGCTGTCTCCTAAATGTGGGTACTCAATCGACCAAAGCAATGGATTGATAAGGGATTCTGTCTTTTGATGCATCTTCTTCCTTGATGCTCTCGTCTGGCTACGAGTAGTGTCATTATAATGCCGAGAAACCAGAACGGAGCATCCAGACTACATACTATGCTGCAAAATCAATTCAGTAAGTAGAAGCGATCATAGGAAGGCTACGGCTCGAGAGAGAGAAGCTTCGTCCACAACGAAAACGTAAGATTTAGGAGTAGTCTTCTAGAGCGTTGGCAGGGCAGCGGCAGAAGCAGCATCTTCCTGATTGATTACTTGAACCTGATGATACACAACTCTCCACCACATCGTCTGGGTTTTCTTCTCTCATATACTAAACCCGAGTCACACGGACTAGGCATCATAAACACATGAGAAGAACCACAATGTACCTTGCCTGCAGGTATTTCATAGCAAAGGTACCAATGATTCTTTTAACTGTTGAACACTCTTGCTCACTATCGGAGCATCTCTCTCTTTCCACAACAGCTAAACTGAGGAGGTATGGGGGCAAACAAGTAGAAAACACGGTGGGTGGGAAGACCCCATCAAGCCCTTGTATGGCTTGATGGGGTGAGACAAAATAGATAAAATGGAGCTAATCTCCAATAAAATCGTACGCTCTATCAACAACTGAGCATCAAGAGAGCAATCACACTAGGTGATTGCTCTCTTATGGATTGCACCAGCCGCTACAAACAAGAGTAGCATAATCTTTTCTGAACGTCTCAATCCATTCAAATACAAAGTCAAAGGCGAGTATCACATCCTCTTTCCAGTCATAGTCAGTGTCTCGTACCAACTAAGTAAGAGCGCTTGTGTTTAAAGGAGTATGCCTGCAGACATGCGGTTACCATGTCTCTTTTCTTTCCATATTGCATTCCAATGGGTGGTGTGAGGGTACTCCACACCATCCATTTTTGTCCTTCTCCGTTCCTTTTCTCTTTTGGGAGTCAATAGGACCGATACCCACATCTGCGATATCATCAACCAAAGTATCACGTTGACATAATCGAGATGCCTACCTTGCACTAAAGAACCACCAAAAGGGGATCCACATATCCACAACGCGGGATAAAACAATACTGACTCCCACCCAAATGGAAACACAGGTATATTGGCTCTATGCACTGAAACTGAAGCTGCATTAAAGCTTTCAAGCGCTACTGTGAGTACTGCCAGTCCCATGTAGGCAAGGCTTCACATATCTCGATAAAACACCGTATCCAAGGCCACTTTCCCAAAGCGATTGCGGGCTTTGCCTTTTCAGTTGGATAAGTGGAAATCAAAAGAACGAACGAACGACGCTTCTCGTCTCCTGCATTGATGTGGTCCAAACCCAGAAATTAGCACAAGGGCCCGGTTCAGAGCTCACACCTCGACGTTTGCGACTCCAAAATTCCAAACAGGTACAGTGCACGGCACCACTATGCCGGACGGATAATGGAACAGTCGGACAGCGGTACGCGAATGCCGGAAAACCAGACGGAGTAATCTGGACGCACGGTCTGAGGGGGACAGGCAAAGCCAACGATGTACAGATGTTTACGTACGCTCTAAAACCACCGCTACGTTTGCTCAGCAAGTTAAAATCGGCGGGGCACAGGGCTACCTCCTTTGGACTAGATTAAAGGGGAGATAAAGTCGTGCGGCTGTTACCGGGGGGCTCACTTTTCCCCTAACCCTGGTAAGCGTTAGGGAGAATTACACGGGATACACCATCGTGGGATAAACCGAGCGACGGATACCGTTTCCATATACAGTATGCAGAAACGTCGGAAGTATACCGCAGAACCCAACTGTATACAAGGCAACTGGTGTGACATACCAACTGATGAGAGAAGCTAAATGGTGGGGCCCACAGTCGACAGGGACTGCCAGTCCCCTATCCCTCGTGCAATGAGTCCCGCCTACTCCAACCTTCCTTCCAAGAACTATGTTTACATTGGCTGTTTTCTCATCACAGGCGGATTCCAGTACTTCCAAAACCAGATACGAATGCCCAAGCTTGACCATGCGGGTTCCCGTTAGAAGGACATTCTTTCCTTGTAATGAAGGCATCCGCTGATATCTGTAATGCTGCCACTTTCTTATGTTCGACAAGAGCATAAGAAAGTCGCACGGAAAAATTCTGGGTAGTGGACATAGGTAGACGCCGGTGAGCTGCGCTTTGCAGATAGTATCATATTTGCCGGGTACTGTGTGTCGTGTCTAGAAATATATGTGTAACAAAATATCAGATGTCGCGTATGCACTTGCGAGGGAAAAGAAATGAGAACTTAAGAATAATGTATGTTTAAACGAAGGAGTTTCTTTTTTACATACTTAGGATTCGGGAATACATATTTAACCGTCATTTCTACCGTTTACATTAGTAGATATCAAAAATATAATATAGAAGGATTTTGTGGATAATAAATAAAAATGTGTGTAAAATTTTCATCGTTTCTCTCTTTTACATTGATGTTGGATATGTATGTGTTAACAGATTATCACCTTCAATTACATGAGTTTGAACTATCAAGCCAAGACAAAATCTTTCACTCTAGACTCTCATAATTCTGAACCGGGTAGACTATACTGATACTCGTGTGAATTCATGAATCAGGCCAACAAAACCAAGGGTGATCAGAACACGACCTTGTAATCTAACCTGCTTCGGAGGGTGGTTAGGTGGGATAGAGAACTTGGGTTCGCGTGAACTCGTGGTCAAGTGAGTCCAGAATGTTCAGAACAACCTCCAACGAACCCACTAAGTTGGCTAATTCTGTTGTAGTCCTGTAGTTGCGCGGTCTGATGCACCAAACGAATCGACGGACTGTAGATGCGCGCGGGAACCGTGCAGTGGGAGTTCGTTGGAACCTGCATGTCTCAACCGCGACACTCGTGCGAGAAACTGAATTGCGCGTGGGTTGCAACACCAGGCCGTGCGCATTGTGCGCAGCGCCTATCGCACAATGCGCACGGCCTGGTGTTGCAACGAATTTCGTAGTCTCCGTTGAACCGTTCTTTGAGATTGCAGTTTACATTATCAATAACCTTAACATATAAAACAACACTTAAACTCATTTCTCTAAGCTCGAGAATTAGACTTCCTTAATGAGCTGCAGCTAATGCACAATTGCTGTTTACCACCGTCAACATTATTGTCGAATGATTCCAAGCTCCTGAAAATTTTTGTATTCAACACTTCATCTATATGATTTGTTGACAGTTCGATAATACAGATGTGTACTGTATTTACAAGTGAGCAGGTTTTCTGCAAGATAATTTACGTGGTAACCAAACCTTCAGTGTGGGCAGACATCATGCCAAGATCCTTTCTAAATGAACTTTTTTAACCAGTTATCTTAATGGAAGTACTAGAGAAGACTTTCCTAGTCGCAATAAATATTCAATCAAGGTTGTAACATCGGGAAGCAATCGATTTTATTGACTGTTGTACGACAATTTAATTCTTCCATGCCTTGAAGGTTTTCTCTTTGAGTACCCTGTACCTGTCCTACTACGATCCTTCTTATAGTTTAAACTCAACCCAAGTGACCCAACTTGTTACAATTTCATGGATCAGCTCATTTACGAGTGGATTTGGTTCAACTCAAGACTTGAAGATATGTCTTGCATGGATGTTTCGTTCAAGATTTAGACTTGATTTTGGCATGAATGCGAGGAATGCGAAACTTTAGTGAAGGTGGATAGTCCTTTACGCGCATGTTTCTCGTCGTGACGTGTTCTTATGAGGTTATTTCGTTCAACTTATTTCACGAATGAAAGAACTACCCTCATAAATTTCGATCTTATGTTTGAATGAGAGCTAACGCGTTTTCTATAGGTCTTGGGGGATGATCTTCTCTCATTGGTAGGAACGAAATGTGTCAACTAAAATCTCTTAAAATATATGCAGAATATTAATTTCTAATTAGTTAAAACTCGCACCTTTATTGTGAGTTCGGTGCTAAGTTAAGTATAAATTTTTTTCGCTATATATTTTCTTTTTTTGGCTTTTAACTTTCTCCTTGTTGTTATCTACCAATGAGGTTATCTTTTACCAACGAGGTTATCTATTTACTACTAGCATGGTTTGTTCACAAGAGAGAGAGTCACCGTTTTGGTACACGCAAGGGGATTCTTTACGGGAACTTTCATTTGCCATGGTTCATTTTAGAACTCTTTTCTATTACTTTGGCCATATCAGGTTATGTATTTCTCTCCTTGGTAATGATACATACATCATGGGCACTACAAATCAGATTAGGTAAATCTTTGACCATTTGACTACCAAGCTACATCTAGTAGATTTGAGAGTCAATGTGTCAAAGTGCAAGACATGGTCCCCTTTAGATATTCTTCCCCACCTTGAGCTTCTAGAGGGGTGTATCACATGTACAGATGGATTACATGTTCTTGGAGTGCCAGTACGATTTGAGAATTTGTCACGAGAGGCTACAAAGCCTAGAAGGGCCAACAAGCCAGCTTGTTGGCATGAGGCTAGCTAGTTTAAAGTAGTTTTTGGTCATTGTTTGGTAAAATCTGCATATCATGCTAAATTGTGTGCAATAGGGTTTGAACCATAGATCTTTGGTTTTTAGACTGGTGCCTTAGCCAATTGGTCCACTCACTTGTTATCCTAGTGATTATTTGACTGACATCTATACACATGTAGCTTTGGTTAGGAGAAACATTTTGATACTATTCTTGGTGATCATGGTAGCTTAGGAAGTAGATAACTCATATTATGCCAAATACCAAATGCCAAATGTCGTAAAGTCAATCCAATGTTTATTTATGAGATGGAGGACTTTTATTTAGATTTCTTGTGATTGGACCCTCTCCATTCTTTGTTTCTTTGTCGTGCGTATATACATTGCTACACAACATACATCACTGTCAACATCATACATTATAGAAGCACAACTCACACATAAGTCATACATAGACTCTAAAGTGCCACAATAATCAGATTGCTTACCATTCTCAACTCAACTCAACTTAGATCAGTACTTGATCTGTCACTCTATAAATTGCCAACAATTGGGCATTGATTACAGTCAAGCCACACCCATTCAAGCATAGAGAATCCAGGTGACGCTCGCCAGTCTCAGTCCACCATAGCCAGGAACTCGAAGGCTCAACATCAGAGAAGTGAGCTCTCTGGAGCTCACTTTGAAACTATACTCCCTGGACTTGAGCTAGCTTTGAAACTTTAACGGTCCCGCTGACGGCACACTCGACGGTGCGAACGGTGCAAAGTGATGGTGGGCCCCACCATGAAGTCAGTACCCCGAACACAAAATCTGACCTTCGGAAAGTAGTCTCTGAGATACTGCTAAAATAACTCTAACTACTACCACTGGAACTCTAGTGTCCGAGCAATCTAGATGCGGCACTACAAATGGCACAACAGCTATCGTGCATATATACATCGCTACACAACATACATTGTTGTCAACATCATACACTATAGAAGCACAACTCACACATAAGTCATACATAGACTCTAAAGTGCCACAATCGCCCCCCTAGCTGGCGGTTAGGCCCCTCTAACTCCAGATAGCCATCCCCTCTAACTCCAAATAGCCATCTACTCTAAGTATATGGTATACCCTCTAATGGGCAAAGATCAGGAGGCCGGGTGCTATGGAGCCCCATCGTTAGTCGCCTGTCTGCAATCTATACCATATAAAGAATGAACTAGCTATAGGTCAAGTACATCTAGGACATAACCACTGTCCCTAAGGAACCACCGTGAGGGGAGGAGTCATACATGCCATATGCCATCCTCTCGAACAACTATCACACACTAACATAGTAGCAACTCCACCAAAAGAGCCACATAACATACACCTCAAGCCTGCATGTACAAGTGCCAAGCTTGGGTCCATAGTACCATCAATGTTTGGGAGGTGGCATGGCGCACAATTGCGTACATGATCCTTCCAAACAACACCATCACGTCCTTCTAACACAAGGACTCCAGATGGCAAAACCTCGTGCACTCTCAAGATAGTGCGGCCTGTAGAAACATCAAGTGTCGTTGGTGTTGTCTGTTGAGATATACATAGTCACATGGATGAAATCGACGGATTGAGGGTCTAGAATTTCCTCCTTGAATGGTAGCATAGTGTAAAGTATCTCTATGTTGAGCAATTGCCAAGTTCTCAAAGGCCATTGGCATCACTCTCCAAAAGATCTCTACCCGTTGAGAACATGCACTCATCCATACATCAGGGTCATCCAAGTCCAAAACTACAATAGCATCTCAACGAATGGCTGCAGGTAAATCTGGATCTCGTCCATAGAGTAGAAATTATGGAGAGAAGGATGCTAAGGAGGCTTGTCGGCTGAACCGATAACCTATGGCCAACCAAGGTAATTGGAGATCCCAATCTCCCAAGTGGCCTCTCTGCAAACTATACTTTTGCAATCCTCTCTTCACCGTCTAAACCACTCTCTCTGCTAAGCCATTTGCCTCAGGGTGATCTTGGGATGTAGTATGATCATCAATCAAAGCCTTTTCACACAAGACCTGAAACTCCCCCAAGAACTCTGTACCCTGATTAGTCAAAACCTCAGCTGGTGCACCAAAATGACTAAGAACTCAATCCAAGAATGAGTAAGCTGTCCCTTCACTAGACTTGTCAGGAAGTGCCACCAACTCAATCCACTTGGAGAAGTGCTCCATCATCACCAAAACATATCGATGATGTCTCACAATCAGCGGTAAAGGTCCGGCAAAGTCCAAACTCCAATGATAACCCAATCCCATGATAGGTAATGGGTGTAACTGTGGCGTAGGAGCATTGAATGATGCTCTAACTCGATCACAAACCACACATCTGGCAACAAACTACTGGACCTCAGTCTGCATACCGCACCACCAATAATGACTCTAGAGTAAGCTATACGTACGCTTTACTCCAAAATGTCCTATCTCCTCATGAGCATGATGGACTGTGGTCTTTGAGATGGAAGTGGTACTACTTGCACTCTACCATCCTCCCATACATGCAAAAGGTGTCTACCCTCTAATCTGAACCGTCTAGCTTGCTGAAGAACACGGTCTCTCTCCTTGGCCCCAACTATGCCACCCACAACACTAGTGCAAAGATAGTCCATCACTAAGACATCATCATGAATGTCTCGCTGAACTATACCAATATCTTCACTCTTTGGATCTATGACCTCAATAACTCCTCTTGTATGCACTGAGGGAGATACCACCAAAGCCTCTGCAAAATATACATAGAATACACAAAAATACACAAAAAGGCCGATGCATGCCAACCTGGCACCATCTCCTCATTTGTCTCACCATGCCAACGTGCTCCAGTCTGATCCTGCTGGCTGGGACATGGGTTTCTACTCAACCCATCTGCATCACGGTTCACCACTCCAGGTTTGTGAACAACCATGAAATCATACTCCTATAGAATCAGAGCCCATCGTGCAAGCTTCCTTGAAAGCTTGTCGGACTCCATCAACCACTTTAGTGGCTGATGATCAGTGATGAGAGTGAAGGGGTTACCAAATAGGTAACATTGGAAATGTGCTACTGCCCAAACTGCTGCCAAGCACTCTCCCTCATATGAACTATACTTTGTCTCTGCTGAATTGTTGGAGCGACTAGCATAGGCCACCACAAACTCCTTCCCCTCATAATCATGTTGCGTGAGCACCGCTCCAAGCCCCAACATACTCCAATCAGTATGAACCTGAAATGGTTGTCCTCTGATTGGTCTCCTCAAAATAGGAGCAGATGTCAACCTCTCCTTGAGCTCTACAAAAGCTCTCTCCTGCTCATCTCCCCAACACCACTCTTGTGTAAACTTGGTCAACTTTGTCAAGGCCTTGGCAATGGCACTAAATCCTCTAACATAGTGGCAATAGAAGTTTGCCAACCCAAGGAATGCGCGCACTCTGCTCACATCCATAGGCAGAGGAATACGTGCAATAGCCTCCACCTTGGTCTATTGCACACCAAGTCTCCGGAGTAGATAGTGTGACCCAAATACTCAACTTGCTTGTGGAAGAACCTACACTTCCCAGGATGTAATTTGAGTCCATGAGATCTCAACCTCTCAAACACCTCCAACAATTGTCACTCATGCTCCTCCACAATAGTGCTATGAACCAAAATGTCATCAATATAGCACCAGGCAAAATCTAATCCAGCTAGGATCCTATCCATGATCCTCTGGAACTCAGCAAGAGCGTTCTTTAACCCAAATGGTAAGAACCTCCACTGATATAACACATCCTTGCCGTGAGGATCAATAGCCCAAAATGTTGTCTTGAACTTATCCTCCTCCCTGATTGGCAATTGATGATATCCCGCTCAAAGATCCAAAGTACTAAAGATCTTTGCATGTCCAATCGCATCAAAAATCTCCTCCGGTGTAGGCATGTCATACCAATCAGCCTTGGTCTGTCGGTTGATAGGACGGTAATCTCCACACATCTGCCTATTTGTATAGTTGCCATGCATATCCTTCTTGGCTGGCATCACTGTTGTTGATGCATACTCTTTATGTGAAATCTCCACCAAACCAGCTTCAAAAATGTCACTACTCCGGCTTTGAATCAATGTTCTCTCCATATCACTATATCAATAAGACGTCAGAAAACTGGTGTGTCGCTAGTCAGCTCAATCCGTATACCAGGTCTCTTCAGAGCACCCAAATCCTTCATACTGAAGGCAAAACAACTCGTGTGACTCCTCAAGAACCTCCAAACCCTCCGTCTTTCCTCTCCAATAAGCTTGGGTCCAATTTGGCTCCCAAGTATCCTCTGTAACTGTAGTAGGAGTAAAAGATGTCCTGACTGACTGCTACACAGGGCCCTTGGGAGCAATAGTGTCATGCTCCCAACCACTAGAGGTCCCAACCTCTGTGTGAAAAACTCCCTCCACTTTGGCTGCAAGCTCCACACATCCTCTAGTTGCATCCCATGTGGACCAAGGGTGTAATCCAAGTAGCCCACGCTCACCTGGATGGACTCCAAGTAGACCACTCTTCCTAGTAGCTACTGGATGTGTCCCAAGAATACCATGTCCACTCGGTCCATCGCCCCCAACATGTGCCTGAATTGTCTCGATAGGCATAGGGCTCACAAGTGTCCAAGTGGTGATGCCTATCAAGTGCATCTTACGCTGCCCTGCCAAGCCAAGGCTCACAATCCAAGTCAAACAGTTCAGGTCCATAGCCTGACCTAACACCTGATGCCTGGATGCCTCTGACACTGCTAGAACAGCGGTAATACCGGTGCAAAAACCCATTGCCCGCTCTCTCTCATCAGCGTTGGGCTCCACCAACTGCTATAATTGTGAGTCCCAAAGAAGTCTAGGTCCTCCCTCTCAAAAAGCATGAGAGCTTGGGAAACTCATGAGTGTGGGAAATGCAGCTCTAGGCTGTCCAACTAGGTTCACCACTGCCATAGGTGACCTATCAGCCACTATCACTGTCTGAGATTGACGCCCAACATCCAAGATATCATCAACAAGGATGTAGTCAAGTCGTTGAATCCCATCATAAGCACATTGTAGAACCTCTCTAGGTAAGAGGTTTGTCCACCAAAGACAAAGACGATGAGACCGTGATCCCACTTTGGCTGCATCTAACAATACAGCAGGTCCCATCCAAGAATGGACTTGATGTGTACTCGCCACCACTCTGGTGCAAGAATCACCCATCAAAGGAACGTTCCCCAAAAGGTAAGCTGGAGAAACAGACTGATGAACCTAGAGATGTTGTAGTATCCGTAACATCTCCCAAAACACACCAGAACAAGGATCCTGAAGACCTAATCCTCTACCAGCACGTGTATGTCCTAGACATGGCCATCCAGAAATCACCAAGTGAATAGACTCATGTCTCTTTAGGTCATGCGCCCCTAGTAAGGAAATGTCTCCTGGTAGGGCCTTTTGGTAACCTCTGACTGCTGACATTGGTAATAACTCCGGATACTGATAGGCCAAGTGTGCCACATGATGTAGAGAGACTCACCTAGCAGTCTCATCTCTCTCTACATACAAGTACCTCTGTACTCATATACCCGCATGTAACACCATAGCTAGTTCGGTGTTGATCCCACCAAACTACTCCAATAGGCATATCCTCTCTACTGGATATTGCCAAGCAATGAGTGTGGTATCCAGAGGTGTCAAAGCAATCGCCTCTGGAGCTCATCCTCACACTCATCTCCTGATGGTACGAAGGCTCCACTCCAAGCCTGCTGCACCAACTGATCTACATGCTGCTGCAATGCCTCCTCTAAACTCTACAATGGAACATCCAAAGTGGACGGAACAATCCCACTTGTACTCCAAAGCCGAGTGATCTCCTCTGGTACTGGAGTATCCTCTACATGGGCGTTCCCTTCCAACAAGTCACCACGCCAAGTAACTGTACCACTGAAAGCTAAAACTGATGTTGCCATGGTCCCGGACTGTAGTGAGCCAAGACTACCACTACTGAAGTGTACTAGTAGACGACATACCCGTCCCTCAGCAGACTGCCAACTAGGTCTATAAGAGGCTATCTCCTCCCAATAGTCAATGTTGAAACCCATGGGGTATAACACTGCTCCCCCAACTAGCACATCATATGACTCAACTATCGTCGCAATAGCTTGAGCTCTCACCACCGAGCTATCAGTCGGATGACCAGGCTGAACCTGGACAACAAGCTCTCCACATGTGATGTATTGTGTCGAACCACCACCTAGAGATGTCTGGATCTGAAATGGACACCTCTCCACATTGGTCTTCTGTAACTCCAAACCGACAACTACAGCCTTCCCCAACATAAGGGGCTATGCACCATAGTCTAACAAGACTCTATGTGGTGTATAGACCTTCCCTGAAGGTCCCACCAAACAAAAAATCCCCCTTTGGTTATCCAATAGGACAACACCATGTGTAAACCGTGCTCTCTCAAAGGCCGGTCTAGCTGGCAACTCCTCCAGTCTAGCAGCTATTGCCTGCCATAAACCACTGGTTGTTGAATGGATCCCATGCTCCTCAACCAAGTCAGCTCTACTACCAACCACCTCTGCTCTAATAGTAGGAATTGCACCATCCCTACTCTCACACAACGTGGCAGCCAACCGGAATACTGAGGTTGGGTCAACTCCCAATGTAAACATATCACTGGCTGAAAACAAAGGATGCCGCATAATCAGCTGAGCCGCTCCCAACATCATGCTAGACTCAGTTTGTGTAGTAGTAGGTGGTTGACTAGTAGGTAGTCCATCATGTACTCCATCACCACCTACCACACCTGCACTAAGACGTCTAGGAACCATGGATGTCGTCTGTAATGCCTTAGATAGTGTGAAAGACTAGGGAAGTCTGACCTGTCTCCCAACCTCTCCTCTCTGTGGGTCCAACTCCACTGATGCTCCTCTAGGCTCTGGAGCACGTACTGCACTCCTAGTCACTACTACAAATGCATCCACTTGTACTGCTCAGCACATGAAGTCCAAAGCATCTCTATCACTAGCATATGAGGTGGAAGCCTCAGCACCCGAATCTGATCTCCTCTGAGCAATAGCCATACTAGCCAATCGCTGCTCCAACTGCTCAATCCAAGTAGCCATAGCTGTGTCAGAAGTAAGGGTAGGTACTGCACCCCTACTAGGTGTAGATCCTCTACCACCACCTCTACCACCTCGTCCTCCATGAACTGGAGCTCCTCTACTACCTGCCATAGCAGCCCTACCACTCCGTAACTCCGGGTGTAGGTCAAAACACCGGTCACTAGTGTGACCAAATCTGTGGCAATGCTCACATTGCCTCTGTGCTAGCTATGATGCACCCGAGGTATCAGGTCCACTGCCTTGAGTACACTCTCTCTGATGGTGAGGTCCACTACAAGTTCAACAAGCAACACCACCACTTATTGGCTGTTGATGACCCAAAAATGAGGGTAAGGGTCTAACTCCACTAGGCCCTCCACTCGCTCCATAGGATCTGGGCTGTCCACCCTGTCCTCAAAAACCAACTGGGCGTGATGCACTATGCTGCACTCTAGAAGAAGTCACAGCCGTGGATGAGGTCTCCCTACCAAATCTAGATGTCACCACCCTCTCCTCCACCATGTTGAGCTCAATACGCTTAACCAAACCAAAGACCACTGCCAAAGTATGCAAAGTAGCCCGTAACAACATAGCATCACAAACTCTATGTTGCAACTCCTTGTCCGGTATCTTATATCAAAACTGGACTGCTTGGGCCTCAGTAACTCCCTGAGTGAAACTGATCAGCCGCCTCATGCGAGTGTATGCCTTGCGTAGGCTCTCTCCAGCCTTCCTCTGGAACTCCTGCAAGCTCCTCAACTTGTCAGTCTGCACTCCCTGGTAGTTGTGCCTCAAACACAAGAAGAACTCCACCATGGGGTTAAACCCCGGTACCACACCACCTCCTGCAGCGGTACCTCCACTCGTAGTAGCACTATCTCCCGCTAGTGCACCTCCACTAGCTTAACCCACACTACTCAAGCTAGAACTTGTAGGTACAGTCGATCTACTCCTGGCCACCAAGCCTAAAGTGATAGAGATATAGTGTGGAGACCAATACTGTCTCCATAACTCAATCTCCTCCAAATGAGCTCTCTTGAACTCATGGTAGTCATCCATTGGCGGACCCTCCAAGTGCTGGAACAACCCCTTCCATGCCATGAAGGGTGTGAACAAAGTTGGGTTCTACATCTGTTGCAGATCACACCAACTATTGAACTCATGGATGAAGTCATCCAACTCAATGATACCCACTGTACCAGAGTAACGCCTAGGGCCTTTGGAGGCCCCATAAATCTCGTCCATGTCCTACAACAACGGTGTGGACACACCAAGTGCACTCTCAACTGAATAAGCTCTTGTGTTGAACTCCAACTCAGAGTCAATCTACTCCCTCACTAGGACCTGAGATACATGCTGATACCGAGCACCACTCCGAGTAAACCCACTGCATACTACAGAGCTAACTCCTTTGGAATCTCCAAAGAACTTCGTCGTTAAAAAGTAACCACAACAGCAAACCCAAACCACCAACTACAACCGCAAGTCGCAACCACAAGTGCCAACACCACCACGTGCCAATACCAACTAAGCACCACCCACTAATGTAAATCTAACCGAGATAACTACACTAAGAGAAAGTGCAACTTGTAACCTGCCATCATAACATGCACTCTCACGGTTTGCAGGTCATCACTTCCTACCTCACCGGAGAGAAATAAAGGTAGTCTAACTGGTCATCACTCCAGCCTCACCACCAAGAGCACACCAGAGCACCAATGCTCAAAAGTCAGGGCACCTTACACAAACGTGGTGCACAAACAGGAAGCAAAGAATGGAGGGGGTCCAATCACAAGAAATCTAAACAAAAACCCTCCATCTCATAACACAACACGAGATTGACTCTACCACCATTTGGCATTTGACATAAGAGAAGTTTGTATCTAAGTCCTAAGCTACCAGGATCACCAAGAGTGGGATTAAACTGCCTCTCCTAGCCAAAGCTACATGTGTATAGATAACAGTGGCATAGTCACTATGACAACAAGTGAAGGTGGACTAGTTGGCTAGGGCACCAATCTTGGAACAAGAGATCCAGGGGTCAAACCCTATTGCGCACAATCTAGCAAGAAAGGCAGATTTTGCCAACCAATGACCAAGATCTACTCTAAACTAGCTAGCCTCACGTCAGCAAGCTGGCTTGCTGGCCCTTTTGGGCCTTTGTAGCCTCTCATAGCCCACAGTCCTATGCCTTGAAGCCTCAAAATGCCAAAATTCAGCCAAACAAGGCCTTTCTTGTTGCCACTTTGAACCTCCTCCAAAATTGGCAAAACTTCTCCAAATCTGTCAAAGTCCTCCAAACTAGCAAAACTCTTCCAAATCTGGCCAAAATCTGACGTAAATCCCAACCAAACTCTGACATAAAATTTGACATAAACCCTAAAGTTGGTTGTCCGCCAAATCCACTGCAAACTTTCCACTCGAGCCCAATTGACAACACGGGTTTTTCCAAATCACAAATTCATGAGAAAAGCTTCCAATCTCCACCCTCAATTTGACTTTTTGAGCCCAACTTGCAAAAAATTGGTCATGCCTTCACCTCATGAGCTCAAAATCACAACCATTGCTCGAAATTTGCTCCTTCTTTGCTCAAAATTTGGCCAGCGCTTCCGCACACCGTCTGCCTTATTGCCAAATCTGCATCAATCGAATGAGCTTCTGCACATTAGGGAAACACTGAACTTGAATCTAGCTACCAACGATCCACCGAGCTTGGAGATACCACCAACACTCAAAGTTCCTGCACCCGATTTCCCCCTGACCTCACTTCTTTGATGTAATCAGATTGCTCACCACTCTCAACTCAACTCAACTCAGATCAGTACTTGATCTGTCACTCTATAAACTGCCAACAACTGGGCATTGATTACAATCAAGCCACACCCACTCAAGCATAGAGAATCCAAGTGACATTTGCCGGCCTCTATCCACCATAGCCAAGAACTCGAAGGCTCAACATCAGAGAAGTGAGCACTTTGGAGCTCACTTCAAAACTATACCCCCTGGACTCGAGCTAGCTTTGAAACTCTAACGGTCCCGCTGATGGCACATTTGATGGTGCAAAGTGACAGTGGGCCCCACCATAAAGTCAGTACCCCAAACACAAAATCTGACCATCGGAAAGTAGTCTCTGAGATACTGCTGAAATAACTCTAACTACTATCACTGGAACTCTAGTGTCCGAGCAATCTAGATGCGGCACTATAAATGGCATGACATCTTGTTTGTGTGAGGTGCCCTGACTTTAGAGCATTGGTGCTCTAGTGTGCTCTCTATAATGAGGGTGGAGTGATGACTAATCAGACTACTTATGTTTCTCTTTGGTGAGGCAAGAAATGATGATTTGTAGATCGTGAGAGTGCATGTTGTGATGGCAAGTTACAAGTTGTACTTTCTCTTAGTGTAGTTGTTGTAGTTAGAGCTACATTAATGGGTGATATTTGATTGGTAGTGTTGGCACTTGGTGGGGATTCTTGGAGGGTACTTGCGGTGGTAATGGTTGAGGTTTGCAATTTTTGGTTACTTTGTCACGATAGAGTTCTTTGGGGATTCTAGAGGAGATAGTGGTACAATATGCAATGGGTTTACTTGGAGTGATGCTTGATATCAACTTGTATCTTAGGTCCTAATGATGGAGGAGATTGACTTTGAGTTGGAGTTTGACACAAGAGTTGATTCAGTTGAGAGTGTACTTTGTGTGTCCGCATCATTGTTGTGGGACATGGATGAGATTTGCATTTTTTGGTACAATAGGTACCATTGAGTTGGATGACTTTATCTAGGAATTTGATAGTTGATGCAATCTGTAGCACATGCAAAACCTAACTTTGTTCACATCATGGCATGGTGTAATATTCCAAGGATAGTAGAGAAACAAAAAAGAGAAAGCACAAGTTCACACTCAAACATTGATGCCCCAAAGGAGCACCTTGGCTTTATTATATAGCAAAGCAAAGACACTCAATAGAAGCATAATCCTTGGATTAGATATATGGATTGGTGACATGTCATTGATCTCCAACTCATATTAGTTGCATGCATGGGTGACATGTTGGATCTGGTCCTATCTGGTTGGTCAAACCAGTGTTGACTAGAGTGAATTTTTAGGGAATCTTCTTATAGGAATCTTAGAATCACATGGGTGAGGTATTATTGGAAAGCACTTGATGAGACAAATAGGGAGGAAGGGAAAGGCTAGCCTTTTCTCCCATTGGGAGTGTCGTGCATATATACATTGCTACACAACATACATCATTGTCAACATCATACACTATAGAAGCACAACTCACACATAAGTCATACATAGACTCTAAAGTGCCACAATAATTAGTTTACCACTCTCAACTCAACTCAACTCAGATCAGTACTTGATTTGTCACTCTATAAACTACCAATAACTAGGCACTGATTACAATCAAGCCACACCCACTCAAGCATAGAGAATCCAGGTGACGCCCGCCAACCTCTATCCACCATAGCCAAGAACTCGAAGGCTCAACATTAGAGAAGTGAGCTCTCTGGAGCTGCATTTTGAAAGTATACCCCTTGGACTTGAGCTAGGTTTGAACCCTAATGGTCCTGTAGACGGCACACTCAATAGTGCAAATGGTGCAAAGTGATGGTGGGCCCCACCGTGAAGTCAGTACCCCAAACACAAAATCTGACCGTCGGAAAGTAGTCTCTGAGAAACTGCTGAATAACTCTAACTACTATCATTGGAACTCCAGTGTCCGAGCAATCTAGATGCGGCACTACAAATGACATGATAGGAGGGTGGGTGAATCCACACATTTTCAAGGTCTAATTCATTTGTTTAAGCCCTCAAAATTGTCTCAAGATTTCAAGCATATTTCAATTTTTTCTCTATTAGTAGAAGTTATCTTTTGGTGATACCTCTTTTTGATCTTTTAGTCCATCATATGTAACATCCTTCTGGATATTACTAACTAAATTTCACCTCTAGATCATATGTCTAGCTATTGGTTTGAAAGTTTTCAAATCTGTTTTGGTTTTTGCCCTACTAGTGGAAGTACTCTTTTGGTGATACCTGATTTATTTAGTTCATCATATATAACATCCTTCCAGATGTTCCCAAACCAAATTTCCCCTCTAGATCATATGTCTAGCTATTGGTATTACACATGGAAAGGTTTTTTTAGTACTTAGAGGGTCCACCAATGGACAATTATCTTGAGTTCAAAGAGCTCACTTGGAGGAGCTATGGAGACAATATTGGTCTTTGAATTATATCTCCATCACTTCAGTCTTGGTTTGTAGGGAGTAGATTGGCAACACCAACAAGTTCTAGCTCTAGTAGCATTGGTGGATCTCTTGGAGATGGTGCTACTATGAGTGGAGGTACCATTATGGGAGGTGGTATAGTATTGGGGTTTAACTCCATGGTTGAGTTCTTCTAATGCTTGAGCCAAAACTACCAAGGAGTGCGAGCTAACAAATTGAGGAGCTTGCAAGAGTTCCAGTAGAAGGTTGGAAGTAGCCTACATGAGGCATACACTCGCATGAGATGGCTGATCAGTTTTACTCATGGAGCTTTTGAGGCCCAAGCAGTCCAATTTTGGTATGGGATTCTGGACAATGAGTTATAACATAGAGTACATGATGTTATGTTGTTACAAGCTACTTCACCTACTTTGACAATAGTCTTTGGTTTGGCTAAGCATATTGAGCTCAACATGGTGGAGGAAAGAGTGGGTGACATCTAGATTTGGAAGGAAGATCTCATCCACAACTATTACTTCTTCTAGAGAGCGACAGAGTGCACCACGCCATGTTGGCTTCCAAGGACATGGTGGACAGCCTAGATCATATGGAGGGAGTGGAAGGCCTAGAGTAGCTAGACCCTTACTTGCATTTTCAGGTCAACAACAACCAATGAGTGGTGGTGTTGCTTGTTGGACTTGAGGTGGACCTCACCACAAGAGAGAGTGCACTTAGGGCAACGGACTTTATACCTCTAGTGCATCTCAACCGGCACAAAGATAATGTGACCATTGCCATAGATCTGGTCACACTAGTGATTGATGCTTTGACCTACACCTTGAGTTACGGAGTGGGAGGGGCTACTATGGCAGGTAGTAGAGTAGCTCTAGGTCATGGAGGATGAGGTAATGGAGAGGTGATAGAGGATCTACATATAGTAGGAATGCAATACCTACCTCTACTTTTGATATAGCCATAGCTACTTGGATTGAACAATTGGAGTAGAGATTGGGTAGGATGGCTATAGCTCAAAGGAGATTAGATTTGGGTGTTGAGACTTCCACTTCTTATGCTGGTGATAGAGATGTCTTGGACTTCATGTACAAAATAGTGCAGGTGGATGCATTTGCCATTGTGATGAGGAGTGTAGTACATGCTCTAGAGTATGTAGAGGAGCATCAATGGAGTTAGACCCATAGAGAGGAGAGGCTGGTAGATATGTCAAAATCCCCCAATCTTTTACACTCTCTTAGGCACTATAGATGACATCCATGGCTCCTAGACATCCTAATGCAAGTATGGTAGGTGGTGACGAGGTGCGCAATAGACTACCTACTAGCCAGCCACATGCTACTACACCAATTGAGTCTAGCTCAATGTTTGGAGCGGCTCAATTGATTATGCGCTTTGTGACAATAGGTATGATGTGGTTTATGTTTTTAGAGTAGAAGTGGTTAATAGTGGAGCTGAGTTGGCTGACAAGCATAGGATCTGCTCAACAACCAATGGTTTATGGTAGGCAACAACGGTTAGATTGGAGGAGTTACCAACTAGACCGACCTTTGAGCAAGTGCAATTTACACCTGGAGTTGTCCTATTGGATAACCAGAGGGGGTTTTTTTTTGTGGGACCTCCAAGGAAGGTCTATACACCACATAGGGTCTTACTAGACTTTGGTGCATAGCCCCTTATGTTGAGGAAGGTTGTAGTTTTTGGTCTAGAGTTACAAAAGACCAAAGTAGAGAGGTATATATTTCAGATCTAAACATCTCTAGGAAGTGGTTCTACAAAATATGTCACATGTGGAGAGCTCACTCTCTAGATTCATCTTGGTCATTTGATTGATAGCTCTATGGTGAGAGCTCAGGCCATTGCAACAATAGTTGAGTCATATGATGTGTTAGTTGGAGGAGCAATATTATACCTCATGGGTTTCAATTTTGGCTATTGTGAGGAGACAACCTCCTATTGACCAGGTTGGTAGTCAGGTGAGGGACGGATATGTTGCCTACTAACATGTTTCAATAGTGGTAGTCTTGGCTGTGACAACCCAGCAAATATCACTTTTGCGGTAATCAGGTAAGTACAGTTCGTTCCTGCAGAGATACGAGTCAGAATTGGTCAAATACAAAGCAAAGTAACAATTTAGTTCTTCTTGAGTTCTTCTTTAATCTCTCAGGTAGAAACCACACCTAGAAGAGAGTAACAAGCACTAACTTGCAGTCTTGTCACAAATTAAAACTCCTTAATCACAACTCTTTCAATTCTTTCCAAACAATCTTGATTGTGATGATTCAAGCTCTCTCAAAAATGGCACTTCACTGCAAAACAACTTCGCCTCAGAATTGTGTTCTACCCGTCCACTGAAGGCACAACTTCCTCGATTGAAATTGCTTCACATCAACCTTGCATTACACTCATAAATGCAGAATACTACCAACACTACAATTCCTCTCAAATCTGTCAAGGCATTGCTCCGATTGCACTTCACTCAAGATCAAACACACAAAATGAAGATCAAGGCTGTGGAATCCAACATCCAACAAGCACACTGACTTGCACTTCAAATTTCTCCAAACACTCACAAACACAAGTACAAAGCTGATACTCGGAATGAAGCTCAAGCGACGAGCATTGCTTCACAACACTTTGCTTTATCTATTCTTAGAAATAATGAGCATTGAACAACATAATACTATGAATGCCACTCTTAAATAGTGAATCAATCAACAGTTCTAACAACTATACCGTTGTACAACAACTTTTCTAACCTACAAATCCAAAATGACAATGCATCTCTTCATATCTGCCTCTTCATATCTCAAAACTATTACTACTCCGATCCGATGTTTACTTCTTCCTCGGCTTTCAAACCCAAACCCGAAGTAACTTTACTTCCTACTACTCTGTCCTTGGGTTTCATATCTTCTACTTCTTCTACCAGATCCAGTAATTCTCTTTCCTGATCTGAAATTGCACTAGTGGGTAATCTATCTAACTCTTCATCTCTCGACCCACTTTTCTCCAATGTCTCTAATAGTAACTCCGAAGACATTTATACTCCTATGTTATCTACTTTGGGTTTTGCTCTAACATCTTTCCAAAGCTTTTCTATCTCTATTTTCACTAAGTCTAATCTAATTGAAATGTTATCCTCTACCTCTAAAATATTTCTGTCTACACGAGTTCTAAGACTAATCAACAAGGCATTCATATTTGTATCCTTTGCTTGTCTTCGCCTTGTCTCTTGCACCAACAACTTCAACTCGTGCAGCCTCGTCTCTTCAATCCAAATGCTGGCCTCTATACTTAACATTGCATTCATTTGGAGGACTATCTCCTTCAATGGCTCCAATCTCGTCTTTCTCTCATGTTTGCGATCTGCAAGCCAATCCTCTCGGTACATCGCCAACTCCGCCTCAAACTCGGCTTTCACTGACTCCTTCTCCTTCTCCTTCTAGACAACTCTCTCCTCCTGATTATGAAGTAATTCTTGTAATCGGTCTTCTTCTCTATATCGTGCCGCCAACTCTCATTGCCAGAGTTGCTTCTTCTCCTTGACACTCTCTATCACCCTATCGAGCTCCTGATCCTTTGCAGCTACTCTCACCATAGCATGGATTACCTCTACTCTTGAATCAGCAAACTGCTACTTCAAGATCTCATACTCAACTACTTGTCTCTCCCTTGCTATGTCATTCTTCTTCACAAGATCCTCTCAATAATTTACTTCTCTCTTCAGGTCTTCAATTACCTGACTTCTCACTACTGCCTCCGCTCGCAGCACTTCTCTTTCCTCCTCACCTTGGGTTATACTCTTCTTCAACTCGAAGTTCTCTTCTTCTAATCTTGATAATACCTGCAAAACAGTATTCACCTCCAGACATTTTGACTGCATTTCCTTCTTCTTGTGCTCCAACTTCACTAGCAATGGGCACACGATCTCCCGCAGGTACTCCACTCCATCACTGGCAACTATTTCAACCTGCGGAGTGATCTCCCTTCTCCCTTCTTGTTTGCCCAATACTTGCCTTCGTCTCTGCAATCTTTGTATCGGAATCGACACCTCACTTCCCGAGCTTGCACTCACGTCTTCTTTTGCCTTACTCAGCCCCGCTTCACATTTTGTCCTACGTCTCAAGCAAACTCCTCTATGTACTGCTTTCTTCTTCTCTTTGGGCACAGTTACTTTGTCTTCCAACTATGTATTATCTTTGGCTTCAATGTCTGCCTGCACTTCTTCTTCTTCGTATTCTTCTTCTGCAGCCGTTGGTGCCGATGTCATTTCTCCTCCTTCACTATCGCTACTCGTATCTCCACTCTACAGCGTTAGCTCAAGCTCCTCCTTGTGTTCCGAGTCTTCAGTCTTAAGCTCGGCATCACCTTCCAAGTCTTCATCCTCCGACTCGATCACCACCATACCTTGCCTCGGGTTGCCTCTCTGTGTCTTCCAAGGTTTCTTCATGTCTTTGGCTTCACCCTGCCGACTTCTCTTCTTTGTATTCGGGGTACTCACTGCGACCTCCTCGTTCTTCCCTGTCTTTGTGTAGTAGTTGTTGGTGCTCCTGATTTGCAAGATGTATTGCTGCTCCTTGACATCGACCTCCTTTGCAAATCAGGATGAAAGTGCGACACCATCCGAGTTTGCTCCGCTGAGTTCAGCAAATTTAGCCCAAGGTAGAAATGCGCTGCAAATGGCACGATGTAGTGTGGAGGCAATTTATCCCACAAATTCCACACCATCTGCCTCATTCTCCCGTGGAAACACCTCGCCCAATTGATCGGTTCTCCTGCGAATAGCTTGTGAAAGAACACCGCTTGGTGTTTCATCACATAAGTGGTTCTCTCCGGCTTTAGGATGGCCATCAGTGCACTCACAATTCCTCTCTTCATAGGGTCTTTGTAGCTCTCAACTTTGTACCCATTCTTTTTCCGCTTTGACGAGAATGCATCTCTCACTTCTTGGGTTTCTTGAGCTATCTCTCCCTTCTCCAAGAACATGGCTCCCTGCTCCGAGCCTGCTTCCTTCCCGAGTACGAGTCTCCAATCCGACTCTATCCAGTGAGCCAAATTTCCTCTCTTCCCTTCTTCCTTGGGTGCATCGAGACACTTGCTCTCGATGATTTCTATCATGAAACTTGGAAAGCTCACATTCCAGTTCCATGCCAAGAAAGTGATCCAAAGTCGGCTCAAGACTTTGATCCTAGCAATCACATCTAACCTCCAAATCGCACGATTTCTCATTGCAAATTCAGAGTTCTTCTTTCCTCCTCCAATCTCTTCTGCCTTCTCACTATCTCTCAATTTCACTCTCGCGACTTCTCCCTTACGCACTAACACGTTTCCAACTCTATTTCCCTTCCCAAGATCACCTGCAAGATGACTTCTCAATGGCAAAGGAAAATTACTTGACATTTTGTCGTTGCGAGTTCAATTTTTATAGAGTTGCGCTTCTTCGTCGTTCTTCACTTCAAGTTTCTACCAAGAAATCACACCTCCTGCATGCACCTGTCACTGTCAATCAACCTTTGTGCGTATGGGCCACCGGTTTTGAACGGTCCCTTCTTGAATTTCTCGCCCCGACAAAAGGTTGTTAGACTGTCTTTGCCTCGGGGTTGAGCTCCCCCCAATAAGAAGACAATTTACTTCGGGTTGTATGCTGATAGGGCATTTCCAAGTACTTTGCCTTATGACCCGAAGTCACTTTACTTCGGGTTTCATCCCAAAGACTCTTTTCTTTGCCTTCTTCAGCCATACAGGCGCAATCCGACTTCTCTATACACTTCTTTATTTTGAAAAAAAACAAAAAATGTGGGCACCACATTGGCTCACTTCAATGTAGGACCATGGCGGCATCAATTTAAGCCTTCAATGGTTTTGTTACTTGGCTTGGTGAATTATTGGAGAAGAATGCTCATGTAGAGGATACTCTAGTGCTAGAAGAGATCACTCAGATTTGGAATACAAGTGAGATTGTTCCATCTACCTTGGACATTCTATTGTGTAGTTCATAGGAAGCATTGTAGCAGCATGCGGATCAATTGGTGCAATAGGCTTGGAGTTGAGCCTTTGTACCACCAGGAGAGCAATGTGAGGATGAGCTTCCGGAGTTGATTACCTTGACCTCTTTGGACACCACACTCATTGCTTGGTAGTATCCAATAGAGGATGTATATCTATTGGAGTTGTTTGGTGGGATTAGCAATAAACTAGCTACAATACTACATGTGGGTATACGAGTACTAAGGTACTTGTATGTGGAGAGGTGAGATTGCTAGGCAAGTCTATCTACATCATGTGGCACACTTGGCCTATTGGTGTCATGAGTTATTACCGATGTTAGCAATCAAGGGTTACCAAAAGACCCTACTAGCAAATATTTCCTTACTAAGACTGCAAGATCTAGAGAGATATGGTCCCATTCATTTGGTGATTTCTAGATGGCCATGTCAAGGACATATATGTGTTGGCTGAGGTTTTGGTCTTCAAGATTCCTATTCTGGTGTGTTTTGAGAGATGTTATGAATACTACAACATCTCTAAGTTCATCAGTCCATTTCTCCAACTTATATTTTGGAGAACATTCCTTTGATGGGTGGTTCTTACACCTAGGTAGTGGCAAGTACACATCAATCTATTCTTGGATGGGACCTGCCATGTATTTGGATGCAACCAAAGTGGGATCATGGACTCATTTTCTTTGTCTTTGGTGGACAAACCTCTTACTTAGAGAGGTTCTATATCTTATGATAGGATTTAGCAATTAGACTACCTCATTGTTGATGATATCTTGGATGTTGGCCATCAATGCCATGGCTATCAGGCCATGGTGGTAGTGGCTAATATGTCACCTATAGTAGTGGTGAATCTAGTTGGACAGCCCCAAGCCACTTTTCCCACACTTATGAGTTTCCTATGCTCCTATGCTTTTTGAGAAGGAGGTCTTGGACTTGTTTGGGACTCATAGTTATAATAGTTGGTGGAGCCTAATGTTGATTAGAGAGAGCGGTTGATGGGTTTTTCACCAGTATTACCATTGTTCTAGCACTATCAAAGGCATCCAAGCATCAAGTGTAAGGTCAAGCTATGGATCTGAACTATTTGACTTGGATTGTGAGGCTTGGCTTGGTAGAGCAGCATAAGATGCACTTGATAGGCATCACCACTCAAACAATTGTGAGCTCTATGCCTATCAAGATGATTTAAGCACATGTTAAGGGTGATAGACCAAGTGGATAGGGTATTCACTCGGTCTATCACCCTTAATATGTGCTTAAATGTGGGACACAACCAATAGCTACTAGGGAGAGTGGTCTACTTAGAGTCTATCTAGATGAGCGTGGTGTACTTGGATTACACATTGGTCTACTTGGGATGCAGTTAGAGGATGTATAGAGCTTGCAACCAAAGTGGAGTTTTTCACATGGAGGTTGGGACCTCTAGTGGTTGGGAGCATGATAAAAACTGCTCCCAATGGCCCAATGTAGCACCCAATTAGTACATCTTCCACTCCTACATAAGTTACACAAGATACTTGGGAGCTAGATTTGGGACCCAAGCTTATAGGAGGGAAAAGAAAGAGCGTACAAGGTTCTTGAGGAGCTACACAAGTTATTTTGTCCTAAGTATGAAGGATTTAGGTGCTCTAAAAGGACTTGGTATCCGGATTGAGCTAACTAGCAATACATCAATTTTTTGACATCCTTATCAATATAGTGATATGCAAAGAGAATTGATTCAAAGCCGGAGTAGAGACCATTTTGAGGTTGGTTTGGTGGAGATTTCACATGGAAAGTACATGCATCAACTAGAATGATGCTAGCCAAGAAGGATATGCATGGCAACTGCATAAATAGGCGGACATGTGGAGATTATTGTCCTATCAATTGATAGACTATGGCTGATTGGTATGTCATGTCTACACCAAAGGAGATCTTTGATGCAACTGGGCATCCAAAGGTCTTTAGTACATTGGATCTTCAAGTAGGATTTCATTAGCTGCCAATCAAGGAGGAGGATAAGTCCTAGATAGCATGTTGGGCTATTGATCTTCATGGCAAGGATGTATTAGATTAGTAAAAGTTTTTACCATTTGGGTTAAAGAACGCTCTTGTCAAGTTCTAAAGGGTCATAAACAAGATCCTAGCTAGATTGGATTTTGCTTGGATGACATTTTGGTCTATAACACTATTGTGGAGAAGCATGAGAGACATCTATTGGAGGTGTTTGAGAGATTGAGATCTAATGGACTCAAATAACATCATTGGAAGTGTAGATTCTTCCACAAGTATGTTGAGTATTTAGGTTACACTATCTACCCTAGAGGATTTGATGTTTAATAGACCAAGGTGGAGGCTATTGTATATATTTCTTGGCCTATGGATGTGAGCAAAGTGCAAGCATTCCTTGTATTGGTGAACTTCTATTGCCACTATTTTAGAGGATTTAGTGTCATTGCCAAGGCCTTGACAAAGCTAACCAAGCTTACACAAGAGTGGTGTTGGGGAGATGAGTAGGAGAGAGCTTTTGTAGAGCTCAAGGAGAGGTTGACATCTGCCTCTATTTTGAGGAGATAGTTCAAAGGATGACCATTTCAGGTTCACACTGATTGGAGTATGTTAGGGCTTGGAGTAGTGCTCACCCAATATGATGATAAGGAGAAGGAGTTTGTGGTGGTTTATGCTACTCACTCCAACAATTCAGCGGAAGCAAAGTACAATTCATATGACGGAGAGTGCTTGGCAACAATATGTGCAATAACACATTTTCAATGTTACCTATTGGGTAACCCCTTTACTCTCATCAGTAATCATCAGCCACTAAAGTGGTTGATAGAGTCCAACAATCTTTTAGGAAAGCTTGCACCATGGGCTCTAATTTTACAAGTATTGATTTCACGGTCATTCATAAACCTAAAGTGGTGAACCATGGTGCAGATAGGTTGAGTAGAAACCCTATGTCCTAGCCAACAAGATCAAATAGGAGCACATTGGCATAGTGAGATAGATAAGGAGATGGTGCCAAGTTAGCATGCATCTACCTTCCTTTGTATATTTGTTGAGACTTTGGTGGTATCTCTCTTAATGCATACAAGAGGAGTTATTGAGGTCACAAAGCTAGAGAGTGGAGATAGTGGTACAATTCAATGAGACATTCTTGATGATGTCTTAGTGATGGAATATCTTTACATTTGTGTTGTGGGTGGCACAATTGGTGCAAGGAGAGAGATAGTATCCTTCAACAAGCTAGATAGTTCAAATTGGAGTGCAGATACCTTCTTTGTGTATGGAAGGATGGTAGACCGCAAGTAGTCCCACTTCCATCTTAGAGACCATAGTTGTACATCTTGATCATGAGGAGCTAGGACATTTTAGATTAAAGCATACATATAGCTTACTCCAAAGTCATTATTGGTGGCACAATATGCATACTGATGTACAACAATTTGCTGCCAGATGTGTGGTTTGTGACCAAGTTAGAATATTATTTAATGCTTATAATGCTCAATTACACCCATTACCTATCATGGGGTTGGGTTACCATTGGACTTTGGACTTTGCTAGACTTTTGTGTTGCTATAGATACTAAGACATTAAGATACTATAGTTGTGGACATTAAGACTTTTATGTTGTTGGATGCTACTATAGTTGTGGACATTAAGATGCTACTATAGTTGTGGACTTTGTATGATAGTTGTCACATCATTTGTAGCATCACATCTAGATTGCTCAGATGTTGGAGTAGTAATTTTGGTAATTAGAGGTATTTTTGTAGTTACTCATAGACTACTTGTTGATGATCATATTTCATGTTCAAGGTATTGACTACATGGTAGGGCCCCCTATCATTTGCACCATTCACACCATTAGGTGTGCCATTGGCAAGACTATTAGGGTTGGAGACCTAAGTCAAGATCAAGGGGTATACTTTCAAATTGCAACTCCAAACAGCTCAATTCTTTGATGTTGAGCCTTTGAGTTCCTGGCTATGGTGCACAAAGGCAGGTGAGAATCACCTGGAGTGGCTAGAGTGGCTTGACTATAATTAATATCTAGTTGTTGGCAGATTGTTGAGTGATAGATCAAATACTAATCTGATTGAGTTTGATTCAAGTTGAGAACACAATGATTATTGTGGCACTTTAGTGTCCATAGATGACTTATGTGTGAGTTACACTTCTATAGTGTGTGATGTTGATAGTGATGTATATCATGTAGCAATGTATATACGCATGACAATATTTCTTAAGTTTTTCATTTTGAACTCTACAATTTGAGTGAGATTTTATGGATAAAATTCTATAATTTCTACCTAATGGTTGACTTTTTAAATTTTGATTTGATGACTTACTTCTTTTGAATTAGGTTCAAAATTTTTATCATAAATTAAATAAAAAATTGTATCAATGGATTTATCAATTCTAATATCAATCAATGAATCCAATCAATTATATTGCATATCATATGGAATCATGCAATTTAATAAGATATCAATTACACAATTCATAAATATCATCATTTAATTTTTATAGATAATTTACCTTTATTCACACCTATGGAAGTTATAGATTAAAATGAATATACTTTAGTTGCTGAAATTAATAGATATGGATCATCTAATACAATTAAGTCGGCACCTAATTATATTATATTGTATTATACCAAACTAATTGGTGCAATTAAGTCTTTTTGCTTAATTTAGACCTAAGTGTCAAAGTTAGTACATTGTTAATTATCATGATATTTGTAACACCAAATAGTTTGCTCAAATGCTAGAGTTTTTATCTTGGTAGTCATAGTCATGCAAATAGTAGTTTAGAGACTATTTAGTGGTGGCTAGATTTTGTGTTAGGCTATTTATCATACAATTAGAGCTACTATTAGTTACATCATATGCATTGTAAGTGTGGCCATGAAATGTGCCATTATAATACCATTAGCTAGACATATTATCTAAAGGTGGAAATTGGTTTGGTAATATCTAGAAGGACTTTATGTATGATAGCTAAGTATATCAAATAGAGATGTCACCAAAAGAGTGCTTCCACTAATATGATAGAGGTCAAAAATACCCTGAAAACTTCAAAGATAATTTTGGATCCGTAAATGGATGAATTAGGCCTTGAAAAATAGAAGAATTCTTCCCTTTTGGAATAAAATCATTGCCTTCTCTTGCTTGTTCATCTTGTCAAGAGCTTTCCAATGGTACCTCACCCATGCTATTCCAAGATTCCTACAAGAAGATTCCTTTTGATCAAACTTGTTTGACCAACAAGATAGGACAAGGATCAACATATCACTAATCCATGTATTTGATACAAGGATGGAGCTCCTCCCTTTGAGTGGATCTTCTTTGCTATATAATAAAGATAAGGTGCTCCTTTAGCCCATTGGAGTATTAAGATATGTTTAAGAGCCTTAGGTTTCTCTTGCATTTCTTCTCTTGTATTTCTTTTGGGAGTTCTCTTGTCCTTGGAACATTACAACGGTATCAAAGCAAGTGTTTTCATCCAAGAAAATGGATCACCTCTCTTGGAGGAACATGGGCTACTAAGATAATAATTTCAAGGGAAGAAAATGAAGTACAATTGATAGATTTGGGGTGTTTTAGAGAGAGAGGATGAGATGGAGACTCTTGGAGGACAATTTCATGCACCTTGCTTTCTATTCTTGAATCTCTTCCACATCAAGATTATGTACATCTCTATGAGCAAGTGAGAGCATATCCCTTTTACCATTTTGAAGTAGAGTTTATGGACATAATGATGAATTTGCCAAACCCAATGATTCTATCTATGGTGATAGAGGATAGAAAGTGTGATTTGACAATCTATGTTTTATTATTCTGCAATGGATATGAATATACCAAATCCTCTCTCTTTTAATACTAAAATAGAAATCCATTATATAATTAGACCAAAAGTGATGTTTAGGGATTTTTTAGGTAAAAATTTTGGTAAGGAAATATTATCAACAAATTATAGCCTTTGAGGTCCCAATGTAAATCCCAATTTTTTGTACCTTCTCTAAAGTGATCATATTAACCCTTTCTTGAAGTAGGAAGTTACAATTGAGTGGTTCTCGTGTGTATGAATCATGGAGCCCTAGTTGTAGGATCTAATGCAAGGAATGTAGGGGATGTTGAACGAGTTTCAGTAGATCAAGATGACAATGGAGGCATTGCAAAGTCAAATATGTACCTTTAGGAAAGACCAAGTAATGCAAGAAGAGGAATTATCCCAAAATGTAGTACCAACAGCCAAAGTACTTGGAGATTCACTCATGCCAATGACATTGATCTGGTCAACAATAAAACCACATTGTTACTATGGATGAAGAAGATATGCAACATTGAGTCTTATAAGGAACAAAGTTCCATAAGAGTAGTGGAAAATTGGATTTCAAAAATAAATCAATATTTTTTATTATTCACAACTAAAATCATTGAATATTCCACAAGTGTATTTGCATGTGGATACTTGACCAATAAAGCACTCACATGGTATGATGCTTGGGAGTGATCAATGTTGGTAGAAGGAAGAGAGATCACTTGGACAAAAATCCAAAAAGAGCCATTGAAATTTTTTCCAATATGTGGATTTTGTGTAGATGGCTTGAACCTAACTATGGAAGTTGAAGTAGAAGAACAACATACAACAATATGTGGAGGCATTACTCAAACTATAGCTTATAATAACCAATATGAGTCCAATAGAAACTCTTGACAATTTCAAATGAGGGTTTAAAGAGAAAATTCACCAAGAAGCAATGGTACAAAATGGTGCATTGCTTTTGAAGCCATTGCATGCACTCAAAGAATAGTAGGAGCACTTGGAGGAGATGAAGAGGTAATCCCAACTTAACACTATCAAGCTGAAACACCACACTTTGGTGGACCAATTCTTATGGGATTAGGCAAGATTTGATTCCAAGACTAAGGAGCACTACCACTCCAAGGAGAACAAGGACGGGTTGAAGAAAGGAGAGATGGATTAAAACAAGAAGAATGGACTCAGGTAGAACAATGATATTGTTACAATTGTGTTCAAGTTGGACACATAGCCATCAATTGTCATGCTTGTCTTCCTAGAGGCCTTTGGCCTCCATACTGTCAACCTTTGAACAACATGGAGAGACAAATTGAAGAGGATGCTAGAATAAAAAAAAACATTGGTAAATTTACCTTGTAGCCTTATTGGCTTAATGGAGAAGAGTAAAAGCGGAGGGAGAAAGAGGGTAAGTGCACAAAGGTTGAAGAAAACAAACACATAATTGATTGTTGTAAATAGAGTCCTAAAAGGCAATTAGGTGAGAGTATTGATAGACCTTGGAATAATAAAAAATTTCTTGTCTTGCTTTATTGAATAAGGTTGGAGATAGAACTAGAGAGGATGAGAATGAAGAAGTAGAGTTATCTAATGGTCAAACAAAGAGGATTGAGTCATTATCTAAAAATATAACACTCTTTGTAAGAGGGTATCAAGAAGAAATTGAGTGGAAAATGATATAGTTAGCTCATTATGATATGATCTTAGGTATACCATGGATAGAACGCTACAACCTTATGGTCAATTGGAGAAAGAAAGTAGTGAGAACTAACTAACTGAAGATCATTCGGGATAAAGAAAGATCACAAAGGCAAGAATTGCCTCTCTGTGTCATATGTACAACAACTATCATTAAGACAAATAGATGTTTCATGGATCTCATAAGAGAAGTATTGAGTTCTCAACTTCATGGATAAATTAATGAGAATTTGAAAGATATGGTCAATGAGTTTCAAGATGTCTTTCTTTATGATTTACCCTCAAGATTACTACCAAAAAGGAGAGTAGATCATAATCTCAAAATAGTTTTGGGGAAGACACCTCCTTGTAAGACCCCATATCAAATATCACCTCATGAGTTGGAGGAGTATAAGGCTCAAATCAAGGATATGCTACATAAAGGTTTATCCAACCTAGCATATCACCATATGGAACTCTTGTCTTGTTTGTGAAGAAGAAGGATAGTATAATACACATGTGCATTGATTATCATGGCCTAAATCAAAAAATGAGGAAGAGAAAATACCCTGCATGGATGACCTAGTTGATCAACTCAATGGGACAAAAAATTTCACCAAACTTGATCTATGAAGCAAATACCAACCAAATCAGGATCAAGGAGGAAGACATACAAAAAATTTCCTTTCAAACAAGGTATGGTCACTTTGAGTATGTTGAAAACACCTTACCAATTTTGGAAGCCTAAAGGAATGAACTAGGCCTTGAAAATGGACAGATTCCCTCACCTCTAATGGAAAAGGTTTGCCTTCTTCCCCCACAATTTTTCTTGTTGAGAGCTTTCAAATGGTACTTCATCCATGCAATTTTTAGTTTCATATAGAAAGATTCTCTTAGTATTCCCTTTGGCCAAACTTGTTTGACCAGCCAGATAAGACAAGGACCAACATGTCACCCATCTATACAACTAATCTAAGGATAGGAGCTTGCTAACATGTCATTAATCTATGTATCTGATCTAAGGGTGGAGCTTCCTTTGAGAGAATCCTCTTTGTTCTATAATAAAGATAAGGTACTCCTTTGGAGCATCCAAGTATTTGAGTGTTGAAGTTTTGTGTTTTTTTCTCTTGTGTTTCTCTTGGAAGTTCTTATGCCTCAAAATATTATAATGGTAACAGAGTAGGTGCTTTAATCCAAGAGAATGGATCATCTCTCTTGGAGGAACACCAACTGCATAAACTAAGTAATTTTGAGGGGAGAAAATATAGTGCAAGTGAGAAACTAGGGGTGCTTTGGAGCGTGGATGAGGTGGAAGTGCATGGAAGATAATTTCTTGCACTTTGATTTTTAATATTTGAACCTAATCCATATCAAGATTATGTATATCTAGTGTGAGCAAGTGAGAGTATATCTAGTTTATCATTTTGGAGTAGAGTTCATGGACATAGTGATAAATTCACCAAACCCAGTGATTCTACCTATGGTGATATATGTTAGAGAGTAGGATTTGAAAATATAGATTTTGATATGATGTAATGGATTTGAATATATCAAATCCTCTCCCTTTCAACACTCAAGTAGAAATATGTTATGTGGTTAGACCAAAAGTGATATTTAGGGATTTCATAGTCCACAATTTTGGTGAGGAATATTATCAACAAGTGATAGCCTTTGAGGTCCTAATGGTAGTCCTAATAGTCTATGTTCCCTCCAAAATGATCATATTAACCCATGATTAGAGTAGGAAGTAGCAATTGAGTGTTTGCCATGTGTATTAATCATGGAGCCAAAGTTGGAGGATGATGCAAGGAATGCATAGGATGTTGAACAAGTTTTGAGAGATCAAGATAACAATGGAGGCATTGTAAAGTCAAGTATAAACCTTAAGGAAAGATTAGGTAATGCAAGAAGAGGAACCATCCCAAAACCTAATACCAATGACCAGAGTACCTAAAGAACTAGTTATTCATGCTGATAACACCAATCTTGGTCAACAATGAAGCCATATTGTTACTACAAATGAATAAAATGTGCAACATCAAGCCTTACAATGGACAATAGTCCATGGGAGGAATGGAAAATTGGATTTCAAGAATGAATAAATATCTTCAATTATTCACAATTGAGATCATTGATCATTTTGTAGGTGTGTTTGCATGTAGGTACTTGACCAATAAATCTCTCACATGGTACAATGCTTAGGAATGATCATTGCTAACAAAAAGAAGAGAAATCACTTGGATTGCAATGCAGGAAGGGCTACTTAAGAAGTTCCAATCTATGGATTTTGTGTAGATGGATTGAACCTGACTTTAGGGATTGGAACAAAAGAACAATATATAAGAGTACATGGAGCATTTCTTGATCTATAGGTCATGATAACCGTTATGAGTCTAGTAGAAGCTCTAGAAAATTCAGAATGAAGTTAAAAGAGCAAATTTGCTAAGAGGTAATGATACAAAATCCTTGCAATATGTTTGAAGCCATTTCTTTTATAGTAGGGGTGTTTGAAGGAGGTGAAAAAGTAGTAATGATGCAGCACTATTGTGTTGAGACACTCCTTTTGGTGGACCAGTTACTATGGAATTGTGCAACATTTGGTCTCAAGATTGAGGAGCATGATTGTTCCAACAAGAATGAAGAGGATTCAAAGAAAGGAGAGATGGATTCCCACAAGGAGAAGGGGCTCAAGTAGAACAACAATATTGTTACAATTGCAACCAATATGGGCACATAGCCATCAATTGTTCTGTTCATCTTCCTAGAGGCCCTTGGCCTCCATATAGGTGCCTTTGAACAACATAAAGAGATAGATTGAAGAGGAGGATGTTGAAATCATATTACAAAATAAAGATCACTTTTAAATGTACCTTGTGGCCTTATTGGCTCAATGAGAAGAGTAAAAGTAAGAAGAGGAAGAAAACAAGTGTGCAAAGGTTAAAGAAGACAAACATCCAATGGATTGTTTTAAATGGAGTTCTAGAAGGCAATCAATTGAAAGTATTAATAGACCTTGGAGCAATAGAGAATTTCTTATTTTGCTTTGTTGCAATCAGGTTGGGGATGGAACAAAAGAAGGATGAGAATGAAGAAGTAGAGTTACCTAATGGTCAAACACAAAGAATATTTGAATTAAAGAAAAAGAATTAAGAAGAATTAAGTCAATATTTAGAAAGGTAGCACTCTTTATAGGAGAGTATCAACAATAAATTGAATGGTACAATTAGCTCATTATGATATGATCTCAAGGATAGCATGGATAGAGCAAATAATAAAGATCAATTTGAAAAAGAAAGTAATGAGAACTAGCCTATTGAAGATCATTTGGGTTAAAGAAAAAACACAAAGGCAAGAATTACTTCTCTTCATCATAAAGACAATAATTATTAATAAAATATATAGGTGTTTCATGGGTCTAATAAGAGAAGTCTAGAGTGCACAACTTGATAGACAAATTCATGAGAATTTGGAAAATATGGTCAATGAGTTTCAAGATGTCTTTTTGGATGATTTACTCTCAAGATTATTACCAAAAAGGATAGTAGATCATAAAATCAAAATCCTTTTGGTGAAGATACCACCTTGTAAGTCCCCATATTGAATATAACCTCATGAGTTGGAGGAGTGTAAGGCTGAATCAAGGATGTACTACATAAAGGGTTTATCCAACCTAGCATATCACTATATGGGGCTCTTGTCTTGTTTGTGAAGAAAAAGGATGGTACAATGCACATGTGCATTGACTATTGAGGCCTAAATCAACAAATAGGGAAGAACAAATATCCATTATCATGCATGGATGACCTATTTGATCAACTCTGTGGGGAAAACACTTCACTAAATTTGATTGGAGGATAGATTACTACCAAATCAAGATTGCAGAGGAAGACATATACAAAATTGCCTTTCAAACAAGGTATGGTCACTTTGAGTACCTAGTGATGTCGTTTGGCCTCACTCACGCACAAGCCACTTTTATAAGTTTGAGGAATAATATATTTTTATCTATACTTGGATAAATTTGTTATCATTTTCTTAGATGATATCTTAGTCTACAATAGAAAAATGACAAAGCACAAGAAACATCTATGAGAAGTCCTCCAAATTGAGACAAAATCAATTGTATGCCAAAATCTCAAAGTGCAAGTAGACTATTTAAGGTATAGAGTAAATGTTGAAGGTATCCAAAGTGTTAATAGATAAAATAGAGATCATTAAAACATGGGATGCTCTAGATAAGTAAACTTAACTCAAGAGTTTCTTGGGATTGACATGGTTCTATCATTGATTTGTCAAAGATTTCTTCCATATCACACAACCTCTAATGGCATTACTTGGCAATGGGAAGAAGTGGATGTGTGGAACCACACCAATATTGGCTTTTCAAGGATTGAAAGATGCATTACTACATGCACTAATCTTGAAATGGTATGACCTAAAGTATCCAATCAAGTTGGCTATAGAATCATAAGGTATTGCAATAGGAGCAACCCTACAACAAGAATAGAATGACGGATGGTACCCTATTGCATATTTCTCTCAAAAGCTATTACCAACAAAATGCAACTATCACACCACCAAACAAGAAGTTTTGGCCATTTTTCTTGCAACCAAGCATTGTAAGCACTATCTTGGCAAGAAAGCATTTGTGGTGGAGATAAACCACAAACCGGTTTGTGGTCTATCTCTAAGATATAGTCTAGTCTACCTCAAGATATAAAAAGATGTATCTTGTTGACAAATTTGATGGGCAAAGTGGAAACAATGGTTCAACATGATGATCACATATGCAGAAGGCAAGAAGCAACTTGTAAATGCATTCACCCAAATGCCTATGGCAAACAATCTAGTGGTAGAGGTCAAGATGAACCCTGAATTCTAGCCAAGGATTCTTGCTACTACAAAAATTGACCTATAGATTGTAGGAGCTCAATCATCCAAAGGCATAATGCGTAACCAAGGAATCACCTTTCATGATAGCAAGTTATGGATCTTGGATGCCATAGACATAAGAACCACCATCCTAGAAAAATGTCATGATTCTGCCATTGTACATCATATTGGAGTGAACAAGACTTTAGATGTAGTCAAACACCATTACTATTGGCCCAAGATGAGCAAAATGTGATAGTATGCTTGAAGCTACCTACTTTATCAACAAAATAAAACTATTAATCAAGCTCCTATAGGACTCCTTCAGCCCTTCCTTACTCCTACAGAACATTGGGAACAAGTAAGTATGGATCCAGTTTGTGAACTTCCCAAGACCACCTTAGTGTTTGACTCCATCATAATCTTTGTAGACCAACTTTGGAAAATGATCATGTGTATCCTATGACCAAGGATATGACTGCTCCACAATCAGCTCAATTGTACTTAGCTATAGTCTTTTCTCACCATGGCCTATCTTGAGTGCTCATCACCAATAGAGGCACTCAATTTACTAGTTTGTTTTGGAGAGCACTCTTTGACATCTTCAAAACCAAACTAGCAATGTCCATGGCTTACCATCCACAAATTGATAGTAAATAGAGTGGGCTAATTGCACTATTAAGGACATGCTCTAGGGTTTCACCTTAGATGTGCAAGAGAGTTGGGATACCTCTCTTGCACATCAGTGGAATTTCCATTGGTGGAATTTGCCTATAAAAATTTAGTAAATGTATCCACATAGGTCACACTATTCTTCCTCATGTATGGAGAGCATCCTTTTACAACTTCAAGCTTGATCAAGATCCACTTGGTGACTACCAAGGTTGACATTGTCAACATTTTTGTTTCTAGAATCCAACATTGCATGGAGAACGCCAAGCACATGTTGTAGATCATCCAAAATCAATAGAAATAGTATGAAGATATATATTGTTTGCACATGGAGTTCAATGTTGGAGATCAAGTTTGACTGTCCACAACCAACCTTGCATTAATTAGCCCTTGTAAGCTCAAATCTTGTTTAATTGGGCCTTTTCCTATCCTTTGTCAAATTGGCATAATGGCCTATCACCTAAGCTATTGCCACACATGAAGATCTATATAGTGTTCCATGTTTCCTTACTACACAAATAATCACCCTAACCACTCCACTTTCCTTCTATACAAGAAGTTAGACCTTGTCAAACACTCATTGATGGCACAAAGGAATATGAAGTTGAGCACATTCTCCAAGCTTACCTTCTCCTCCCTCCCCCAATCCCCACCTATTTGTCTTCTTGAGAGCTTTCGAACATTACCTCACCCATATGATTTTGAGTTTCCTACAAGAAGATTCCTTTTGGTCAAACTTGTTTCACCAACCAAATAAGACAAGGACCAACATGTCACCCATCCATGCAACTAATGTAAGGGTAGAGCTTGCTAACATATCACCAATCCATGTATCTGATCCAAGGATGAAGCTTCCTTTGAGTAGATCCTCTTTGCTATATATTAAATGCCATTATTATTGATAGAAGTGTCACCAAAAGAGAACTTCCACTAATAAGGTAGGAGCCAAAAATACCTTACCAATTTTGGATGCCTAAATAGATGAATTAGGCCTCAAGAATAGAAATATTTCCTCCCCTTGAAGGCTTGCCTTTTCCTCTCCACAATTTTTCTTTTTGAGAGCTTTCCAATTGTACCTCATGCATGCAATTTTGAGCTTCCTAAAAGAATATTCTCTAAAGATTCCCTTTAGTCAAACTTATTTGACTAACCAAATAGGACAAAGACTGACATATCACTCATCCATGCAACTAATCTAAGGCTGGAGCTTGTTGATATATCACCATCTATGTATTTGATCCAAGAGTGGAGCTTCCTTTGAGGGAGTCCTCTTTGCCATATAATAATGACAAGGTGTTGCTTTGGGACATCAAAGTATTGAGTGTTGAAGCTTTGTGTTTCTTCTCTTGTGTTTCTCTTGGGTGTTCTCTTGTCTTTGGAATATTGCATAGACATAAGAACTACTATCCTAATGGAATGTCATGATTTCATCATTGTAGGTCATGTTGGAGTGCACAAGACCTTAGATGCAATCAAATGCTATTAATATTGGCCCAAGATGAGCAACAATGTGTTGGAATATGTCCAAAGCTGACTAGGCTAACAACAAAATAAAGCTTCTAATTAGGCGCTCATAGGACTACTTCAACCCTTCCCTATTCCTACACGACATTGGAAATAGGTCAGCACGGATCTGGTTTGTCAATTGCCCAAGACCACCTTAGGGTTTGACTCCATTGTATTCTTTATAGACCAACTCAAAAAAATGATTCATTTGTGTCCAATGATCAAGGACATGACTGCTCCACAATTATGACAACATATATTCAAATTTTTGATATATTCATCTTCAAAACCAAATTGGCATGTCTATGGTATACCATTCACAAATTGATGGACAAACGAAGTAGGCTAATTGCACTTTTGAGGACATACTCTTGGGCTTTACCTTAGAGGAGCAAGAAGTGTTGGACATCCTACTTCCATTGGTACAATTTTTTGACAAAAATTTAATGAATGCATTTATATAGGTCACACTATTATTTCTCATGTATAGAGAGCACCTTTTCACACCTTCAAGCTTGGTAAAGATCCGCCCAATGACTACAAAAGTTGACATTGTCAACACTTTTGTTTCTAAAATCCAACAAGGTGTGGAGAATCCCAAGCACATGTTGTAGATTGCCCAAAATTTACAGAAAAAATATGCAAATGCACATCAAAGATACATGGAGTTCAATGTTGGAGATCAAATCTGGTTGTCCACAACCAACTTTGTGTTAGTTTGGCCCTTGTAAGCTCAAACCTCATTTTATTTGGCCTCTTCTCATCCTCCATCAAATTGGCATAGTGCATATAACCTCAAGCTACCACCACACATGAAGATCCATCTAATGTTCCCTGTTTCCTTACTATGCAGATATGCATCCCAACCACCCCACTTTCCTTCCATACAATAAGTTAGACCTTATCTAGCACTCATTGATGGAAAGGAGGAATATGAAGACAAATGCATTCTCTAGAAATGCATTTGTGGTACCAACCACCTGCATGTGGAAGATCTCATACATTAGACATGGTACCCATTGTATGAGGAAACATAAGAGCCAATAGCTGACTTGACCAATGCATTGGTATAAGTGCAATATTTTGAGCAACAACTTCACAAAAAAGATGTATCTCAAAAAGGGAGAGGTTTGTAATACCATATCTAAATGTTATCATATTATCTAAAGATGAAAATTATCTAAAGATGAAAATAGGCTTGGTAATATAAAGAAGGATTTTATATATGAGGTTCAAGTAGACTAGATAGAGGTATCACTAAAAGAGTACTTTCACTAATAAGGCAGAGGTGAGAACACCTTGAAAACTTTAGAGCTAATTTTGGATGCCTAAACAAATGAATTAGACCTTGAAAAATAGAAGAATCCCTATCCTTTATGGAATAAGGGCATTTATTTCTTCCTTCTCTTGTTCATCTTATTGTGAGATTTCTAATGGTACCTCACTCATGCTATTTTGAGCTTTGTATAAGATTCTCCAAATATTCCTTTTGGTCAAACATGTTTGACAAAATAGATATGACAAGGATTGACATGTCACCAATCTATGTAACTAATCCAAAAGTGAAGCTTGTTGACATGTTTCCTATCCATATATCTAATCCAAGGTGGAGATCTATTTGGGTGGATCTTCTTTGCTAGATAATGAAAACAAGGTGCTCCTTTGGAGCATCAAAGTATTAAGGGATGAAGCCTTGTATTTCTCTTGTGTGTCTCTTTTGAATTCTCTTGTCCTTGGAACATTACAACCACTTGGGATTCTTGGTCATACCAAGGGGAATACCTTTGAAGTGTAGCTCCAAAGAGCTTAATTTTTTGATGTTGAAACTTTGAGTTCAAGGTTATGGTGGATAGAGACCACTAAAGTCTCATGAGTCTCATAGCTAGAGTGAGTGTGGCTTGATAATGTAAGCAAAGTCATTATTGGCAATATATTGAGTTGAGAGTTGAGTTTCTTATATGAGTTGAGAGTGTGATTGACCAATTACACCAAAGAAGTGAGTCAAGAGGAAATCAAGTATAAGAAGTATAAGAATTATAAGAAATCAAGTATAAGTATAAGAATTATAGGAAATCAAGTATAAGTATAAGAATTATAGGAAATCAAGTATAAGAAGTGTGGGTATTAATGGTTATTTCAAGCTTAGGAAATTGTTGGTAACTTTGATAGTTGGGCTTGCTTTCTTTGAAAGTGAAGGTGTGCAGAATTGTAGAAGGATTTTGTCATGGATTTAATAATTTTTTGACCAAGCATGGAAGCATTGCCAAAATTTCCAGATTTGCAAAAATAGGTGTTCAATTTCTTGGATCAAGATGTAAATTTGAGTGCAAGAAGGTGAAATTGAAGAGTGGGGGCTGCAAATTGAACCATGGTGTAAAATGGAGTTGGATCTAAGAACCTATCCACTTGAATTAGTTTGGAGTTCACATTCCTTAAATTGAGGAGATTAGTTGGATTTAAAGGTCTAGATTTGGTAGAAGAGTTAGATATCTATCATATTAATAGAAGATTGACTTGATTTGGAGGTTGCATGAGTTAAAATTGGATTTGGTTGAGTAGACCGGACCTAGAGAGGCTCTTTGGAGGTTTAAGGTTTTACAATTGCATAGCTTCAATTGTGGGCCAAGCCCAACTTCTAAAATTTTCTTCAAGGGCAACACTCTTGAACCTTACAAGGAGTGACTTCTCCTTGATTCTCACTCATTGACATGACAACAAGATACAAGTTGGGAGTGATATGCCCCCCAAACTCCCTACCAACAAATGGATCACATACCACGTTCACATGTTCTACCAAAGATTGATGGATTCATATATAAACCTATGTAGCTTTGTCTAAGAGAAGATAGTTGATCTCACCCTTGGTGATTTTGTGTAGGAGTAGTAGATACTCATATTATATCAAATGCCAAATTGTAGTAGAGTCAATGCAGTTTGGATTTGTGAGATAGAGAATTATCATTTAGATTTTTTTATGATTGGACCTCCTCTCCATTCTCTACTTCTTATTTATGCACCATAATTTGTATGAGGTGCCCTAATATTTAGAGCATTGGTGCTATGGTGTGTTCCCAATAGTGAGGCTAGAGTGATGACCAATTAGACTATCTATATTTCTCTCCAATGAAGTAAAAAGTGATGACTAGTAGACTATAAGAGTGTGTGTTATGACAGAAGGTTATAGGTCACTCTATCTCTTAATGTAATTATCACAATGAGAGATATAATAGTGGATGTTTTTTGGTTGTTGGTAACACTTGTGGTTATAATTATGGTTTGGTATACATTTCACAACCATCTTTAGAGATTCCAAAGGAGATTTTGCTACAATATATAGTAGTTTTATACAAAGTGGCACTCCATACCAACCCGTATCTTAGGTCCCAATGAGGGAGGAGATTGATTACAATTTAGAGTTTGAGAAGGAAGTTGATTCAATTGAGAGTACATATTGTGTATCCACACCATTGTTGTGGAATATGGATGAGATTTATGTGGCTTCCAAAGGCCCCATGCATTACTTTGGTACATTAGGTACCATTGCGTTGGATGATTTCATCCAAGAGTTTGATAGTGTTAAGCGTGTAGTCCAATTGTTTCTAAAATGCTCTATCACAAGAATATTGAAGAGTTAGTACAATACAAATCTTCTATAGGAGTGTAGAAGTACAAATATAGGACAGATCTTCCTCTTATGGAGTTTTATCATGGGAGCAAGCAAAAACACAATTCTTGTTAGGACCAATTTCTTTGTGAATATAAATGCAAATGAGATGTGCTTTCTCTTGTTGGAAATTTCTTCTCAAGTTTCTTTCCATAAAACACAAAGATAATAGAAAAAGCATCTCTAGACAAGAATTTACATCCACCTAAAGTTTGGGACAAGTGTGTCTTATGTGAGTTACGAGCAAGTTGTGAGAGCCATAGTTGTAGGACCTAGGTGCATGGGACTTGTGGGATGGCTAAGGGACTTATAAGAATGGCTCCTACAAGCATGATTTTTGTGGGACCTACATGAAGGCCATAGGACTAAATGAATGGCTCTTATAGGAAGTTGCAAAGATGGATCTCACTTGTGGAACTAAGTGAGGTGATGTGTATCAATTAGTACTAGATAGTTCAGGGTTTAGATATGGGATCAATTAAGATCACACATATTAAAAAGATAAGGGATTCTAAGTGCAATTGAATATATATTTGTAAAGTAAACAATCAATGGTTGACTTTGATAATTCTTGAATAAATGAAATCTTGTGTAGTTATGGATAAAGGTAGACAATGGATGAACCACATAAAATTGGTGTAATTCTTATGCATGGTATTCTTGAACAGATTGATGAATATTTTTTCTTCATAGAATAGTAGATTTATATTCATACTGTTCTTTCTCTCAATTCTAATTTGAATTCTTTTCTCCCAATAAGTGGTATTACATCATTGGGCTTTGGAGAGAGAAAGTAAAATGATGGTACAAGATGAGAAAGAAAAAATAGACAACTTCAATGGCAAGGATTTTGGATTTTAGACGATGCAAATTGAAGATTATTTCTATCAAAAGAAGCTATATCTACCTCTTGAGGTAGAAAAGCTAGAAACTATGGAAGAAGTTGAGTGGAAGCTTCTAGATTGATTGACAAGCCTTGGGTGTGGTTAGATTGATATTGGCAAGAAATATTATGTTTAACATTATTCATGAGAAGACCACTCACGAGTTGATTAAAGCACTATTGAATATGTTTGAGAAACCTTCAGCCTCAAACAAGGTACTCTTGATTTGCCAATTGGTAAACACAAGCATGAAAGAAGTAGTATCAATTCAAGACCACAAGAATGATTTCAAGACTAGAATCTATGAAGGTCAACTTTGATGATGAAGTTCAAGCATTGCTATTATTATCATCATTACTTGATAGTTGTGAAGCAACAATAACAACAATAAGTAGCTCCTTAGGATCAAATGATCTCAAGTTTGAGAGTATACAAGACTTGATTCTCAATGAAGACATTTGTAGACAATTTTTTTTAGATTCATCAAGTACAGTACTATTTGCTAGAAGCAAAGGTAAAAGACCTCAACAAGGTCAAAATAAATAAATAAAAGTAGATCAAAATCAAGTAAGAGAAGTGATTCAACTAGCTACAAGGAAGTATGTAAAGAAATTTTTTGTTGGAATTGCAATAAGCATGGTCACTTTAGGTATCAATGTAAAAGTTTGAAGGAAGAAAACTCAATGAACATATCAACAAAACAAGAGGATGCAATTTTTGCTATGTAAATTGTCCCATATAATCTTGGTGATAGATGTGGTTGCATCATTTCACTTTGCCTCATGTAAAGAGTTAATGGACAATGTTTGTTGCAAGAAACCTTTGCAAAGTTCATCTTCTTGATGACAAATCTTTGTTATCAAAGGAAAATGCAATGTGAATTTAAAGACCTCTCAAAGGTTGATATGGATATTGAGAACTGTCAAATATTTCCCTAGACTAAGAGGAATTTGATTTCCATAGGTGAATTGGATGAGGAAGGATATCAAACATCCTTTGAAAGTGGGTAGTGGAGCATTACTTGGGGAAACTTGATTTTGGCACAAGGACAAAAGGTTGGAACCCTATATGTTTCGGTAAGATCAGGCCATTTGATGAGAGTTGCTAATGCAATCTATCCTTTGATCTTATGGTACCAAAGACTTGGTCATATGAGTGAGAAGGGAATGAAGCAATTAGCTACCAATGGCAAGATCTTGGAGTTGAAAAGTATTCAACTTGGCTTTTGCAAACCATGTATTTTGAGAAAGCAAGCAATTTACTTTCACTAAGGCTAAAAGAGCACCAAGAGAGGGAAAGTGTAATGTTCCTAGGACAAGATAACCACCAATATAATACAAGATAAGAAACAAAAGGCTTCATCCCTCAATACTCCAATACCCCAAAGAGCACCTTGTCTTTACTATATACCAAAGAAGATCCACTCAAAAGGAGCTCAATCCTTGGATCAAATATATAGATTGGTGAATGTCAGCAAGCTTCACTCTTAGATTAGTTTCATGGATTGGTTACCATCAATCCTTGTCTTGTTGGGTTGGTCAATCAAGAGAATCTTTGGAGAATCTTCCATAATCTTCAAAGCACTACATAAGCTTAGAACAACATGGGTGAGGGTTTGTTAGAAAGCTATTGATGAGATAAATAAAGGGAGAAATCAACACCTTTTTCTCCAAGGAGGAGAGGAATCTTTTATTTTTGGGGTCTAATTCATCTGTTTAGGCCTTTGAAATTGGCAATAAGGGTGTTTTTGACCTATGTCTTATATTAATAAGGCAAAGGCCTTATTAATATTAGACCTCTTGAAGGTATTCTTTTGGTGACACTCTATCTGATCTACTTAGATCATCATATATAACATCTCTCTAGATATGACCAAGCCAATTTACACCTCTTAATAATATGTCTAGCTAATGGTATTACAAACCTCTCTCCTTTTAAGATGCAATATCTTCATTACAAAGTTGTTGCTCAAAAGATTGTACCAACATTGGAGCATGGGTGAAGTTAGTTGTTGGCTCCCATGTTGCTCCATACAATGGATACCCTTCCCAATGTAAGAGATATTCCACATGTAGATGGTGGGTACAAAAAATATGTTAAATGCAAAATGCATTCAACTTTGTATTCCTCCATGCCATCAATAAGTGTTGGACAAGGTCTAACTTCTTGTATAAAAGAAAAGTGGAGTGGTTGGGATGCACATCTGCATAGTAAGGAAACATGGAACACTTGATGGACCTTTCATGTATTATGATAGCTTGAGGTAAATAAGCCATTATGCCAATTTGATGGAGGATAGGAAAAGACCAAATAAAACAAGGTTTGAGCTTAAGAGAGCAAAACAATGTGAGGTTGGTTGTGTCAAGCTAGACTTAATCCCCAATGCTGAATCTATGTGTCTATGATGTGCATTTGGATATTTTTTTTGTCAATTTGAGCAATCTACAAATTGTGCTTGGCGTTCTCCACACCTTATTGGATTTTAGAAATAAAAGTGTTGACAATGTTAACTTTTGTAGCCATTGGATAGATCTTTACCAAGCTTGAAGGTATAAAAGGGTGCTCTCTATACATGAGGAAAGATGGTGTGACTTGTATAGATGCATTCAATAAATTGTTATAAGCAAATTCCACCAATGTAAGTAAGGTGTCTCACCTTTCTTGCTCTTCTAAGAGTAAGCCCTAGATTATATTCTCAATAGTGCAATTAGCCCATTCTTTTTGTCCATTGGTTTATAGATGGTATGCCATGGACATGGCAAGTTTAGTTTTGAAAATGCCAAAGAGTGTTTTCCAAAACAAACTAGTAAATTGAATGCCTTGATTGGTGATAAGCACTTGAGAGAGACCCTGGTGAGAAAAGACAACAATTAAGTACAATTGAGCTAATTGTGGAGCAATCACATCCTTAGTTGTATTCATACATGAATCATTTTGTTAAGTTGGTCTACAAAGACTATAATGGAGTCAAACCCTAAGGTGGTCTTGGTAACTTTACAAACCAGATCCATATTGATGTGCTCCCAATGTTGTGTAGAAGTAAGGAGGGGTTAAATGAGTCATATAGGAGCCTGATTAGAGGCTTTCTTTGGTTGAAGATGCCAAAGAATGTTTTCCAAAAAAAACTAGTGAAGTGAGTGCCTCAATCAATGATGAGCACTTGAGATAAGTTATGGTGAGAAAAGACTATAACTAAGTACAATTGAGCTAATTGTGGAGTAAACACATCCTTGGTCATATGACACACATGAATCATTTTTTTGAGTTGGTCTATAGAGATTACAATGGAGTTAAACCCTAAGATGATCGTGGGAACTTCATAAACCAGATCCATTTTGATGTGCTCCCAATGTTATGTAGGATTAGGGAAAGGTTGAAGGGAGCCTGATTAGAGGCTTTCTTTTGTTGATAGAGTAGGCAGCTTTGAATATACTCCATCATATTGTTGCTTACTTAGGCCAATAGTAATGGTGTTTAACTACATCTAAGCTCTTGTCCACTCCTATGTAACTTGCAATGGTAGAATCATGATATTCCACCAGGATGGTGGTTTTTATGTCTGGCGTATTGGGATCCATAACTTACAACTACAAAAGATGAGTCTTTGGGTACTAGTTATGCCTTTGGATGATTGAGTTCCTTCAATTTGTGGGTCAGTCTTTGTAGCAATTAGAATCCTTGGCCAGAATTGTAGGTTCATCTTGAACTCTACCACCAGATTGTTCACCATAAGCATTAAGGTGAATGCATCTGCAAGTTGCTTAGCTTTCTTGTATGTGATCTTCATGTTGAATGTTGTCTCCACTCTACCTAATGAATTTTTCAATGAGATAGATTTTTTGTGTCTTGAGGTAGATTATAGGTTTGTGGTTTATCTCTATTGCAAATGCTTTCTTGCCAAGATAGTGCTTCCAATGGTTGGTTGCAAGGACAATTGCCAACTCTTCTTGTTAAGTGGTGTGATAGTTTCATTCTATCATTAACAAATTTTGAGAGACATATGCAATTGGGTGCCATCCATCATTCCATTCTTGTTGTAGGACTGCTCCTATGGCAATGCCTAATGCATCTATAGCTAGCTAGATTGAACATTTTGGGTCAAAAAAATTCAAGATTGGTGCATGCAGTATGTATCTTTCAATTTCTCAAAGGCCAATTCCTAGTGGTTCCCATATCCACTTCTTCTCCTTGCCAAGTAGTGCAATTAGAAGTTGTATGACCTTGGAGAAGGCCTTGACAAATTGATGTAAAACCCCTTCAATCCCAAGAACTTCTTGAGTTGAGTCTGATCTTTTGGAGCACCTCATTTTTGAATGACTTCTATTATATTTGTTAACACTTAGATGCCTTATGCACTTACTCTATGCCCTAATTAATCTATTTCAAAACTTCCAAACTGCACTTTGAGTTTTGGCATACAATTGGTTTTGTCATAGAATCTAGAGGGCTTCTCATAGATGTTGCTTGTGCTCCATCATCATCTTATTGTAGACTAAGATATCATCAAGGAATATGATAATAGATTTATCCAAGTATGGAAAAAATATGTCATTCATCAAACTCATGAAATTGGTTGGTGCACTGGTGAGGTGAAATGGCATTATGAGGTACTCAAAGTGATCATACCTTGTTTGAAAGGCAGTTTTGTGTGCATCTTCCTTTGTGATCTTGATTTAATTATAACTGCTCCATAGACCAAGTTTGGTGAGGTGTTTTACACCATTGAGTTGATCAAACAGGTCATCCATGCAAGGTATTGGGTATCTTTTCTTCACCATTTTTTGATTGAGGCCCCAATAGTCAATGTACATGTGCATTGTACCACCTTTCTAATTCACAAACAAGATGTTGGCTCCATATGGTGATATAATAGGTTGGATAAAGCCTCCTTGCAATATATCCTTGATTTGAGCCTTATACTCCTTCAACTCATCAGGTGATAGTCAATATGGAGCCTTACAAGGAGATACCTTCCCAAGAAGTATCTCAATTTTATGATCTACTCTCCTTTTTGGTGGTAATCTTAAGAATAAATTATCAAGAAAGACATCTTGAAACTCATTGACCATATCTTTGAAATTCTCAAGAATTTTTCCATCAAGTTGTGCATTTTGGACTTCTCTTATTCGACCCATGAAACATCCATCTATTTCACTGATAGTTGTCATCCCTATTAGATAGAGAGGTACTTTTTGCCTTTGTGATCTTTCTCTATCCCCAATGATCTTCTATTGGCTAGCTCTCACTATTTCATTTCTCCAATCAACTATGGGGTTGTAGAGCTCCATCCATGGCATGCCTAAGATCACATTGTAGTGAACTTATTGTATCACTTGTCACTCAATTTCTTCATGATACTCTTCTACAAAGAGTGCTATCTTTCTAGGTAATGACTCAATCCTCTTTATTTGACCATTAGGTAACTCTGTTCTTTGTTCTCATTCTTCTTTAGTTCCATCTCTAACCTTTTTGTAGTAGAGTGAGACAAGAAATTCTCTATTTCTCTAGGGTCTATCAATACTCTCATTTGATTACCTTTTCAAGACTCCATTTATGACAATCAATTGTGCATTTGTCTTCTTCTCCTTCTTGCTTTTACTCTTCTCCATTGAGCCAAAAGGTTATGAGGTTTACTAGCAATCTTCATTTTCTATGTGATTTCATCATCTTCCTCTTCAATTTTTTTGTCCATGTTGTTCAAAGCTCACTTGTATGGAGGACAATGACCTCTAGGAAGACAAACATGACAATTGATGGCAATGTTCCCAACTTGGCCATAATGTAACAAAACTGTTGTTCTACTCAAGCCCCTTCTCCTTGTGGGACTCCATCCCCCCTTTCTTTGATCTGTCCTTGTTCTCCTTGGAGCGCTTGTGCTCCTTGCTCTTGGAAATGAATGTTGCTTAACTTTGTAGGAATTGGTCCACCAAATTATGATGTTTCAGCTTGATAGTGTTGAGTCAAGACTGCCTCTTCACCTCCCCCAAGTGCTCTGCTATTCTTTGAGCACACATAATGGCTTAAAAAATAGTGTGAGGATTTTATACCATTATGTCTTGGTAAATTTTCTCTTTTAATCCCGATTTTAAATTTTCAAGAGCTTTATTGGACTCATATTGGTTATCACAACCTGTAGATCAAGAAATATCTCCATATACTCTTATATGTTCTTTTTCTACTTCAACTTCCATAGTTGGGTTTGAGCAATCTATACAGAATCCACGGATTAGAAATTCTTTCACAACCCTTCTTGCATGGCTATCCAAGTGATCTCTCTTTCTTTTTCCAACATTGATTGTTCCTAAGCATCATACCATGTAAAGGCTTTATTTGTTAAGTATCCACATGCAAACATGCAAACGGAATGATTAGTGATCTCAATTGTGAATAATCAAAAGTATTGATTCATTCTTGAAATCTACTTTTCCACTACTTCCCATGGAATGCTATCCCATATAAAGCTCAATGTTGTACATCTTCTTCATCCATTGGAGCAATGTGGCTTCATTGTTGACCAAGGTCAATGTCATTGTGTAATACTAATAGCTGGACATATCATCTTGAGTTAAAAATTGGCTTGGTAACATTTAGAAGGATGTTATGTATGATGGGCTAGGTAGATCAGATAGAGGTGTCACCAAAATAATACTTCTACTAATAGGGTAGGCGCCAAAAATAGCTTGAATTTGTAATACCAAAAGCTAGACATATTATCTAGAGGAGGAAATTGGCCTGGTAACAGTTAGGCCTGATAGGCTAGGTAGTTTATGTAGAAGTGTCACCAAAAAAGGACTTCTACTTATAGGGTAGGAGCCAAAGATAGCTTGGAGACTTCAAAGCCAATTTTGAAGGCCTAAATGGATGAATTAGGCCTCAAAAATGTGCATAGTCTCTAGTAAATAAATGTATGTCTTAACTTTCCCCAAGTTTGCCTCATCAAGTGCTTTCCAATGGTACCTCACCCATGCAATTTAGAGATTCCTACAAGAAGATTCCTTAAAGATTCCCTCTGGTCAAAGATGGTTTGACCAACCGGGTAGGATCAGAACCAACATGTCACCCATGCATGCAACCAATCTTAGGGCAGAGCTTGCTTATAGATCACCAATCCATGTATCTGATCCAAGGGTGGAGCTTCCTTTGGAGTGGTCCCTATAATATATAGGTGCTCCTTTGGGGCATTAGAGGTCAAGTGTAATTTTTTTTGTTTTTTTTGCTATGTTTCTCTTCAAGTAACCAATCCTCAAAAGATAACACATTGACATGAGTGACTTGTCAGATGCTTTGGCTGTTGTTAATGGGTTTTGGGTAAGGAATATCCATCCACATGGGCATATCTCCCTAAGCATGTGATCTTATCTTGACCCAACCACTAAGTCAAGGATTTCTTCACATGGGCTATCCTTGGACTATAAAAGAATCCAAAACAAAAAGGGTTGTGTGCCCAAGAGTTCTCAACTCTTTCCTCAAAGCCAAACACCTAAGAATAATACCAAGTCAACAAACTAGAATCCAAAATATTGGTGCTCATCTTTTCCACTTCCTCTAAAGTAAGGTCCCCACTATCTTAGCAATGACTAACTTTAGCTAATAATGACTAATGTTAACCCATCCTTTATCTCTATAGAGATAATATCTCTCAAGTATTTGTAATACCAAGCTAAATATCACAATACCACACACATGCACAAATGGGTGTTACAGATCAAGTTTTGAGGTTATAGAAGAACAAGCAAAACATCAAGAAGAAGTATTTTTTGAAGACATTTCAAAGAATGATTTTATACTAAATATGAGTTTGGGAGAAAATAAACAGATCATAGTTGATCCAATCATGCTAATAATTGATTTGAGGAGATCTACTAGATTACAAGAACCAAAAGAGAGGTATTCCCTATCTATGTATTACTTACTCTTGACAAAAAATGATGAATCTGAGTGTTGTTGAGAGGCAATGCAAAAGGAGGACTCATTGTAGTGGGAGCTTGCAGTGAAGCAAGAGATGTAATCTTTAGAAAGGAATGAGATTTGGTCATTGATCAAGCCATCAAAGAGAAAGAAGGCATTGCAGAACAAATGGGTGTATAGAGTCAAAGACAAGCATGATGGAAGCACGCAATACAATGCAAACTTGTGCAAAGGATTTTCAATAGACCAAAGGTATAGAGTACAATGAGATTTACTCCATAGTTTGACTACCATCAGATTGGTCTTGGGTCTTGTGACTATAGAGGATTTTCATCTAAAGCAACTAGATATAAAAACAATTTTTCTACATGGAGACCTTGAGAAGGATGTCTATATGACACAACTTGAGTGGTTTCAAATCACAAACAAAGGAGACATGGTCTACAAGTTAAAGAAGAGTCTCTATGGTTTGAAATAGGCTCCTCTACAATGGTACTTGAAGTTTGATAGCTTTATGACCAATAATGGTTAAATCAGATGCAAAATGGAGCATTGTTGCTATATTAAGTCATTTATTGATTCATACATCATCTTGCTACTTTATATTGATGATATGTTAGTTGTTGGATCCAACATGAGTGAAATCAACAAGCTAAAGTGCCAATTGTTTGATGTATTTGAAATGAAAAATCTAGGTCCTTCATAATAGATACTTGGAATGAGGATTACTAGAGAAAAATTTGCAAGTACTTTGAAGTTGTCTCAACATCAAGAAGTACATCAAGAAGTTGATAGACAAGTTTGGTCCACAGAATGCTAAAATTTGAACCACTTCCTTTGGAAGTCACTTCAAACTCTCTAAGGAGCAATCACCAAGAACTGATGAAGATGGAGAGCATATGAGCATAGTACCCTATGCATTATTAGTGGGCAGTATGATGTATGCCATGGTATGTACTAGGCCATACATTGCTCATGTAGTGGAAGTTGTGAGTAAATTCATGTCAAACCCAAGACGAGAGCATTAGGAAGTAGTAAAATGGCTATTATGCTACTTGAAAGATACCTTTGATAAGGCACTTTGCATCAAGAAAATAGATGTTATTCTAGGGAGCTTCACTTATGTGGATTTGGGAGGAGATTGGATAATCAAAAGAGCGTTATAGTATATACATTTACCTTGGTTTGGTTGCCATAAGTTGGATGTCTTCTTTGCATAAGAGTGTTGTAATTTCTAACATAAAAGCTAAGTGCATTGCCATCTCAAAGACAATCCAAGAGATGATATAGCTGAAAAAATTTATGGTAGAGATAGGCAAGAAATAAGATGACAATATAATCCATAATAATAGCCAAAGTGCTATGAATCTTGTAGAGAATCTTTTGTTTCATGCAATGACAAAATATACTAAATTGAGATATCATATCATTCATGAATTGATAGATGATGGAAAATTGATTTTTGTAAAGATTGTTGGAGTAAACAGATGTGTTTACCTAGTTAATCACAATTGAGAAGCTCAAGCAATGCATAGTTGCATTTGAATTTCAAAGTTACTTGTTTGTCCTATACATTACAGTGATAAGTAATCTCAAACTGCAAGTGAGAGATTGTTAAGTGTGGAGTCTGATTATTATTAGAATGCCTTATGAGATAATTATTACAAGAATATAAAAGATTCAATACAAGACAGATTTTCTACAAGAATGTAGAAGTGTAAGTACTGGACAAATCTTGATATTACAAGATTTCATTATAGGAGTGAAAAAAGGCAGTTCATGTCAAATATCTCTATAGATACAAATGCAATTCAGGTATGCCCTATTTCATTGGAAGGATTTTCTCAATGGATTTCCATAGACACCAATAGCATGGAAAATGAAGCTTTAGGAAAGAAGTTACATCCATCTAAAGTTTGGAATAAATAGGTCTTGTGAGAGCTATGAGATTCTATTGCGGGAGCTATGGGACTATGGGCATGGGACCTAAAATACCTACAAGAATGGATCCTATGGGAAGTTGGGGAGATGGATCCCACTTGTAAAACTTAGTGAGGTGACGTGTATCAATTGATACCAAATAATCTAGAATTTAGATATGGGATCAATTAGGATTACACATGCTAGAATGAGACAAGAGACTCTAAGAGCATATTTATATATATTTGTAAAGTCTATAGTCAATGGATGACTTTGATAATTGTTGAATAAAAAAATCCATGTGCAATTGTAGGCAAACATTGGCTAAACCACATAAAATTGGCATAATTCTCATGGATACTATTCTTGACAAGATTAATGAAAGACTCTTTCTCCATAAATAGCCAAATTATTATTCCTAATGTTCTCTTAATTCCAATTTGAATTCCTTTCTCCTAATAGATAGTTGATGTGATCTATAGTGGATATGAAACCTAACTTTATTCACACCTTTCATAGTATAGAATTAGGTTGTTCTAGTCCTTGGAAGGTCTGCTAAGGGATGACTATTATGAGTTTAGGAGAATATACTTGGAGGAGATTGAGCTATGGAGATAGTGTTACGTGTGCAAAATCTCAGAGGATTGTGACATACCAATTGTGAGATTTGACTAAAATTGTGAGGAAGGTCAATTCTACATAGTTTAGATTTCATGCATGAGGAGTGTGAGAGCAACAAAAAGCATGTTTGAGTGTTAGACTCATCTTGGGAATATAGAGGGTCATCAAGAGTGGAAATTGAGGCTATGCAAGGTTTCCCAAGGTTTTGAACTGTTTTTAGGGGTGGATTTGAGGAGAAGAGAGTTTAAAATAGAATTTGAATAGAGTGTTGAGAGGATCCCAAAACCTACACCACTTGGATGAAAGAGTGAATCTAAGTGATTTTTATGTGGAAATAAGGGACATAAGGCAAGTTCATGTCCATTGACTTTTGAGAGCAAGAGATTGAGAGAAACAAGAGGCTTACTTGACATGAGTTTTCATGTTGGACCTTCTTCACCAAGATTGGGAAGGAGAAGATCTAAGACCAAGCAGTTGTGTGAGGTTTGTGGAGTGGAAGGACTTCCAAAAGGACATGAGTGTAGTGGAGTAAAAGCACTTTTGGAGACTTTGGTGAAAGATCTTGGAGAGAGTCTTAGTACAGCTAAAGAAATACTATCACCTTCATCAGCTAGTTCTCAAGATTAGTGATGGAGATGATCTTTCAACTTATGGATAAACTATCCATGAGATTTAGATTAATATGCACTCTAGGATTTGATGTTGCTATAGAAATCTTAGAGTAACCTGAACCTTTTTTATTCCCTAGGGTGGATTATTCTCAAATGGTGTTAGTCATGTAAATACTCTATTAGTTATAGAGTGAGAGAAAAAAAAGAAAAAAAGAAAAAAAATTGGGAGAAAAGAAAGATAGTGAGGGGCTAAGAAGGGGAAACTTCCGATTTTCTTTAACAAGGATAGAGAAGATGTGGAAGCCTTTGTGAGAGACTTCAAGAGCGCTTGCATAGGAAACAATGAGAGGAGGAAGAATGAGTGGGCCTCATTATTACCAGATTTCTTTGAGGATGCAGCACTTACATGGTATGAGTCAGAATACCAAAAGAGAGAGAAGAGAGATGGAGAAGAAGAGTCTTTGGAGAGTTTGACTTCAACACTCATTGAGAACTTTCTTCTAGATGAGAGTTATGAGAGATTGATGAGTGAAGTTACCTTTCTTAAACAAGGAGACGGAGAGAAAGTGAGAGTCTATATGGAAAGAGTGGAAAAGTTAGAGACCAGATTTTGCATAGTGTTGAGGAAGGGTGGGGATGATGTAGAGACTACTATGATTGGCATAGGGGTCATGCTCACCAAAAATTTTGTGGGAGGACTAAGACCACAAATTAGAAGCAAGGTGAGATATGAGAAACCTTCTTCCAAGGTTGAAGGTATCAAGATTGCAATTCATATGGAGGGCGGTTTGGAAGGGGATGAGAGTGATTTGGCGATGAAGGAGGTTGTGAATCCTCCTCAAGGTTACAAGTATGGTGGAACTTTTGATACTTTGGTGATAAGGGTTGCACTATAAGTAGTAGTTACTCCAGTTCTTGCACCTCCACCAAAGGACCCACTTCAAACCATCACAGAACAACTTGTAGATCTCACAATCAATGTGGTACAACTATGAGAGAAGAGAGAGGTGGATCAGAATGTGGGGAGAGGGCCTAGGAGTTATGGAAGTAATCCATATAGAGGAGGGTAACCAACCAATAATTTAAATGAGAGAAATTATTTTGGTTGTGGAGGAAGAGGCCATATCCAAAAGAATTGCCCAAATTCTACTTACCATGGAAGAAGGGGTTATGAGGGAGCCAATAGAGGGAAAGAGGGAGGTAGTGAAACCCAAGTAGCTCTTAATCCAAACAAAGGTAAGGAGATACATCTATAGATGTGGTTGAGAGCAAGTATGAGAAGGGAGAGTGCTCAAACTCCAAGAGTCTTAATTTGGAGCTTTTGGCACAAGAGAAGAAGAGAGATCATTTTGCAAAGAATGTGCATCCTTCTCAAGGATTTACTCCAAGCCAAGATACTCCTATGCCTACTAGGAGCACTTGCACAAGCACTTCAACACCATCAACAACAAAGACTCTAAGGAAGAAGTTGGAGATGGAGGACTTCTTGATCTCAAAGCAACAATGGAACTACAATGTCTTGGAGGATGTTGGTAGTCACAAGGCTAACATCTTAGTGGTTGCTTTGAATCCTACTTTGAGAAAGGAGCTTAGAGGTGGTTTGAGTTCTACAAGGAGCAAGAGGAAGAAGAAGGAAAAAGTTCCAATATCAATGGGGGTGGTAGATGCCAAACAAGTACCATAGGAGGCATGTGAATATGCCTCCAAGATTGATGTGAGAGTAAATGGTCACAACATCAAGGATGCATTGGTTGATGGAGGATCAATAGTGAATGCCATGTCAGAAAGGTTGATGAAGAAGTTGTGTATGATACCCTCAAGACCTTCAACATTTGTGGTGAGCATGGCAAACAAGCAACAAGTTTGACTAGTAGGGGTGATGGATAAAGTGGTAGTTTTCAATTATGGGAGTTCAAAATCTCATGACTTTTCAAGTCTTGAAGGATCCAAGCTATGACTTACTTCTTGGGAGGCCACGGTTGCGAGCAGCACACACAATTGATCGATACCACAAAGGGTACTTGAGGATTGGGCCATCAAACTATAGAGTCACAGTTCTTGTGACTAACACCACCAACACTTCTCATTTAGATACACCATCTTCTGATTATTGGGAATTAGATTCTGAAAAAGGAGCTTCAAGTGTAGACACAAGCATGGAGGAGGAGACTTCCACGGAGGAAGATGAATATGAATTGTATTTAGATGTGTATCCCTTGTGTGCTATGGATTTTGCACCTAAGCCAAAGGTTTTGAAGGACCCAGATAAATCCCCATTGACACTTGAGGAGGTAGATAGAAGGTTAGCTACCCTCAAGTATGGCCCAAATGTTACCAAGAAGGAGAAGGTGAGATTTGAAGAGATTTTTTGCAAGTTCATCTATGTGTATGCTCTCAAGTACAAGGATTTGAAGGAAGTCACCTTGGAGGAGCACAAGATAGAGGTGGAGTCACATGCAAGACCAATCCGCCAAAATCAATGTCACATCAGCCCACCAATATCATTGGTTTTGAAGGAGGAGATTGATAAGCTCAAGGAGGCTGGATTTGTCTTTGAGGTGGAGAATTCAGAATGGGTGTCTCCAATTGTGATTGTGAAGAAAAAGAATGGCAAGCTTTGAGTATATGTGGATTACAAGAAGCTCAATGTTGTTACCAAGAAGGAATACTACCCATTACCATTCCTTGATGAGATCTTGGAGGAGGCTGTAGGTCATGAAAGGTATAGTTTTGGAGATGGTTATAGTGGATATAACCAAATAAAGATTGCACCAGAGCATCAACAACTCACCACATTCACCACACCTTGGGGAACTTATGCTTTCAAGGTCATGGCTTTTGGGCTTTGCAATGCTCCAGCCACATTCCAACAGTTCATGAACAAGGTATTTGAACCTTTCATTGGGAAATTTGTGAGACTTCATTGATGACTTTTGTATCTATGGGAGCAAGGAGGAGCACTTTGAGCACCTAATCAAGATCTTGCAATGCTTGGATGAGGCAAATCTATCACTCAACCCAAAGAACTGCATTTTTGGATGTGAAGAAGTTCTACTTTTAGGGGACATCATCTCCAAGGATAGAATAGCAGTTATCCTAAGAAGGTGAGAAAAATCTTAGACCTTCTATTCCCTTCAAGCTTGACAAAGTTACACTAATTCTTGGGGATGGTTGGGTACAATAGGAGGTTCATCTTTTCATTTTCCAACAAGGCTTATGCATTGACTATCTACATGAAGAAGGGTGTAGATTAACTGGTGATTTTAGAAGACAAGGAGGCTCTCAAAGCTTTTGAGGAGCTCAAGCAATCCCTTGTTGTACCTCCAATTCTTGCTAAACCTGATTGGAGTAAGCCTTTCATTCTCTACATTGATATTTCTAATGTTGCTATAGGATGCACTCTTAGTCAATTAGACCAAGATGGGCATGATCATCCATTAGCTTATGCTAGTAGGCAGATGGTCTCAACAGAGAAGAACTACTTTGTCATAGAGAGAAAAGGGTTGGCAATGATCTTTGGTCTCAAGAAGTTTAGACATTATTTGATTGGAGAGAAAGCCACCATTGTCACATATCATAAGGCTTTGAAGTACATCTTCAACAAGCCTTATGTGGAAGGGAGACTAGCAAGGTGGATGATACTCTTGTCTGAGTATGACTACACCATTGAAGATAGGCCAAGGAAGAAACATGCAAATGCAGATTTGTTACCTAGGGCCTATGATCATGATGGAGATGAACCAATGGATGATTCCTTCTTGGATGAGGAGCACATGACAATCTCAATCACTCAAGAGGTTCCAATGGAATACAAGGAGATTGTAGATTTTGTGACAAGAGGTAACTATTCAAAAGAGATGCATGTTAGGGAGAGGAAGGCCCTTGCAACAAGATCCAGACCTCCCACAATGGTGGAGGATATTATTTTTCACCAAGGAGCAGATGGTCTAATTTGAAGAGCAATAGATAAGGAAGAGTCTATCTTACTTATAAACAAGTTTCATGAAGGTTTAGTGTGTGGAGTATACTTTGCAAGAAAGGTGACTACTTTCAAGATTCTAGATGCAGGTTACCATTGGAGAGGGATTTTCAAGGATTGTCTTGATTATTGCAAAAATTTTCATGTTTGTCAAGCTTTTGCTAGAAAGTCTACATCCACTCCACCACTTAGATCAATTCCATTGCTAGGACCTTTTAAGAAGTGGGGAATTGATTTTGTAGGTCCTCTCAATAGAACCCTAAGAAAAAATTGGTATATTGTGGTAGTTACTGATTACCTTACCAAGTGGGTTGAGGCTAGACCATTGAGTGACAAGAATGAAGATGAAGTTGGTAGATTTCTTTATGAATGCATTATCACTAGGTTTGGATACCCTTTGGAGTTGGTTTTTGATAGAGGAAGAGAGTTTAGAGGAAGCATCACTATAGCTATGCTACAACATTTCTCTATCACACATAGAGTAACTACATCCTATAAGCCAAATTCCAATGGCTTGGCAGAGAGAACCAATCAGACCTTGTGTATGATGTTGGCCAAAGATGCAAAAATGGAGGGGGCTAAACATCATTGGGACAAGAGGATTCATGCGGTGTTGTGGGAGTAAAGGACAACCATGAAGACTTCCACCAGATATTCTCCATTTCAATTGGTATATGGTATTGAGTCTACCCTACTTATTCACTTTGATCTTCCTACCTTCCAAAGCATTCATCGGAGATTGAAGAAGCACAAGGAGGTAGTGCAACGAAGTCAAGGAAGGAACAACTCATGGAGTTGGAAGAGGCAAGAGCAGTTGCTATGGTTCGAGTGAAGCAAGCCCAAAGGAAATAAAAGGAGAGCTATGACAAGAGGCAAGGCAAGAAGAAGGTAGAGCCTTTCAAAGAAGGTGATTGGGTAATGTTGTTTGATTCTATTTGATTCAAGAGAGTGCAAAAGATGTTTTTGTTTAAGTACTTTGGACCTTTCATAGTGGAGAAGGTGTGGGGCAATTACACCTATGATCTCAAGGAGTTGGGAGGAAGACACTTTGATAGGATTAACCATGATAAGTTGAAGATGTATCATAGAAGGTGGAGAGATCTTCACTTTGAGCACAAAGTGAAAACTTAGTCTGAGGGTAAGTGGAACACCCATTTGTGCATGTGTGTGGTATTGTGATATTTAGCTTGGTATTACAAGTACTTGAGAAATATTATTTATATAGAGATAAAGGATGGTTCTACATTATTCATGATTAGCTAAAGTTAGTCATAGCTAAGATAGAGGGGACCTTACTTTAGAGGAAGTGGAAAAGATGAGCACCACTATCTTGGATTCTAGTGTGTTGACTTGGTATTATTCTTAGGTTTTTGGCTTTGAGGAAAGAGTTGAGAACTCTTGGGCCCGCAAGCCTTTTTGTTTTGGATTTTTATATAGTCCAAGGATAGCACATATGAAGGAATCCTTGATTTAGTGGTTGGGTCAAGATAAGATCACATGCTTAGTGGAATATTCCCATGTGGATGGATATTCCTTTATACTTTTTTGACTTTTCTTGACTTGAGCCTAGTAACTTGAGTTACTCTGGTAATTAGTAACTTTGGTGCGTAACTATTTCACAAGTATATAAACAAGGGGTGAGGAAGTACTCATCATCCTTTCATTTGCAATTATCTTTCTCTCATTGAGTTCTCTAGTGAGCAAGGTCTTGAGTATTGGAGTGTTAGCCTTGGAGGAGTATGATGGAATTGGGGTTTCTTTGCCTTCTTAGTCCATGGTGCCCTACTGTGATAGTCATCAAAGGTTCATCCTGAATGAGAGACAGCCGGCTCACAGACCCATACTTGGTATGAGCCTAATACCTACACTTGCTTCTAATATATCCATGGTTACTTGGATTGAGCAGTTGGAGCAAAGATTGGCTAGCATAGCTTAGAGGAGATGAGATTCAAGTATTGAGGCTTCCACCTCTTATACTAGTGATAAGGGTGTCCTTGACTTCATGTGCAAATCAACACAAGTAGATACATCTGCCATAGTAACCAAGAGTGCATTATGTGATCTTGAACATAAAGGAGCATCAATGGAATTACATAAAGGAGAGGTTGGTAGACAAGTCAAACTTCCTTAGTCTTTCACACTTTTTGAGGCAATATAGATAACATCCATAGTTCTTAGACATCCTATTGTAGCTATGGTAGGTAGTAATAGAGTGCACGACAAACTAGATATTAGTTGCTCACCTTTATCTAAAAAAATATGTCTAGTATGATGTTGATTATATGCTCCTCTTTGCTCTCAACCAATGATATGTTTACATTGGGAGTTGACCTAGCTCCAATATTCCAATTGTTTGCCACTCTTTGTGAGAGTAAGGATGGTGTTGTTCTTGCTTCTAGATCAAACTTGATTGATGGTAGAGCCAACTTGGTTGAGGAGCATGGGATTCATTGGCTATTGATGGCTCATAGCATGCAACAATTGCTAGGTTGGAGGAATTATCTACAAGGCCTAGATTTGAGCACGCATGGTTTACAATTAGGGTTGTCCAATTAGACAACCAAAGTAGGACTTTTAGTTTGGTGGGACCTTTAAGGAATATCTATACATAACAAAGGGTCTTATTAGACTCTAATATGTAGTCTTTTATGTTGGAGAAGGTTGAGTTGTCTATCTTGGGAGACCAATATGTAGATGTATCCATTTTAAATCCAAACATCTCTAGGAGTGGTTCCACATAGTACATCATATGTGAAGAGCCCAACCATTCAACCTTAGTTCTATGGTGAGAGCTCAAGCCATTGTGACAATAGAAGAGTCATATGATATCCTAATTGATGGAGCAATATTATATCCCATGGGTTTTAGCATTGACTAATGGTACCTTGAGTTACAACCAATGTCAATAGTCTGTGGTTACTAGAAGATCCTACCATCAAATATTTTCTTGTTGGGAGTGTAGGGTTTGGGGAGACATGGTACTATTAATTTGGTGATTTATGGATGGCCATGTTAGGGACTTACATGTGTTGGATCTATGGGATCCAACACATGGGAGTCTATGGGATGGTTAGGGTCTATGGGATCCTTGTTTTGGTATGTTGGGGGAGATGCTATGTATATTACAACACCTCTAAGCTCATCAAGCAATTTCTCTAGCATACATTTTGGAGAACATCTTGCACATGGTGATGGCAAGTACACACCAGATTTGATCTTGGATTGGACCTGCTATATTGTTAGATTTAGCCAATGTTGGATCCCAAGCTCATTGTCTCTTCTTTACTTAAACAAGTTTTACAATGGGCCTATGATGGGATTCAATGACTACCCCGCATTACTATCAATGATATTCTACATGTTGGACTCTAGCCTTAGATGGTGAGAGTGGTTGATAGATAATTTATGGTAGTTATGAACCTTATAGGGTAGCCCAAAGTTACCTTACCCACACTCATGAGTTTCCCAACCTTCCATGCTTATAAGGAAGGAGATCTTGGACTTGCTTTAGACTCACAATTATAGTAGCTAATGGAGCCCAATACCAATGAGAGAGAGTAAGTAATGGATTTCCGTATTAGTATTACTACCATTATAACAATTTCAAAGGTATCTAAGGGTAAGATGTTAGGTCAAGCTACATACCTAAACTATTTCACATGGATTGTGAGCCTTGGATTGGTTGAGCAGCATAGGATGTGCTTGATAGGCATCATTACTTGGACTCTTGTGAGCTCTACGTTTATCAAGGCAATACAGCACATATTGGGTGTAAAAAATCAAGTGGGCATGGTATTCTTGGGGCACGGCCAATGACTACTATGAAAGTGGTTTACTTGAAGTACAAAAAAGTGAGCATGGTCTACTTGGGTTACACCCTTGGTCTACATTGAAGGTGGCTAGAGTATGTGGAGAGATTGCATCTAGAGTAGAGGGAGTTTTTCATTTTGAGATTGTAGATTCTAGCAATTGGAAGCATGATAGTACTACTCCCAAGAGCCCAATGTAGCAACCAATCAATGCATCTTTCACTTCTACATCAATTACAAAGGATACTTAAGACCTAAATAGTGGACCCAAACTTACATGAGAGGGAAGATTGAAAGTTTGGAATTTCTTGAGGCACTACATTAGTTGTTTTTCCTTTAGTATGAAGGATTTAGGTGCTCTAAAAGGACATGGTATTTAGATTGAGCTAACTAGTGATACACTAAATTTTGACATCCTTATAAATATATTGACATTAAGAGAGCTTTGATTTAGAGTTGAAGTAGAGACCTTTTAAAGGTTGGTTTAGTGGAGATTTCACATGGAGAGTATACTTCAACTACAATGATGCTAGCCAAGAAGGATATGCATAGCAATTACACAAATAGGCAAATGTGTGGAGATTACCATCCTATCAACGAACAAAGTAGGGTTAATTGGTGTATTATGCCTACACCAAAAGAGATGCAATTGGGCATGCAAAGGCACTTTGAACCTTTGCATGCAATTGAGCATGCAAATGCATTCAATACTTTGGATCACTAGATATAAATATCACTAACTGTAAAATATCACTAATTGTCAATCAAAGAGGAGAACAAGTCCAAGATAGCATTTTGGGCTTGATCCGCACAACAAGGATGTATTGTGTCAATGGCAGTTTTTACCATTTGGGTTAAAGAATGCTCTTGTCAAGTCCTAAAGAGTCATGGACAAGATCCTAGCAAGATTGGATTTTTCTTGGTGCTATATTAATGATAATTTGGTCTATAATATTATTGTGGAAGAGCATGAGAGATATTTGTTGGAGATGTTTGAGAGATTGAAATCTCATGGATTCAAATTACATCTTGGGAAGTGCAGATTCTTCCAAGGGAAAGTTGAGTATTTGGGTTACATTATCTATCTTGATAGACTTGGTGTTTAATAGACCAAGGTAGAGAATATTTCACATATTCCTTGGCCTATATATATGAGTAGAGTGCGAGCTTTCCTTAGAATTGCAAAATTTTATTGCCAATATGCTAGAGGATTTAGTGCAATTGCCAAGGCTTTGACAAAGTTGACCTATGAGCCAGCCTATATCTCTCACTAAGGATGACCCTCTGATGGCTATTAATGCACCATGGACTAAGAAGGCAAGGAATCCCAACTCAATTGCACTCCTCCAAGGCTAGCACTCCAAGGCACCTCCAAGACTCAAGACATTGCTCACTAGAGAACTCAATGAGAGAAAGATAGTTGTAAATGAAAGGATATTGAGTGCCTCCTCACTCCTAACTTATATACTTGTGAAAAAGTTACACATCAAAGTTACTAGGCTAAAATTTTAGGGTCAAGTAAGGTCTAAAAGTCTAAAATAATATCCAAGTACATGGGAATGATCCCATAAGTAGATTGTCTTACCTTCACCTACTGTAATATTATGAGGATAGCAAAGAAACATAGAAGAGAAAACATAGGTTTAACACTCAAACTTTGGTGCCCCAAAGGAGCACCTTCTCTTTATTACATAGCCAAAGAGGATCTCCTCCAAGGAAGCTCCACCATAGGATTAGGTATATGGATAGGTGATCTGTCAGTGAGCTCCAATCTTAGATTACTTGCTTGGATAGGTGACATGTTGGTCCGGGTCCCATCTAGTTGGTCAAACAGGCTTTGACTAGGGGAATCTTTTAGGGAATCTTATTGTAGGAATCTTAGAACCATGTAGGTGAGGTACCATTGGAAAGCTCTTGGTGAGACAAACCAAGGGGGAGGGAAAACTAGACTTCCCTTTGTTGGGGGGATTGGCACATTTTTTAGGCCTAATTCATCCGTTTAAGCTTTTAAAATTGCCTCTCAAGTTTTCAGGCCTATTTTGGCCTCTATCCTATTAGTAAAAGTGCCATTTTGGTGATAACTCTACCTGATCTACTTAGTCCATTATATGTACCATCCTTCCAAATTTCACCAGCCCAAATTTTATCTTTAGATCATATGTCTAGCTATTGATTCTAAAGTCTTCAAGTATATTTTGATTTTTGGCCAATTATTAGAAGTACTCTTTTGGTGATACCTCTGTCTGATCTACTTAGTCCATCATGTATAACATCATTCCAGATGTTACCAAACCAAATTTCATCTCTAGATCATATGTCTAGCTATTGGTATTACACCTATCAACTAAGTCAAGGATTCCATTACATGGGCTAACCTTGGACTATAGAAAAATCAACACCAACCAGGCTTGTGGGCCCAAGAATTCTCAACTCTTTCCTCAAAGTCAAATAACTAGGAATAATACCAAGTCAATACACTAGAAGACAATGTAATGATGCTCACTCTTTTCCCTTCCTATAGAATAAGGTCAGCTTTATTTTAGCTAAGACTAACTCTTGTTAATCATGACTAATGTAGAAGCTTAGCTAAACTTCATTAGCTAAACTCCACTACTTTCAATACCAAACTTAATATCTTTATAGACCATATATGCATCAACAAGTGTTATAAACCAAGCTTACACACAAGTGATGTTAAGGAGATGAGCATGAGAGAGCTTTTATGGAGCGCAAAGAGAGATTGATATCTGCTCTTAATCTTAAGAGACACATTAGAAGATGCACATTCTAAGTCCATATTGATAGGAGTACATTGGAGCTCACCTAATTAGATGATGCGGAGTAGTTTGTGGTGGCCTATGCTTCAATGTTTAAGCAGGGGTGAAATAAAGTTTGTACAAGAAAGAGTGCTTGCTAGTAGTGTGGACAATAGCATACTTTTTATATTACCTATTTGGTAATCCTTGCATTTTAATCATTGATCATCAACCACTAAAGTTGTTGATGAAGTCCAACAAGTTTTCAAGGAAGCTTGCCACAATGAGCTTTGATTTTGCAAGAGTATGATTTCATAGTTATTCAAAGATATAGAGTGTTAAACCATGATGCATATGAATTGAGTAGAAACCCATGTGCCAACTAGTATGATGAAACTTGAGCATGTTGGTAGATGAGACAAATGAGGCAATTGTGCTAGGTTGGCATGCAGATATCTACCTTTTATGTATATTCATTGAAGCTCTGGTGGTATCTCTCTATATAGATAGGTAGAGTGGTTGAGTTCTTAGATCTAAAGGGTGAAGATATTAGTAGAGGTCAAGAATACATTCATGATGATGTCTTAGTGATGGACTATCTTTGCACTGGTGTTATGGGTGGCATGATTGGTACCAAGGGTAGATATTTTTTCTTTAGCAAGCCAAGTAGCTTAGATTGGAGAGCATAAATTTTCTTTGGGTATGGTAGGATGGTAGAGTGCAAGTAGTACTCCTTCCATCTTAGAGAACACAATTGGTATGACATGCTTATGAGGAGCTAGGACATGTTGGAGTAAAATGGAAAATAAGCTTACTCTAGAGTCATCATTAGTGGCATGGTATGTAGGTAGATGAACAATAGCTTATTGCCAAATGTGTGGTCTGAAACCAAGTTAAAGCATCATTCAATGCTCTTATGCCATAATTATACCTACTACCTATCCTGGAGTTGGATTACTACTTGAGTTTGGACTTTGCTAGACCTTTATCATTGATTGTGAAACATCATTGCTATATTTTAGCTGTGGTGGAGCACTTCTCCAAGAAGATTGAGGTGGTTGTACTTCTTGACAACTCTAGTGAAGGGACAACTTACTCAATTTTGGATTGGGTTCATATTCATTTTGGTGCATCAATTGAGGTCTTGATTGATCAAATTATCTCTAGTGTCTTAGGAAATTTTCATGTCTTATGTGATAAGGACTTGATTGATCATTGTACTACCTCCCAAGATCACCTTGAGGAAATGGTTTAGCAAAGAGAGTGGTTCAAACAATGTAAAGAAGATTGCATAAGTATAGTTTGCAAAGAGGCCACATGGGAGATTGGAATATCCCTTAACCTTGGTTGGCCATAGGCTATTGATTCAACCAACAAGCCTCCTTAGCATCCTTCTCTTCTTTCTTTCTACTCTATGGATGAGATCAAGATTTACTTATAGCCATTTGTCACAATGCTTCTATAGTTTTAGACTTGGATCATCCAAAAATGTAGATGAATGCATGTTCTCAATGGGTAGAGACATTTCAAAGAGTGATGTCAATGGCATTTGAGAACTTAGCAATTGCTTGGCATAAGGATACCTTATTTTATGTTACTATTCAAGGAGAAGGTTATAGACTCTTTATCCATCAATTTTATCCTAGTGCTTATGTATATCTACAAAAAATTGTATGGATAACAATTGATGTGACTCCATGCCATATTATCTTAAGAGTATGTAAGGTTTGCCTTCCAAAGTCCTCATGTTGGAAGGATAGGATGATTTTTTTTGGGAGGACTATATGTGCAATTTTGAGCCATGCCACCTCCCAAACATTGATGACATAATGGACCCAAGCTTGGCAATTGGAATTGCAGGCTTGTGGTGTATATTATGTGACTCTTTTGGTGAGGGTGCTCCTATGTTGGTGTGTGATAGTTGTTTGAGAAGATATGGCATGTTGTCTTCTTTCCTCATGGTGGTTCCTCAAGGATAGTGGCTATGTCCTTGATGTACTTGACCTTTAGCTAGTTCATTCCTTATATAGTATAGATTGTAGAAAAGAAACTACCAATGGTGCTTGATACCACCTGGCCTTGTGATCTTTGCCCACTATAAGACATATTATATACTTGGAGTAGATGGCTAGATGTAATTAGAGATACCTAACCACTACCTAGGGGGCAATTGAGGTCTTTGGAGTTTTTGTGTGATTTCTATATGAATTTTGCTTTTATAGTGTATGATATTAATAGTGATGTATGTTGGGTAATGATGTATATATGCATGATAATTGTTATGAAATTTATAATGCTAGAGCTAATTTTCTTGGATGCTAGAATTTTAGCCTTGGCAATTATAATTATAATAATAATTACTCAAAGATTATTTAGTGGGTAGCTAAATTTTGTGTTAGACTATTGATCATATTGTTAGAGCTATTTTTAGTTACACCATTTGCATCATCAGTTGGGCTATCAGATGTACAATTAAGGCTAGATTCTTGGCCACTCCAAGGAGCATACCTTTGAAGTGCAGCTCCAAAGAGCTCACTTTTTGATGTTCAGCCTTTAAGCTTCTAGTTATGGTGTACAAAGACCGGTTAGCATCATTTTAAGTCTCTTAACTAGAGTGGATGGGGCTTGACAATGTAATCAGAGCCATTGTTGGCAATATTATTGAGTTGAATGTTGAGTCCTTGATCCAAGTTAAGAGTGCGATAGAATTAATTATTATGGGTCTTTGGAGTTTTTATGTGACTTCTATATGAGTTGTGCTTCTATAGTGTATGATTTGTATGAGTAGAAATATGTATACATGAGACAAAATCCATCCTGATTAGAAATATGTGTGCATAGATCAGAAAATTCTATTCTTTTAGTTTCATAAATTTAATCAACTACATTGGCTTGCACTTTAAAAACACAAATGATTTTGTGTCAAATGCATACTTGTGCAAGTCATAGGTTTGCATTGTGAGGCTATAAATAATGTCATTGTTCTCAAGAAATATTTGAACTATCTTGACCAACATAGTTCACAAGTGTCACGCATGCTTTGTGAGGAATTCAAGTAGTCAAATATTTGCATTGTATAGAACTTGGCCTCTTGAAAATAGAACATGAGGCAATCAAATAATATATTGATGACTATACATCTGCAATTGCCTTTGGGCCGTTATGTAACTTCTTGAATATTAAATGTTAACAAGAGACATTGGGAAAAGGGAACCATGTAAAACACATGAATGATGAGAAGACACCATCAAGCAGTACAAGGGAGAGACAAAAGAGGTAAAATGGGGCTTGGCCCCAATAGTATTGATATGAGAAATCTGCCCTACTGCACCTAAGATATCTGAGCTATGCAAGCTATAAAATCTACAAACTATTGGAGCATCCTAAGAATCATCACCTAGTTTGATTTCTCTCTTATGGATTACACCAGCCAATGTTCTCTATAGAGCAATAGATACATGTTGTCTTAAATGTACTACAAAGTATGAGAATGAGAGTGGTATCCCTTGATGTCTAATATGACAACCTCTTATGCACTCCTTGACAGATGTGTCAAACACCATGTCCATTTCTCCATATAACTTCAAGGCTAGAGGAACAAAGAGGTGACCTTGTTGCATACCCCTATACTTGGAGACCTTGCATGCTGTTGCTCTACTCGTTGCCCATCTAGGAGGATGAGTACTCACTCCCTCCAAAACTACATCACTCATAGGGTCTATAAACACAACATCTGCCACTATCACTGGATCATCTCAAACCAAGTATAAGTTTGTTGTAACATGGGTTGTCTACAAAGCATATGAAACTTCCTTCCAAGCAAGGTATCCACTCCCTCATGCCATAGCAAACACTATATCCTTGATGGCTTCATGGGTAGCTATCCTTTTTCCTCCAAAAAGGCATTATGTCATATGGACCACTACTGCATCTAGTGTAGAACCACACTCATAAGCGAGTAACAAAGATGTAGATAGGTGGACCAAACCTAGGCAAAACCTCATTGTTGTAGAGAAGGTGGCTGGTATGAGTTAGAATGCCCAAATGCATAGTCAAGCTAGGATCCAAGAGCTTGCACACTTGCCAAAGCAAGAGCAAATATGTGCTCTAGTGGCCCAAGGACTGGACAAGTCAACTAAGAAAGAATGTATCATATGTTGACACTATTGCTCCATCAAGGAAGATTACAAACCTCTGGTCCAATCTGATGGTAGTGAATCAAAGGATGGAAGGTACTCTCATACTCATGGGGATAGACCATCCCTTGTGTGCTTCAATAACACTTGGAGGGAAAAGGATCCTTCCTTAACTTTGGTCACATATATCTCCAAAAGTGGCCTATAAACAACCACAAAGTGGAAGGAAAGTAAAAGTGCCAAAAGAGCCTAACTATCCAAAAACACTATAAGTGTTGTCTCCTCCATAAATAATAGGCCTCCTCCATACAAGATTGGTAGAGATGTTTGTCTATATGCCAAATCCCTTGTTGCACACTCAAATGTCTCTGGTCTGATGATATCACCAAAGACCCCCATAATCTTCCTATCAAAAGCTCTCAAACATGATAAGAAAGTCAAGGAAGGGGGAACCATGCAAAGAAGGTAAGTTGGTTGATAGGCAATACTAGAGAAGAGTATACCAAATGCCACCTACAAATCTCCTAGTAGAAGAAGGCCATCCACATGGCAAATATCCTCTACAAGGGTAGCATCTAAGAAGCATATGACAAAATCCTTGGATCCTATTGGCAATCCAAGAATAAGTAATCCATCTATAGATATGACACACCCCTATAGAAGCTTAAGGTGGGGAGGGATACTTGAAGGGTGCCATGATCTGGAGTTTGAAACCTTAACTTTCAAGCCTACAAGATGTAGCTTGGTAGTCAAGTGATCAAAGGCCTGCCTAATTTGATCTATGGAGCACACAATGTGTGTATGTTTGCCAAAGAGAGAAATACACAACCTGGCATGGGCAAAGTAGTAGATAAGAGAGCTTTAAAGTAAACCATGGCAAACAAAGGTCTCTCTAAAGGATCTCCCTATCATGTACCAATAACTGACTCCAAGATGGTGACTACCTCTTATGACCACCTATGTGGATAGTAAAGGGAAGCAAGAGAGCAATAGAACTACCACACCAAAGGAATGAAATTTGCCAAGACATTTGCATGTTTAAGTTCAAAATGCTTTGGGTTCAAAATTTGTACAAAGTTTCCTCTTAACCATTTGGGCCCTTTTTCCACATATCCAACGTATTTCATTAGACCAAGGTAAAAATGGAAATCATTTGCTTGATGACTCATTCATTCTTTAACATTATCATACAATAGTGAAAAATCATTTTGTAACCAATATTAGGTTATGTGAAACTAGTGGTAGTAAGTGAAGATCTCGTGTGGACTGATTCTCCGATAACTACAAAACCAGTCAAAGATTCATGCACTAAAGTTCGATGGCACGGTAATAACATATTGATACTACCACTCGAACAATGTCTTCAAATGTTATCTGCCGAGAGATTGCTGTTTAACATAAACTCTAAATCAACTTTACAAACGAATTTCTTATGACTGCATAAGATTGAAAGTTCAATAGACGAAGATTGAGCAAATTCTAGAAGGTTTCGACCGACCTGATAGTGACTATTAAGGAATCATTATGCATGTCGAAAATTGGTCCGGAAGCATCGAATCAATCAAACCAAGAAATTTGCCCTAGCACGTGTGTAGGAATTCCAAGTGCACTAAGACTAGACCAAGGAGAGAACGATCGAACTAACCATTCCTCAACCCGTACAACGGCTCTACAAAACGAATTGCCACCGCTCCAGTCATGACCTTTTGAGAGAGTAAGCTACAAGTAGTGAGCTAGATTTGGAGACATAATAACGAATAATCTAGCGAACTAGCTGAAAGAGATAGTGAGTCATGATCATCTGAGTGAACTTGTAAAAAGAAAAGGTAGCTTTTACAGTGAGAAGGTAGTTGATCAGTTCAAAGTTTAATGTAATCTGATCGATTACTCATCTGGAAGGAATGAAGGAAGACGAAGAGAAAGGTCTGTCTGCTTTTTGACTACGTTAGATACATGCGGTTCACACGTCTAATGATTGCTCTCATTTATCATTGAGTGTTATTTGATCTCTTTTGCTCAAATTTGGATGCAATTATAAGGGGACTTGAGCGTAGATAGATAGACTAGTTAGCTACAAAGATATATCGAAAGATTTGAAGCCATGCAGACAAGTCGGTTATGTGTCCTGTAAAAGCGAGTGACGGTTACATTTCTATGCGTGGATGCGTTGTAGAATCTGCAGAGTCTTCTTGACTAATTCTTTCACACCGCTTTTTATTTACTGTTCTCTACCATCACCCGTTCAGTCTCTCCAACTCTGCCTTTCATTCTGCCTTCACTAGAATATGGTCTTTTAGGTGAGCATTCTGTGGCTGCTTGTTCAGAGATTCGTTGGCTGGCTTCTTGTAAAGCTTACAGATTTTCTACCATTAGTTTCAACAAACAAAATTGTCCTTTGTTTGAACTTCAACCGCTTGTCGTTTCTCGATTTAATTTGCTCTTCCTGTCCAAAATTGTAAAGAAACTTTGTAAATGTAGTGAAAGTGTTAGGTGATCAATTTCATATATCATTTGTCCGAAAGATTTTATTGCTTTTCAAAGTATTCAATGGCTTAATCTAAATACATATATTAATACAAGGTTTATCCACATCTGGAGAGGGATGTAGAGGTGATCAGTAGCACCTGGTTATTCCAAATTGTATGGAAACACAATAACTCTCCATAGTCTATATTCTTTGATATTTGCATCAGTGAATAAACCTATATTTAGATATCATATCACGATGAAACAATTAAAACTAAAGCGAGAAGCTATATTTATAATGAAATGAAATGTAATAGAATTTTTAAGTAATCCATTGATCCAAGTTTGGAATTTGGATATTGATTCTAACATCAAATGAATTAATGTTGTGTTAAAACAAGCAAAATAGGTTCTCCTTTTTAGCTCATCACTTAATGTATGTATAAAAATTTCCTGTGCTTCAATTATAATATTTTTGTGCAGAATAAGCAAGTTCTAAGGGAAAGCTACTTCAATACCATGTGAAGAACTGCATTTACTTACTCAATCCTAAAATAATGATTTTTGGTGGAAGTATTTAAATTATTGAGATGTGAATAAGAAATTATATGACTTTCAGAGAGGAGCATTTTGAATCTTCAAAAATATAAGCAAATTTCATTTAATTATTTGAATAGATCATGAAGTCTCTTTATTGATGTACTTAGTTGCAAAGAAATTCTCATTTTGCATTATAAAAATCAACTTGCATAACGATATGAATATATATTCAGTGATTTCATATTGAGTGCTAGCTATATCAGAACAGAATTCATCTTCAAACATGTTTTTGCTGTAGAATTAGATATCACATATTTTCACTTTGATGAAGAATTTTCTGATATTTATTCAACGAGAAACATAATCTTAAAAAGTGTTTTATAACCTTTCAATCTCTAAGGTAATCCAAGAGGTAAAATCCATGGACTTGGCAGGAGGTGTCATTTATTGTTATTCTACACATTCCAATAAAATCTACACTCCATGTTGTATATATGTTGTACTATTATTACTCATAGTTGTTATACTTATTTTAGACTAGCAGTATAATTTCAAAGGATGTTACTTATGCAAAGTTGTTAAAAAAAATTTGAGCTCATAAATAACTAGTCATTGTCAATGTTACCAAAACTTCAAGTGGTTAATATTTTGTATGCCTCGCAAGAAAAAAACAGAATAGATAGATAAATTAGCTAAATATTATATGAATGTTATCAGAATTGTGATAAATACTTGAAAATATAATATTATAGAAGGAAAGGATCAAGCTAAAATTTCATTCCTTATTTGCCTTCTTCCAAGAATATTGATAAAACTTTGAATTTTAGTTACATAAGGTTTTTAATATCAATTTCAATCACAATATACAACAAGTAATATATTTCATTATTCTTGTTCTTTGAAATTGCTAATTTTTATTGGAAAATGGCTAAAATAACTAGTGCCCATTGAAAACAAGCAATTCTCTAAGGAGAAATGGATAGAATGGCTAGCAAGCTATTGCATAGTACCTAAATAAATGGCTCAAATAGCTAAAATAAAAAATGGATGAAATGGATAGAATGATAAAAACAGATGATCATGCAAACAAGCTGATGCTAGTACCTATTGAGAACTGGGTAAATCATATAATAAGGTGGTTTGTGCTAACAAGCTATTGCCTAATGCTCATTGAGAAAGATCTCAAATGACAAAAATAAAAACTGCATGAAAGGGCAAAAATAATATCAATAAGCTGATTCATGCCAACAACTTTAGTGATTAGTCTCTATTGAGAAATGGAAAAATGACGCAAATTAAAATGGATCACATGGCTAAAATGATGCTAATAAATTGATTCATTCAAACAAGCTAGTGTGTTGCAACCTATTAAGAAATAGCTAAAATAGCTAAAAAATAACGCCAATAAGCTAGTTCATACAAAGTAAGTAATTAATCTAGATTGAGAAATAGGCATTACACCAATGGAGAAATGACTGCTAATTATTTGAAAAATTGGATAAAATAATACCAATAAGCTAGTACAAAGTGCTTGTTGAGAAATAGCTAAAATAAAAAGAGCTCAATGCATAGTAAAATATAACAAAGATAGTGCATAGCACCTTTTCAAAAATGGTTGAAATGGATAAATTAACAAGAACTTAATACACATTAAGATATCACTAACTACTTGATGCAATGCTCAATAAGACAGTTTTAAAATACCTAGAATAACACAAGCCCAATGCAAATTGAGAAAATAGTAAGTAATTGAGTCATGCATAATGCTCATTAAATTGGTTGAAATGGCTAAATGAGAAAAGCACAAAGACCAATAGGCATTGACAAATGGCTAAAATGATAAGATCTAAATAAGGAATGACCAAAATAACAAAGTCTCATACTAAGAAATATCTTATTAAGAAGTGGCTAAAATTGTAATGTCATTTTTTAGCATTGGCCACTTGCACGATGAGGAATTCCTTTTGAGAAATGCTTGGAATGACAAGATTTCATACTAAGATAAGAATTCTTGATTGCCAAATTAATAAGGGTTCTTAATTCAAATACAAAATCTTATGCAAACTATAGGGTCTACTACTAACTATCAAGAATGAGAAGATCTCATTACAAAGTAGATAACATAACAAAGAAGAAATTGTTTCTTGAGAAATAACTAGAAGATAATATCTCATACTAATGAGCTTGTGCACAAAGGCTAAAAGAATAAGTTTTTGTGGCTAATATAAAGTCTCATGGCTAAAATAACAAGGTCATTTGCTAGCAAGCTGGTGCAAAATGGTTACTATGATTTTCTTGTGAAGAATATGGTTGAAATGTTAAGATTTGATGCTAAAAGGGCTAAATTAGCAAAATCTCATATCAACAAGTTGCTACTCAATACATAAAATAACAAGTTCTCATCCCAATAAGTTTGTACCCGATGGTTAAAATGATAAGAGGTACTTGAAATTAGCTAAAACGATAAGCTTTCACACTATCAATGCCTAAAATGATAACTTATCATTAATAAATAGCTAAATTGACAAATTTCAATTTGAGTAAGCTTATTTACTAGCAAAGTCTTATGCTAGTAATCTTTACAAGTTGATTGATATGGTTCTCACAACAAAAATCTTGTTCAAAGTAACAAGAAAATGCATAATGCTAAACTCATGCTAATAAGTTAAGTTGGTGCCTAATGGCTAAACTGCTAAGATGCACTTAAGAAAAATCAAATTAATTAGTTATCACGCCTATACACTAGTTCTAAGAAGCTAATTCTCATTAAGAAATGGCTAAAATGAAATGATATTATGTAGATAATCTATCTAGTCAATACCATAAAACTTGTACCCATTTAGAAATGATTAAAATGATAAGGCCTATACTAACGAGTTGATATCTAATAGCTAAAGTAAAGCTATAAAGTTGATGCACATCAAGAAAGTTGTAGAATGATAAGGCAACTTACAAATGGTAAAAAGACAAGGTCTCATGCTTGAAAGGTAGTGCTTCATGGTTGAAATAAGACATTATGAAATAAAGCCAATGTATTGTGGCTAGAATGATTAGGTCTCATATTAATAACTAAGTTGCTAGGCTAGAGAAGCTACAAGGACTTTTTAGCCTATCTACTCCACAAATGTTATACTTGGAAGTCTCTACATTGTCTATTAGCCAAATATGACACACTTAGTAGCAAATCCAAAAACCTGTACTATTTCAAGACTTCCTTTAATTTTGCAAATTGCTAAATCATATTGCTCTACTATAATATGCACCAAATTAATAAAATCTTCACTAAATCAATAGATTTTACTATTGTCAATCTAAAAGAAGTAAGTTCAAAAAATCTTAGCAAGACCACTAACTACACTATTGTACGAAATTACATTACTCCTTTTTAAATAATCATCAAAATAGAGTATTTTTGTAAAAACAATAAAACTTTCTATTATTTTAATTAACTCTATTACTCTTTAGCAAAATTGATAGAATAAAGACTTTCTACAATTCAAAATTTTTTGATCAAATGAGAAAATATTTATTTCTCAAATTTCTTCAAATTGGGTAAATTAAAACTTCAAGTTTGCTACTAAATCTCAATTTAGCAATAATAATTACTACTTTGATTCAAATTAACCAATCTAGATATCCAATTACTTTAAGATTTGGTAATACGTTTACTTGATTTCAGTATATATGAATTGAAAATCCAATAGACAATAATTTTTGCAATCATTGAGGCAACTAATTTCAAACACTAGCTTAAATCAGCTAAACTCCTTGATACTATGTGAAATTTAGACATGTTAAAGATACCATTGAATGTGTCCAACTTTGGAGATACTATCAATGCTTACCTTTATAACTGAATTTTAGGAGTCAAAGTTTCATAGTTATTTTTCAACATTAATTATTATTTACACACTCTATAAGTAAGCAAACACACATACAAGAACAAGCCAAACCTACACTAGAAAAAAATCCAAGTTACACTTGCAAATTCTCACCACCAAAGCAAAAGAGCAAAAATAACTTAATACAACAAAAATATGTTTCTTTAGATTCCAACTTGAACTATAGCTGTTCTCAAGATGAAAAAAAATAAAATTTTAATGGTTAAATTAACCATTGTATTTATTGAACAATAACTTTGACCAAAAAAATTTAAAACCTTTATATAATAATTAAATGCCACCAAGTAGCAAGTGATTTGTTAATGGTTATAAATAGAACTACAATCACCAAAATAATAACCAATGCATATTTGCAAAAAAATTAAGGAATTTCAATTAAATTTATTAAGAATTTCAATTAAATTATTAATCATGTGATATCATCCTTTCCATCCTATGATATGCAACAATCATTATGAGCTAAACATACAATTTAATGGTTCTTGGTCCTTCATCTAAATTGTTGGTTTAAAGTGATATAGTAGACTCATCTGAAACAACAAGATGCTTCAACAAAGTTTTTACATCAAATGTATCATCTATCACAAAAACATATATTTAAATAGATTGAAGTCTCAATATAAATATAAAAGCAAGCAAATCAAAATATACCTACCAATTGAGCAATTTGCTAATATAATAATTAAACATATAATGTATCTTATCATGAGAAACTTTGGAGTAATATGAGTTATTTTCTCTTCAACATGATAAAAATGTAGGTCATTTGAAAGGACATGTTACTTAAATTAATTTGACTTTTGGTACATCAATATTTTCAAGTCTTTATAGATAGAGTGCTAAGGAGAGAGACTTGATGATTTACAATAAGAATCAAGATATATTTAAGGTTGATTTGTTAGAGATTTCACATGGATAGGATGCTTTTGCCTTGGTCATGCAAACAAGAAGGACATGCATGATAACTATATCAAGAGATAGATATGTGGCAATTTTGACTTATCAATTCATAAACCATGTTCAATCAATAAACCATGCTTACACCAAAAGAGATTTTTGATATAATTTAGCATGCAAAGAGCTTTAGTCCTTTGGATGTTAAAGTAAGCTAACATTAGTTGCTAATTAAGGAGCCAGACAAGACAAAAATAATACTCTAAGTAGTGATCCTTTTAGTGAGGACGTGTTATATCAATAACAATTTGTAATATGTTAGTTGAGTAATGCTTTTGCTAAGTTCTTAAGAAATATAGATAGGATCTTAGCAAATTGAAATTTGATACTTTATTGATGAAAATTTCATCCTCTTATGGAGGAGCATCAAAGACATTTTTGGGAGGTTTGTGGGAGGTATAATCATTATAAACTCAAATTACATCTTACAAATTAGTTAAATTATAGATTCTTAAAAGGTTAGATTTTCCTGGAAGTAATTAGACTATTGTGGTGTCCTTTCTTAATTTCATTTAAAAATATTTCTCTCTCTTTTTCACAAGGATATGGTAGAATAATTGCTTGTTCAAAAAAAGGAAACCTCTTAGTTGAGTTCTCTGTTATATTATGTACATCAAGGGTACAAAGTGAACAAGTACAAAGATGAATGGATTCCAAAGGAATGATCATCAAGATATCAAGGTTGAAGAATGGTTGGTGTTGAAGAACTCAAGTCGGTGGCAGTTCTTTATTTAAGTGGTGTTGCATTTCAAATTGGTGTACAATATTAGGATCTGAAGGAGCTTAACACTTGAGTTCTTTACAACCAACCAATATTCAGACTCTACACCCTTTTGACCAACAATTATTAAGACTATACATTATTTTGGGAGTAGTCCGTAACAAAGAGGTTAAAAGGTAACAATAAGGAACTACACATAGTAATATTCCTCTTCAAATCTAGCCATTTTTTACTCTAGCCATTTCCAACCTGCATACTTGAGTGAACAACATGTTTCTTGCTATTATACCAATTTTTGGTCAACATTGGGTTACCTCAACTATCTTTTTCCATAGGGAAGATGTTTACTAGAACTAAAGGTTGAGACTCTTTCCCATAATCCTTGTATAAAAGATGTCAGTAGGTATAAGCAAATTGAATTAGTGATAAGTCAAAGAAGTAAGTGGTATTGCCAAGATCTTTACAAAGCTCATCCAAATTGCATATGAGTGGTATTCGATTTAAGAAAGTGCTTTGTAAAGCTTAAGTAGGATTTCATGTCTTTTCTTATTTTAACAAGACCTATCAAAGGATTCTTACTTGAGGGTTATATCGATTGGAATACATTGGTCCTTGGAGCAATACTACTTAGCAAAGATGATGAATGGCAGTATTTTATGGTGAGTTATGCTTGTTGCTGTAATAATTTAATAAATTTTGATTATTTTATGGTGATTTATGCTTGTTACGTAGAAATTTAACTAAGTTTGATTGTATTTCATACAAGAGATTATTAAAAATAAGTGTAGTTTGTTGCAAAAAATAATTTTATTTGTTCAATTTGATATTAATCTCATTTGTGATCTTCAATCATAAAGTTGTTGATAAAGCCTAAACAGAAGCTTGTATAATGAGATTTTATTACACTATGACTTCTTAATTATTCACATAATATCCACTGGCTAGCACAATAAGATAGTATTTTAATATCATGATAAAACTAGTAAGTAGAAAATACCAAATTGGCAACATTTTCCTATCTTTTTTGTTGATTAAGGTTTGGTAGTATCTCTCTTTATAGGAAAACATAATTTTTTTCCTCTCATATCCAGGTTTAGAGATACTAGGAAAGTCAACAAAATATTCTTGGATGATCTTTAAGTATTCTAGTAGTTAATTGGTGATAAAGGAAGAGATTGTTTTATTTAGCAATCAAGGAGGTACATATTAGAGTAAAATTACTTTTATTAATGTATAAGAGGATGTTTGATTGTGTGTTGTACAATTTACATCTCAAAAAGCATTATTGGCACTATATACTAATGAGTTGTGGCATTTTGGAGTACAAAAGATTTGTGATAATTTTAGAATCATCATTGATAGTATTGTATGCAAATTACTGTGTGATAACTTGTAGTAAGCCATATGGATTTTGACCAATTTAGAGTTATAGTACTCCTTTTTAGTACACCTGATACCTAATATGGGCTAGTTTATTGCTAGAAGTTACTTGACGTTTCTGATTGACTATGAGATATCATTAGTAGATTTTGGTATTAATAAAACATTTCTCCAAGTGGATTTAGTTTTTAGTATTGCTTAATAAATCCAAGAAAAGGAAATTTATTTATGTATAGATAAAATTTCCAGCTAACAAGACAAAATATTGATTGATCAAGGATTGACTATCATTTAGAGTCATCTTGAGGTAGATGGTTTAACATAGCATAGCAAAATTATGAATTGTATAGCTACAACTCAAGACATTGTGAGTCTAACTACCTTGATTGACTATGGGTTATTGATTTAGCTAACAAGCATCCTTAATATCCTTCTTTCTTGTTTTTAATATGAACAAGATTTAAACCTAATAAATGCATTTTTTTCTAATTATATCATGACTTTGGATCTTAACAAACAAGATATAGATAAGAATATCTTTAAACAAATAAAGATCTTCTAGTGAGTGATGCAAATACCTTTAAGAGCTCAACTAGTGCTTATCTATGTTTACAATTAGTTGAGAAGGAAGATACTTTAAACCTTCAATTCAATTTGGTGATTATACATATGAAGGAAAAAGTACCCCAATAATGCTCAATGCATTATAGGCACATTATCTTAGGAGTAACAAGGTTTACCTCCAAATGTTCTTATGTGGAAGGATATGACTATATTATTTCAAGGACTATGTGTGCAATTGCATAGAATGTCATCTATAAAATAATGGGCATTATGAATTCAAGCATGGAAATTTGTATGAGCAAGTTTGTGGTATTGTTATATAGCTCTACTAGTGGAGCTATTATTATGTTAGTGTTGATAGATATTTGAGGTGATAGCATATAATATATTTGATCCTTTATCCATAATGGATCTCAAGGTAATAGCTATCTCCTTGTTGTACTTAAAATTATAACTACTTTATCTTTTTGATGGTACAAACTATTGAAAATTAATTAATAATGAGGTAAGGTAGCACTTAGCTCTTGATCTTTGTGCCACATACAACATCAAATACATGAAGTAGATTATTAACTAGAGTGAGAAAGACCTAGTTGCCAACTAGAGTGAAATATGATACTTTAAAGCTTATATATCACTTCATATATACAAGTTTTGTTGTATGCTATATGAATTTGATAGTATATAAAACAATCTCATTTATAACACCTTAACTAGTTCACTAGGATGCATTGGTAATCATCTTGAAAATTAAGCTAGTATTAGCAACCACTAGTTGGCCACTTCATGGTAACTTTCCTTGCCCTTTGGGTTTCTATATGGACTATTAGAATTATTATTCATATGGTTAAGGTAGTTGATATGCCATCAGGTATATGATAGAGAGAGCTTGCAAGTACGAGTAGATCATGTGATCCTAAGTAGGTTTGGCTCAGCTTAATGAAACTAGAGTTTCTTGTTTATATAAAGAAACCAATTTGTATGTTTAAGATGCTTTAGAGTTTGTGTATGAATTCCTTGAGAGTTGTATTATATATTGCATGATTTTGACAATATTTGTGTTTTTTAATAGGTTTATATGTACAAATTGGTGATGTGAGAGTGATAATGAGATTTGACTTGGTTTTTTGAAGTTCAACTCCAAAATCAAGAGCTCTAAGCAAGAAGAAAGACTGCTTGATAACTTTCAATTTGTTTAAGACTTGAAAAACATGGCATATGCATATTTGAAGTACATTGAAACATCAAAAACCATGGTTTAATGATTTCTTTGCATCTCAAAGTTTTTGAGTGGATAGACAAGAATCTTGGTAAAAATAGACTATTGAAAAGAGATGGTATTGAAAAATGATTTTTTTGTCAATACCATCTACTTTTACTACTTCTGAAATGATGATGAATGTGGATCAAAGCAAAGAATGATGTTCCTATTAGCATATCACTATTGATATAGTCAAGGATTATGTTTGTATATCTAAGAACTTTATTCCAGCACATAAAGGCCTTAATTTTGTACAAGTGCACAAAAAGCATAAATATACTATGGTTATGGATTTGGTGATCTAAATGAGTTAGTTATTAAATAGTTTTCTTTTCTTGTCAATAGTTGTCTCCCATAAAGGCCATTTTGGAGTGTTAAATGTTTTAAAAATCAAGTTATATTTACACTCCAAAAATTCAATTCCAAGAAATAGTAATTGTTCAATGCTTTATAATAGAGGCACAAGATACATAAGCAGACTTATAATTTCCACAAACATACTCCATTATAGAAGGAATCAACATAAGATGCTCTAGAAAACAAGTCTTAGATATTCCATGTTGAATTTGTAAGCTTACTAGAATAAGCCCAATGCATCATGCACATGGCATAAAAAACCTGCCCATCCACATCCCCATCTCCATCTCCATCCCTCTTCCTCCTCCTTATTCTCACTTGTAATCCCTATTCACCATCTCCATACATGTCTTCTCTGCCCATTCCCATCCATCATCCTCATGCATGTCCTCCTTTGCATCCTTATTCCCGCCTGTTGTCCTCATTCATCATCTCCATCCATGTCCCATCCCTATCCCTATACCTATCTCCATCCACATCCACTGAGGGAGTTTGGAGTACCTCCAGTCCTAGTACATGCTCCATGCATCATGTATGGGGCATAAAAAACCCGCCCCATCCCTGTCACCATCTCCCTTCCTATTCTTGCTGTCATCATGTTT